>CADEBD010000055.1:1502500-1976992 GCA_902825455.1 Arctia plantaginis
CATTGTTGTTAATTGCTAAATATTGTGTTTATTGTGATTCATTTAAATAAATTTGTAAAAAAACAGTAAATTGATCAGTATCACAGGACCCGTAGTGCACGACATGCTTAATAGTCCATTCGCGTGAAGAAAACAGATCAAGCCCCGCCCCTTGACCCCCGTTGGTTCCGCAAGAAGTGACCTTGAAGTCTTTGGACCGGGGGTCCATAGACCCCTCACGCCTTTTTTCTTAACGCGAATGGACTATAGTTTGAGTCCAAATATTATTACTTACAATTACGAGCAGATGTCCGGGGTTGTCATTGCAAGTGGCGACATCCTGCAGCGCGCCGAGCACGCCGGGCAGGATGAGCGACAGCATCTCCACCGCGCTCTTTTCTATCGCTGCGTTGGTTATGTGGTAGTGGCGAGTGAGGCGGGCGTGGGTCGCCGTGTGAGCTGTCACACACGTTATGGCGGCCAATCTGAACATATAAGATTACATTCCTTGACTGACAGATTCATCAACACAGACCATAAACGGCTCGGGCTACAAACTCGAAATTTAGGCAGATGATACTTTTTAAGTTTTTTTTGTTGTATATAAGTTCGTCATATTCAAAGTTAGAAACACAAGATAATAAATAATCACGGGAGCGAAGCCGCGGGCAATAGCTAGTCTATCATATTGAACATGAACCATAAAAATTAAATATAACAAAGAGATTATTTAATTGTGAAATGTTAATGGATCCGTCATCCGTATGGTGACGGATTAAAAATACTTTAATCCGTCACCACACGGAGTTTCACCACCCCTATTCATCCCGTGGATGTCGTAAGAGCCGACTTAGGGAGTAAACTACGCAGGACAACAGCAATGCAAAGAGAAGGAAAACTTGAAACAAACCCTTTTTTTTTTTTTTTTTTTTTTAACGTGTGGAAATCCCCTCGGACCGTCACCCCTCCGGGGTTTGCGGCGGGGTGGTGTGTCGGACTCGGACCGACTAAAACCACACGGTGTGCCACTCTGCGCCTGTAACAGGAGGGATCCGGGAACAGCTGTTGTTAAGACATCCGGACCCCTCCTAGCGCCAGCCCGCTCCTGGTGCGGGCTCCGTCTCATTGTTGATGTTCCTCTCTTTAGGCGACGTCCGGCACACGCGGACGCCGCCCCCTCGCGGCTGGCCAACTAATGCGGGTGGAGGGGAAACCCACCCCGTCCACCCGCGGCCACACTCAGGGCGGCATGAGGCTGTGATAGGCGGGCCTCCGCCGCCCGGTTCGCCGGCGGCGGATCGGGTCCGAGTGGAGGTCGTCCTCCCGGGCCCTCTCCGCCGCCTCCTTCCGCGAGATTACTACCTCGCAGAAGGTTGCGACCGCGGTAAAACAACTGTCGCTACCGGCCATGGAGCGTACTACGGCCGGTAGCGAGAGATCCACTCCGATGACTGCAGTGAGGGCCCGGCGCTGCGCCGCCCATGCGGGGCAGACCGCCAGCGTGTGCTGGGCCGAGTCCTCACTGCAGTCGCAGTGGTGGCAGGCGGGACTCAGTTCCCTCCTAGCGACCGTGTGCAGGTAGTTTCCGAAGCAACCGTGCCCGGAAAGCACCTGCGTCAGCCGGAAGGAAAGGGTCCCGTGCTGCCGCCCTGCCCACTCGGCGATGACCGGCTGGAGAGCCTCCACGGCGGCGAAGCCAGCGCGTGGAGTCTCCAGCCGGAACGACCAACGAGCCATCGTGGCTCGGCGAGCGGCTTCGCGCCACTCGCGCACATCCTCGGGCGGAGGGCGAAATCCGCTCTCCGCCCGGAAGTCAGCCACTCGCCGATAAACTTCGGCGAGCACTTCCGCCTCCAAATCCCACGGGGGAGTTCCGGCCAACGCGCATGCGACCTCCGTCGACACGGTGCGGTAACCGCGTATGGCTCTGACCGCCATTACCCTCTGAGGGCGCCAGAGGCGTACCCTATTCTGGGCGGTCAGAGCCGTCGCCCACACCGGTGCACCGTACAGTGCCATTGACCGGACAACCCCCGTGTACAGCCGTCTTGTCGCGACGCTGGGTCCACCCATATTGGGCAAAAGTCGCCCTAGGGCAGACGCAGCGCCGACCAGCTTTGGAGCAAGCTGTCGGAAGTGCTCGTCGAAGAGCCACCTCCCGTCGAGGATCAGGCCCAGATATTTCATCTGGGCCCGAACCGGTACGAGGACCGAGTTGACCACGATTGAGGCGCCAGGGGGTGGACCACGACGGGGCCCATGAAATAACAGGGCCTCCGTCTTATCTAGGGCCACCCGTAAGCCCAGCGCCTCAATGCGCCCGACCACCAGGGAGACTCCCCCTGTGGCCAGGCGCGCCGCCTCTTGGAAGTTTGCCCCCCGGGCTGTAACCAGTGTATCGTCTGCGTAACAGATTACACCCAGCCCGGGGGGGAAATCGGCGCGAAGGGCCCAGTCGTACCCTATGTTCCACAAGAGGGGTCCAAGAACAGACCCCTGTGGAACACCGCACGACATGGGCCGACACCTCAAATTACCTTCTCGGTCCTCGTACACGACGGTACGCTCCTCTAAATAGTCTGCCACTAGCCGCCTCAGGTACTTTGGCACCCCATGATAGTGGAGTGCTTCCCTGATGCAGCTGAATGGCAGACTATTGAATGCGTTGGCGATGTCTAATGACACCGCCAACAGCACGCCGCCACAGCTCACGGCCTCTTCGGTCACGGCCCTCAGGCGCAACACGGCGTCGACTGTCGAACGCCCCGCCCGAAAACCAAATTGGGCGTCCGACAGATCGGGGCCCACCTCGCAGAGGTGCCGGACGATGCGGGCAGAAAGAACCCTCTCAAACAATTTGCCCGCCTCGTCCAGCAGCACGATGGGCCTATAGGCCGCGACCGAATCGGCAGGCCGTCCCGGCTTCCTCAATAGGACCAGCTTCCCGCTCTTCCAGCACTCAGGGAAGCGTCCCGACGCCAAGCTAGCGTCGAACACCTCCCCGAGGCGGTCTGCCATGTGGTTGAGGGCCAGGGCCAGCACTCGGGCCGGTACCCCGTCTGGCCCAGGGGCGGTGTTCTTGGAACGGATCCGTAGAACAGCCGCCCCTACCTCCGAATCCCGGACGGGCGGAACATTGTTCTCCCCGTGCTCCCCGTCGTCTCCGGCCAGGGAGGCCATCGACGGGGGAGTGTGTCCCGCTCGTTGTGGGAAAAGGCCCTCAACTACTTCTCGCAGGAAGCTGGGCTGGAGAGTCTCCGTAAGGGGGGGGCCCGACGCGCGGAGCTTTTGTCGCACCGCGAGGTAAGGGCGACCCCAGGGGTCACGATTAAGACCCTCCAGCATCTCCTGTCTCTTTTCCTCTTTGGCGCGGCTAATGGCCAGCTTCAGAGTTTTCCGCGCCCATCGGTACTCCTCATGAAGCCGGTCCTCCTCACCGTCTCCACGGTGACGCCGCCGACTGCGTGTGTAGGACCTCCGGGCACGTGTACAGGCCGCACGGAGGTCCGCCAGCTCCTGGGACCACCAGTAGACCTCCTTTCTTGGAGGCCGACGACCTCGAATGCGGGGCATGGCCGCATCGCATACATGCGTATTCGCATCGCGAAAGCGACCAGCCCCCACGTCGACCTCCTCGGTCGGAGCCTGAGGAGACAGCCACGAGTGAATTATGGCTGCCTCCTCTAGTAGGTCCCGGTTCAGCCTGGCAACAGCCCACCGCGGAAAGCGGGATAAACGCCGCGCCACGTGACCCCTACTGGAGTCCTGGGTCCGGGAGAGCTCAAATCGGATATACAGGTGATCCGAGAGCGTCTCAACCTCTTCCAGGACACGCCAGTTCCTTACTCGTGCGGCGAGGGCAGGGGTAGCGAACGAGAGGTCCACTATCGACCCCCCCTGCTGTCGCACGCACGTGTTGGTGGAGCCTCTGTTGAGAAGACAGAGGCCGACCGAGGCCGCTCACTCCTCTACGGCCTCGCCCCTTGCGTCCGTCCTGGGGGAACCCCACGCAATGGACTTTGCGTTGAAGTCCCCCAGCACAAGGACGTGCCCAGACGCTAGTCGCCGTATCGAGGTCTCCAAGCTGGTTAGGAAAACCTCGAAGTCGTTCAAACTCCGGTTGGGGGAGAAATAAACACCATATATGGTGATCCCCCCCCTCTCGACGGCAACATATCCAGTGCCCTTGTCTCTTAGCGACAAGGGCGGGGAATGAGCCGTCGTGGAACCGACGACTGCCACGGAGCCGTCCCAGTCACCCATCCAGTTTGGACGGGGAGGGACAGAATAGGGCTCCGCGACTACGGCAACACCTATCGACCACTGTGCCATGGTTTGCAGGAAGAGATCCTGCGCCGCGGCACAGTGGTTCAGGTTCGTCTGGACCAGGAGGTTGGAGACTTGATCCATTACTGGATCGTCTCTACAACCTCCTCCATGGGCGACGACGTCGACGCAATATTGACGTCGGGGGTAGCCTGGGTCGACTGGCTAGCCCCTGACGTCTGCCGAGAACTGCGGGGAGGCTTGCAGCCTCTCTGCCCCATCTGGTGATTGGCGGGCTTATTGCCCGCCGCACACACTGGGCAGTGAGGGGCGGCAGAGCATTCTGCCGCCTTATGCCCCGGTTGACCGCAGCGGAAACACAGTCCGCCGCAGTCAAAACAGCTGTCGCACTTGACGCGCGTGTGTCCCGATGCTAGGCATTTGTAGCACCTCATCGGTCTCGCCGCCAGGACTGTGATCCTGGCGCTCACGAAACCGACGAGCAGCCTGCCGGCGTCGGCCAATACTTTGGCCGACGCTACGGGACAGCTGACCCACACGGCGCCAAGCCCTCCTGGACCGGGGCGGATGGTGCCGACCCTGACGTTGTCCGCGCTGCACCCCGTCTTCTCCCGGATTACAGCGCGGACATCTTCGGCCGTTACGGAGTCGTCCAGGCCCGAGATGCGCAGCTCTGCGCACTTAGTAGGCCTGGCGATCTTTACACCATCCGTGGCTGTAAAGAGTCCCCGCAGCTTCTCGGCAAATGTGTCCGCCGTCTTAGCGCCTTCAGCCCCAGGGAACTCGAGGACTCGAGCTCCCGTCTGGGCGAGGCGCATCCTGACCCCCACCGTCCCAAAGTCGTTGGCGAGGCTGTCCCGGGCCTTTTTAAAAACGGCCGCGTAGGACAGCCCGCCCTCAGCCGCCTCCGGGGACACGGTCACAACTACAGCCGCGGTTTTGGGCGGCTGCAGCTTCCGCGGCCTCTTTGCAGAGGCCGTTGCCACCGGTGGCGAAGGCTGGGCTTGGGCTGCTTTTTGGGCAGCCCTTCTGGCCCGCCTTCGGGACTTCTTGGAGCCCCTCGCCTCCTGCCAGCCCTCGTTGGAGGGGGCAGGTGCGGAGGGGCCCGGCAGGGGTGTCGGAGTGGGGAGCGGAGGGAATGCCACTCCGCCCGTTTTAGGCCCCGTCTTGGCCGGCGCCTGGAGATGTGCCTTGGCCGGCGCCTTAGCCGGTGCCTTGGCCGGCGCCTTAGCCGGTGCCTTGGCCGGCGCCTTAGCCGGTGCCTTGGCCGGCGCCTGGGCCGGTGCCTTGGCCCCCCTCCTCGGCTTTTGTGGAGCCGATGGAGTAGGGGCAGACGCCGCCGCCGCGTAAGAAACGCGGCCTCCCACAACGGGGAGCGCGGTCGGAGCGGCGGCCTTAGGCCGCTGTGCCGACGCGAGCGGGGGGCGCATAATCGGCGCAGGGGGCAGTCTCGCCTCCAGGCCAGCCAGGCGTCCGTCCAGCATATTCCCAACTGCGATGAGGATTTCTCGCAGTTGGGAGTCACTGAGCGCTCAGCTCGTTCACCCGCTCCGTCAGCTTCTCGTTGCCCACCTGTAGGCGCGATACGTCGCCCACTAGGCCCTCCACGACCTCCGACAAAGCGGAGGAGGAGTCCTTAAGGGCCCTCACAAACGAACCCTTAAGGTTCACGGACTTGGTGGCCACCTTGTGAATGACGGCCACCGCCGCTTTCGCTCTCTCCTGCACGGACACGGGAGCCTGGGGGGCATTTCCCCCCACCGGCTCCCGAACCTTGAGCAGGAAATCCGCGATCTCCTCCTCCGCTACGGCCTCGCCGTCCACCCGTACGTTCCTGTACGACTCCGCGTTTGAGAACGCGGAGCCTGACGGGGTCGAGACCGAGGCCGAGGCCGGTTTACGTTGCCTCCCTCGGCGGCTGCTTGCCACCTTTGGTGGCATCATTTCTTGGGACGTATCCGTTTCCTCGTCCCTGGAGCGTCCGCGTTTCCGGCTGTCGCTTCGCTCCGCCTCCATGGCGTCAGCGCCATCCGACGAAACGGCGGATCCGGAACGCAGCCGATCTGATGCTCTTCGGCTCCCAGAGACCAGCGTCAGACTGACCTCTGGGAGCCCCACCGAGATAGGCGTTCCCGACGCTATCTCACCCTCCGTGGATGACCCATCCACTCCACTTTTCCTCTTCTCCTTCGATTCAGAGTCCGTTTTGCTTGCCTGTTTCTGTTTTTGTGTTTGTTGCCGTTTCTGTATGTTTTTATTGATATGCTCCATAATAAATCCCACGAGTGGGGGAGAACTAAAGGTCCACCCGGGCAGAGATCCCCCATTACCCGGGCAAGCGTAAGTTTTTAACCCAACCGAGGGGTCCGCAGGTACCTCGGCTTGGAGTGCGCTCGCGACTGAACTTCCCATCAGCCATGCATCCCCTGGCCACGCACCAGAACACGGGATTCGGGGAATTTTTTAGAGAGGTTATCTTCCTCGCGGTCCGGGCGGTTAAGCCAAGACCCTCGCCCCCGATCAGAGCCGCGAGACTTAACCACAGCGCTCTTCTCGGGATTACGATATGCCGACGGTTGACAGGGAGACTACGTCCCCCTGCCTGCTCGGTGGTAGTGTGAGTACACGCCGAGCCCGTCCTCCTTTCTCCACCGCTGTCAGCGGAGAAACTGTGGCCCCTACAGGGCCCCGCCATCAGGTTTTTTACCGAGGTTTCCTCCTCCATGCTCCGAAGAGCGAAGAGCCAGCAGGGCAACCGGCAGACATGCCCACCCTGCTGGACCAGGCCTTGCCCGAGAGCCGATGAACGGCTACCTCTTCTGCTAGAATATTGGCCGCTGGCGATAATCCTCTCCTCCAAGAGGACAAGGAGGAAACAGTACCATCGCCAGCGTTTCCAGGGTGCACCACGAAAACCCTATACCAACCCGTCTGCCCAGACGGTGTAGTAGGCCAAAACCTCCTTCCTAAGGAGAGGCCTATGTACAGCAGTAGAATAGTAAATGCTAAACGATGAATGTTAATGCCTCATTACGGCAATTTAGTGAAGAGTCTAATGTTGAACAGTACATTTCTCCTTGATATAAAAATTGTTCAGGTATACTTATCGTATTTGACACTGATTATAAGTTTCTTTACTCTACAACTTTACTCCATAAAATAAGCCCAGAATTTGAAACTACCGATTATTTTATATATGCAGTGTTACATTTTGCCGTTATTTTGGTTTAAACAAAATATGGTCATACTATTTTGTAACATACTGTATTGCTGTTATTTTGGTTTAAACAAAATATGATCATACTATTTTGTAACATACTGCATTGCTGTTATTTTGGTTTAAACAAAATATGGTCATACTATTTTGTAAGATACTGTATTGCTGTTATTTTGGTTTAAACAAAATATGATCATCGTATTTTGTAACATACTGTATTGCTGTTATTTTGGTGTAAACAAAATGTGATCATACTATTTTGTAACACACTGTATAGTGAAAATGTTTCTTAACTACTCATATGTGACATGTTCAAGAGAGTCCTTTATATTTATGTCTGTCAGTCAACTGTTAATTTGACATTTGGCTTCAGAATGAAAAACTAGTTTGAACAAAAAATAATAGAACAATGTACCTTAATGACTTAAGTTTTTCCATTTTGGCTAGATGCACAGCTACATAAACCGTCTTCCCCAACAAGGGCACATGTGACTTCAACATGGCCTCCCTGTATTTAGGTTCTATATTTAGCAGCAGAAGTGTTAGAGTTTTCATCACACTCAACTTTAGTTCCTCTGAGATCTCAGCAACTGAAAATCAATTACAATTTACAATATATATATTTTTTTAAAACTGTGTTGTGATGAAAAAAGAAAAAGATCACAATAAATATTAAAATAAAATTGAGTCATAGCAGGATGAATGAATTCTGAAATTATTTTTTAGAAATAATGAGTATAAAAGGATTATTTATGAAAAGAAATAATAAATATAACATAATTAAAAATTTATATGCGTATGGCGACGCCTCGTAACACATGTTATTGGAGTGGAGCTCTTAACATGTTACATATACTATCGCATAGAGTGGCGACGCGCCGCTTCGCAAACAGCCCGTCTCCCTCCGCATTAGATTTCTCACATCAATTATTTCTGCGAGTGATAAACTTAATTATAGAAAATATGTGTTTCTGGATTGTCTAAATAGTTTCAGACCTGAAATAAATTTTACTAACTTTAAAAACGGACAAGACTGCTCTTCACTTTAACAAGTGCATCATGCAATATGCAGTCGCCAATTTTTTTTTTTGTATATAACCCCAAATCTGTAGATTAGCCAGATGGTTCCCCAACAGCAGCCGCATACATGCATATGCACAAACTTCAGAACACAATGCAGAATGGTGAAAACATGCGTAATTGTAAATGGGAATAAACATTTAGAGCTAGTAGTAGTACTTATAGTTTAATCCCATGATATTATTTTTAAAATTTGCGTATTTAAATAGTTAGATAAATAGAGGTGTATTGTAACATATAAACATAACAAAGAGTTAACATACACTACTATGTAACAAATATTGTAATTATCAACAACTGGTTTAAACTGTTGACCTAATTTGATATTTAATCACTGTCCAGCAAGATACATTATTACGTATCTAGACCTAGATACATATGCTATCCTTCTGTGAGAGTAAGTAAGGTCTTTTTGGAGTAAGTCACCGGTTGCCAGCATTTAGCAATGTCAAAATAACATTTTATAAGTAGACATATACATAAGAGCAAGAACAGGTGTGACAGATATTCTAACTAAGATAGACCAAATGGAAGCGATTCAGCTCCATCTTCCTCAGGGTAGATGGAGCTGAATCGTTCAATCGGAAAACGAAGTAGAGGTCGAACAGAAAACAGACAGAAATTTGCAACTGGATAAGATAGAAAACATTTTTATAATTATTATATTATATAACATTATTATAAAAAGTTATAACAGAAACATAAAAAAATGGTATGATATAGGAAATGAACAGTTTATAAGACCATGTACTAAAAATAGAAATAGTAAGATTTCTTGTTGCTGAGTATAATAACCATAGTCCGTAATTTTTCCGTAAACCATAAATACTATATAGTTTTCCAAGGCACAGGTAACATCAGATGGACAGCCATGCTTTAGCACATTTGGTATGGCTTGACCAGAGTGATACCACAGACCCACAGAAAACAGTATCAAATTCTTTCATTACATTTCACTAAGGGTCCTCCCTTTCCTACACTCTCCTCACTTAGTGAAAAGTTTACATTGACTGTGAGGGGCAAAGGGGGGTTCAGTAGCTTACCAGCATTTATTTGCTCATTTGAGTGTGACACAAGTAAGACACAACCCCTTCAGTGTTCTTATTCTGTAGGAAATGGTGAACAATGTCTACACAAGCATTCACTAGTTTTCAAGAACAGTTTTAGAAAATGTATAAACTTACTCATCCCTGGTTTTGTGTGGTCGAACACCAACTGTAATAGGCCAACCTCCATTTTCATGCACATCTCAAAGCTGTTCACAGTCACCTTATCTAATACTATTCCCATCGCATCCACAACACGGCTTTGGAGGTCATTTTTCTTACTAAAATTTTCAAAATAATAAATTAAATTAATACATGGAATACAACAATGGTGACTTTTGTTCTATGGGTGATTCTCTATTGTTTATCTTAGTTCTATTCAGTCAAGTCTCAATTCAGTTCCGATCAATCTCACAACTGTCATAAAAGGTATTTTTGTAGTAAATTATTAAACATCTAAAGTTGACTGTAATGTGATTATATTGTAATATAATTGAATTTTGAATCAGTACTCTGCTAACCTTAGTAATAATTTAATATTTTACTTTTTTCGAAAATACCTTCAATGACAGTTATGTGATTGAAAGTTGATCGGAACTGAATTGAGACAGTACTTTTATTATGAGATTTGGCCTTCTGCACACAAAGTTGTGTGTTTCTCAAAAGGAACAAGTTCTCTCTGGTCTTAACATCATGTTATAAGTCTTCTTCGATAAATGGGCTATATTTTTAAGCTGAAGTGTTTGTTTGGTTGAACATACTTATCTCAGGAACTACTTAGTCAGTACTCAGTAGTTAGAACTGGTTCGAATTGAAAAACTATTTAAATGTTGGACATTTAAATAGTTTTTCAATTCGAACCAGTAGTTCCTGAGATAAGTATGTTCAACCAAACAAACACTTCAGCTTAAAAATATTACTATAGACTTGATGTAGTTATTTTCCTTTATCATGTTATGCACAATGTGTACAGTGGTAGACATAATTATGGAAGCATTTTCTGCCACCTTAGAGTGAGAGCAGGTCCATTAAACACCAAACTATATCTTAACTAGGAATATAAAGGTGCTGTAGCACTAGAATATAGAATGCGGCGGTCGACGCCCATTGAAACATAAACCTCATATAGCTTGACGGCCTGTTGGTCTAGTGGTTAGTGACCCTGACTGCTAAACCAGAGTGAAAGGGAATCATACCCACAACAGGTTTGATTCCCACCCAGGATAAATATTGTGTGATGAGCACGGTCATTTGTTCTGTGTCTGGGTGTAATTTATCTATAATATGTATCTATGTAAAAATATATGAGTATGTTTATCAGCAGTCTGGTTACCATAATACAGGCTCTTTGGGATGAGACGGCAATGTGAGAGATGTGTGAGATATATTATTATTATTATAGCTCTCTATGTATTAGAGACAGAAAATAACAATGGATTTAAATAATATCTTACTCAGTTTGACTTGATTTCAAGTGAGTGATGAGTGGAAACAACAGATACTGTTGGAGTTCTTGAACCACTTTCTTCTTCAGGTCTGATACACGAGAAATGAAGGCGTCAATGCTTTCAGGCGATGGGCATACCATAATAACATCGCAAATAGGTTTAATACGAGAAAAAGCCTCCTTGAGATCAGCGTTCATTTTTGCACATTTGTAATGTTCTTAACAACTAATGAAAATGTTTCCTTATGTCTTTAATTTAGAAAATTTTATAAATAGAATAAAAAGATCATTAATTATTTTATATATTCTAATTGGATCTTTTCTTTTAGATATTAACAACAAAACAACTGTTGTTGTAATTTGACATGACTCGTTTCGTCTCAACTTCTCTACCCTATTTTACTATTTTACCACAAACAGTGTTGCTACTTTTTATATATAGTTTGCCACATACGTACAAATCCACATCGGAAATCATTAAAAATAGTCATTGAAAAAAGATATCTTAACTAAGGCAAAAAATTAACCCCTCATATTCCCGAGCCAACCACAAAGCTCGACTAGAAAGAGATAGAGGGGACTATCTATTATCCATCTCTCTCGGTTCCTATACTGCAAGGTTGGCTGGTTAATCTTGTGTTCTCTAGGTTATATCTCTATGATCCAGACCTTTAAATTGTATTTTTTTTTTATAAAACATTTTTTAAACTGCTAAAACATGAACGTAACACTTTTAGGAACATGATAAGAGTAATTATTTTAATGTAATTGTATAGCAGAGTATAAATAATAAGTATTGGAAAATAACAAACACCTTCTACTGCTGAGAAGTACCTTTACATAAATACATACTTTAAATTGTTTGATAACTTATACCACGGTACTATTATAATACAGTACTGCAACTTCATACAAACGGACGAAACGGGAGCTATGCCTACGCGCCTCGATCTCGGGGTGCGCTCGGGGCGCAGACAGTCACGGCTGTACCGCAGTGTCGAACGGACTGCGTGTTGTTTTTTTAACAATAACAGCGCGATTTTTTCTCTAAAAATCAGTTAATATGACGAGTAGGAAATATTGTGCTGTTTTTGGTTGTATGAATTCGTAATAATTCGTAATAATGGATAAGTATTTCGTTTTATCTCACGAAAAAAAAGGTGTTTGGATGAATAAATAAAGCAAATAGAGTAACGGAAAGTTATTGAGACGAGTGAAATAGGGAGTTACATGCGGTTCTGAATGAACCATGATACGGTAGGTACCTACCTACTTACGCTTGTGTTAAAACTTCGGTGCATGTTTGTTTTGTTACTTTGCATAATTCAAAAAAAAGAAAATTCTACTTAAAGACGTGGTATTTTATTATTAATAATATATCTTTATTATCTGTGTGTATGAATAATACTAAAAAAAATTTGTTACCGTCTGTGTGTCATTAGACAGTTTTCGAAATTTTCACAAAGTGTTTCTGCTGCTACTATAACAACATATACCACTAAAAACTGGTTTTATTTTCTCGGTATTAACAACAACAGCTAGACTCATATATAATATTTAGATGTTTGAGGGTTGTGATTTTAAAACATTCGTAGTCAGCTGTTCAGCTTTTTAATAATTAATTAATTGGTGACCAAAGAATTTTTGTTTTGAGTTGTTGCGAGTTGTAGGTTATAAATAAGTTACTTACTCGTCAGCTGTTTCTTGCATTCTAGTTGAGTAGGTAGGTGTTGGAGTTTCTAAGGATTGGAGTTTTGTAACGCGTATGGAGAAAGCACATTTATTTTATTTTATAGAAGGATTTTTTTTGGTCGCTAATTTATAAGCCCGATTGGTTTTTCAAACAAAAAAATGTTTTTTAATTAAATCTACCAATCAAAAAACAACACGCATTTTTATTGAACAATTCCTATTCAATATACAAAGTATTTCATTTATTTATATAAAAAGGATATTTACAATCACAAATCAAATAGAAACAGAAAGTAGGCAAATATAATTAAAATGCTGGAGACGGGCAGCCCTAACGCATGTTTAAGTACCGCGCGGCTGTAGGCATTTATTTCTATCATGCGGCCGAGTTACAATACTGTATTATAATTGTACCGTGCTTATACACAAACATATTTTGATAAGTGTTTGGTCTGTATCTATGAAGTTGAAAATTTAAAAATATTTAAGGTTTTTTTTTTAATTTTTGCTAATCAAATTCGTGACTGTTGTTGCCTACGACACCTCAGTGGTTGTATAAATGAATAATAGTGGACTGTATTTAAAGCTGTATAATGACTTATGGTTGATAACAATGTTTCAAGTACACGATTAAAGGACAAGATGTGTGCGGCCGTGTGGTATCGTGTCTGTAACTGATTGTTTGTCTGTCCCGGCCAGCGACTGGAGCGGGGCAGCGGTGTAAACGGCGGGGTCGCTCACGAAGAAAGTCGATTAGCCCCGATCAGCTGTGGATGCGATCGGCAGATGTCAAGTACTAGACATATCTCCCCCCTTGAAGTATCTCTAGTATGTCATCATTCCGTAGAAGTCCATTGTACGCTATGCGATGAAGTCAGTCAAAGCGTTTTGTACTGCCTCTCTGGTGTTGAATTTTTTTCAGACTTAAAAAAGTGTCTAAAGAAAAAAGTAGAAATCTGTTGGGGTAAGGTCCGGTGAAGTACAGTGGGCTTCTAGCTGTAACTCTTGTAGCTCTGAGATAGTCTGTCGCGTTGTTAAAGAGCCTTTGACCAGTCATGGTTGTTGAATTGCGAGTCGTTTAGTTCGTGTATAACCCATTTATCCACTTTTTTATTTTTCCGATTTGACGCCAATGCTTTAATGTTGTTTTGACATTAACTCCAAAGCCCGCAGCAAGCTTACCCATAGATTGAGTTGGATCCACTTCCACTATCGCCTTCGATTTGTCATTGTCGACTATAGTTTTTGACTGCACGGATGGCGTAGTGGTTTAAGCGGTCGCCACGCCGCTTCCTACTACGCCGAGTGTTGTGGGTTCAAACCCCACATGGGACGACACTTTGTGTGATCCACAAATTGTTGTTCTGAGTCTGGGTGTCCTTTGTGTCCGTTTCATGTATGTTTGTAAAGTCCCCCGCGACACAGGATTTATTCCTAATGCGGGCGTTGTCTTTTTAAAAAAAAGAAAAGAATGAAAGAAAAAAGTTACCGGCGGACCGTGGGGTTCGTTCTTCAACTCAAAATTTCCAGATCTAAAACGATTGAACCAATTATGAACCGTGTTTATGCAAGCAGTGCAGGCCCGTACATACCGTTAATGTTTCGCGTTGTTTACACAGTGGTGTTTCCTGTATGAACTCAAATTCGAATATTGTTCGAATTTTCAGCTTAGACTTTTTAGACAGTTTAGACTACCACAATTTCAGGAAAACAAAACACTATCTAAAACAAATTACTGAATTTTCAAATTCAAAAAAGATGGCTTTCGAGTACTAATAATTAAATCTGAAAATGCCGATTTTATAAATCTCTTTTCTTAGTTTAAGGAGGGATGCTTAAATATAATATACTAACTTTGTTTCCAAAGTCATAGTTGCGGGTGCTGGGCAGTAGTTCACTAAATAAGCATTAAGTTTAGGCCGTTGAGTAACAGAAACGATCAAGCCACACATTTTGACTAAAATATAGGGTTTGTAGAGAACTTAAGACTAAAATTCAGGCAGAACGCTATAATTACGCTATGATGAGAGTTAGAGAGTGTTTTGGTAGGACGTGTAGAACTTGGCCCTCCATAAGATCCAAAAATCATTAGAGTGCAAGCAATATATACCTACTCATCTTAGCGTTACTTTATATAAAATGTTTTTGGTGGGTAATTATTACTGTAAGTTACACACCCGTCGCAGCTTGTTTATTGTGTTAATTTTCTTTTTTTAGGTTGTATTTCTTACACATAAGCAGTGTATTTTTTCATAGCCCAGTCTCTGTCTTTCCCTGTTTTGTTTAAGGTCTTATTGGTTACAGTGCAAGTGCAAGCTGTTAATTTGTAATGTACCATTTTTTTTTATTTCTAGTGTTTAAATTTTTATGGGGGCAAAATGTACAGAATTCTTAAATACTATGTTATCTGTGTGTTAATCTAGATTTCACACCAGTTTACGCACTATTGCGATCTCTGATTATAATCCAAGTAATTTAGGGGCTAACTTTTATAATATAATCTGTCATCCTTCTTAGTAAAATCTTTAGAATCGTCTTGATTGACTGTTGTTTATAATGTTAATGTTTAAAGAGGTGTGTCGGGCATCGGGTAAGTTAAATGCAAAATATAGTAAATAAACGTAATTACACTCAATTAATGTTGCTAGCCGGGTGGCATAAAATCACCGCTTAGAAGTTGTTTTACTGCATAGGTAGCTAAGTGTACAGGATCATTTTTAAACATCGGTTTCATTTTTAGAGTAAGGTGGAGTTCGAAACCTAACATGTTAAAAAAATTAAGTAACTATTTCAAATCAGACTTAAATACTGGAAATTCGAAGATTTCGAAGATTTACATGTTGGTTGTGCAACAAAACGTTGTAATTTAAAAGAAGAATTGTCAAAGTCAGGTGTTAATAGGTATCTGTCAAAGTGTCAAACTGTATGGAAACGAGAATGCAATTAAATAATTGAATTAAACATATAAGTATTATGTTTTCATGAACATTTAGTGCGAAAAATATTGCAATATGTTTACTTTACCGGGACAGCGGGTCTTACATAAGTGCCTTAAGATTTTAAGGTTAACTGTTGTGGATTTTAGCAGTTATCCCGACATAAAGAAGTTGAATCCGGTTAGGACCGTCGAAAAGATAATTGAAAACAACACGAGCATCTTCGTCGAGAGCCCGATCCATGTAAAAATGTTACCGATCGACGTGAACGACACCAAGGCTCACAACAAGCTGACAATGACATTATACAGTCAAGGTACGAAAACTATAGATTTCCAAGTAAAGCAGACGTCTAAATGCTTGGAACTACTGAATAAGAACACCGCTTCAGATAGGAACGATATCTGCGTGATACAGGTGCCGTATCAACTGAAAGTGGAGGTGACAACAACTGACAGTGCCTCAGTGAGCTTGTCTCAACTGGAAGGCCAGGAGTTTATTGTAAAAACACAAAAAGGAGCTATCCACGTCAATAACTTGAAAGCAGATAATATCTCACTGGAAAGCACAGAGGGAGACCTCAAATGTGATGGTCGCTTGCAAGCAAGACACATAGAATTAAAGACTGGCTCTCAAAGTGGTATACAGTGCCACAATATAATGGCGAATATATTCAATGTAACAACACACGCTGGGCCCATTGTTGTTAAGTCTTGCTACAGTGACAAATCACACTTTACCACTTTGATGGGTAATATACACCTTGATCATCTTCATAGATCTGTCTTGATTGATGTTATCCAGCAGGGTAATCTTCACATTATGGGCTTTTCTGGTAACCTACAGGCTTCTTTGAAAAGTGGAGATGTTTTCATGCATGCTTCACAGCTCACAGAGAAAACCAGTATCTTTATACATGAAAAAGGAAAGGTGGAGTTAATAATGCCTGACTTAGTGAATAACTTGCCAGCTACAAATTTGATAGCTGATAAAATAACTGTTGATAATAAAATACTAAAGCTAGGAAGGTTTATGGATGATGCACATCCCAAGAGGTTCAGATTTGAGCGGGAACCGAACCATGAATTACACATAGTTTGTAAGAATGGCTCAATTGATTTGAAAGAGACAGACTTACCGTTTATAGTTTAGTTGTCTATGATGTTATACATGTACTTTAGGCAATATTTATGTTTGTATTTTATTATAACTAACATAACTTGTTATTAATAAAGTGTTTTTTTAAATGTGATGTTTAATTAATTTGTGATTGCACTTTCAAAATTGTATGTATTTAAACTTGTATATCTACTATAAACAGTACAATAGTTCTGCATAGATTGTCATATGTTGATAATTTATCTGTCATATTAAACCTAACTAGTATTTAAATTCTATATGCAGTGTTTACTTCAAGACTCTTATCATTGTTATGTCTTCCATGAACCATAAATAAATTACTAATTAGAATGCATAATTAATTCACAATTGTATTGATCATGTTCATAATTATTGTATTTTTAGAAACTATGTATTTTAGACTTAGGAAACACTTCAACTGCCAAAGTAATGTTTGTGAGTTTAATTGATACATTTTAAGTATTTACACATTCATTTCATGCATTTATTGTTAGTATTTTGTAATAAAGAACTATATAATTGCACTTTAAGGTACAGATGCATTTTATTAAATGATTTATTTTTGTAGTACCTCATTATGTAACTTGTGTGTATTTTTATTATCTTAAGTCAATCTTGCTAGTCTACATTCATTTATTCAATATTGTTATTGACTTAGTTTTCTCTTTAGGATTGTATAGTATGTGTAGGTAATAAATATTGTTATTTATTCAAGTAGTAAATTGTTGAAAGTTTCAATAAAAAACTATCTCATTTTATTTGAATGTATTATTTAATACTGACCTTTCACACTCTCAAAACATCTCTAGTAAATAACCTACAATATATAATCTAAGATTGTTTTGGATCTAATGATGTCCTAAGGCAGTATGTTTACTTTTTAACTAGGTAAGCGTTAATTGGGTACAAAGATGGTAATGTATGGCGGGCGCCGGCGCAGTGCTGATAACGAGTCTGTTTATATGCAGCGAGCGAACGCGCGCGCGCCAGTCCTGCTTACGCCGCCGACCGCGCCGCCAACATGCCGGCCTGCGCGCCTGAGTACAGCCGCCTTGCGCGATCCAATACCGAGCTTGTGTTCTCGCCCCAAGTTAAGCGATGCTCGCATCAGCCGCCGCCCTTCACTGCACTCCGTCGCTCGTTCTCCTCAACGTTTTCGCTGATACCTGAGGAGCGAGCCGTCTCACCGGAACGTCCACCGCCGCTGCCCCGTTTTATAAGGATAATCACATGGTTTCCCCGGCTTATGCTTCGGCCGCTATTCGCTATGCTAAATGTCATCGCCCATCCTGCCTGGAAACAAATTCTCGTCGTTCTCCCGACGTTGTGGATTGCCGCTTCGTTATTCATTTTCTGGAAGTGTGTACAGTACCCTATTGGAGTTCTTAAGATGATGGGCCGCGTGATCAGCTCCAAAAATCAGAATAAACCACGCACCGTGCTTATTAGTGGAGGCAGTTCAGTGCAAGCATTACATTTAGCAAGAAATTTCCATTCCGCAGGAGCAAGAGTAGTTGCATTTGAAATAGAAGGACAATTCGCACTTTTGAAGTACTCTGCGGCGGTGCACAGATTTTACACAGTGCCGCGACCTAATCCGGCCGATCCTTTGGCTTATGCGCGAGCCTTGAGAGAAATAGTGGACAGGGAGTCTGTAGTATTTTATGTCCCGGTGAGTTCTACGACACCGGCGTACTATGACGCTCTAGCGAAACCCCATTTGGAAGTGGTTGGATGTCAGTGCTTCGTGCCGTCCGCTCGTGACGTGGTTACACTCGACGACCCTCTGGAATTGATTCGAGTATGCCGGGCTGCCGGTTTATCAACGCCTCAGTTTTGGGTTGTTGCTAACGATGACGATGTTCGTGCGTGGTACGATAGTGGAGCTTCTAAAGAAGGCCGACACTTCATTGCTAGTGCAGGGGCACGTGGAGCAAGGGATCGTTTGCGTTTTGTTATGCCTGAAGACCGAAACCAATTTAGATTCCCTAGAGAAATTAGTGCGGAAAAACCGTGGGTGATTGTTAGAGAACCAAAAGGAGAAAGAATTGTGACATGTACTACATTGAAGGAGTCCCGGGCGGTCAACAATGTTACGTGTCGCGTAGATTCTACAAGGAAAGGACTGGTGCCTCAGAGGGACGACGAAGCAGATGCGTGGGTGCAAAGATTTGTATCTTTCTTGGCACCAGCAAGGCCTATGACGGGTCACGTATCATTCAGGCTCGTTCGTGAAGAACAACCTACGAATGGCCAGAATAACAAGCTAGTGGCTATTGGAGCTCGAGTAGGCGTGTCTCTACCATACTTGTGTCAAGGATCAACTCGATGTGGTCATACAGCAACAGTCGGAAAGTTGCTGGATACTGTTCTAGACACTCGCGAGGCCCTCTTCACATTTTGGGATCCATTGCCTTATTGCGCGTATTATCAATCTCGGATGCCAGACGAGAGGAGGCCACCGCCTCCGGAGCCATGCAAGACACCACCGAACGTTCCTCTTTGAAATGTTATGTAGTGGAAACGTAGGAATTATTTATTTTAGACACTCAAGTACCTGAAGAGTGCGTGAGTGGGAGCTCTCTTTGTTGCGAGTGGCTTAAAGTCACTCACTGCGTGTCGCTTGCTCGCCTCGCTTGTACAGCAAACGAGTGTTCGAGGGACGATACGACATGTTGTAACTACTAAGTAGATATTTTATTTTCTTTTGTAAATACAAAATATTATTATAAAGTATGTCTGCATATTGATAAGTTAAGAAATAAAACAAGGTCGACTATTTTTTTATGAACTATGTTATTTTCGTTTCATATATTCCTAGAAATGCTCATGTGCCTATCTTCTTCCATAACACTTTTATAAGTACCGATACTCTCTATATACCCAAAGCCTTACAATAGATAACGTGAAAAATAAACTTTTTTTATTCTGGTTGATGAGCAGGCATGTTTATCAAAAGTTATTTTTGAATGAGAGGAGAGGAGAAAAGTGTGATCTGTGGCCCAACGCCCCTGGTGACCCGGACGAGATAACTGCTATCTCTTCAAGTGCACTACAACTTATAATAATATACTTCTCACTATCTTGCTAACTGGACAAACACCAAGCAAGCACGGTGTGGATAGACATTTTTTATTTTTATTTTATTAAAATGACGGTTTTAAAGTTTGAAGCAGATATTTTGACTTTATTGTAATAACCCATTCTAACATCTTGAATGGTCTTCAGTAGCCATTAGGGTGACTACACTTTTATGGTAGTTTTCAAATTTTTATAGAACGTTAGAAACCTAAAGTAGGTATTTCTTGTGGAATAGTATCTGAAAGTTTCGTATTTTTCTTAGATTTTTCTTATTAACAATCTTAGGTTGACTTTTAACTATAAAAGTATGTGACAAAAGAATAACTAGCTCATCAGTAAAGTTCGTGTTTAATAATCTCGTGCTTAATGAACTCGCATCTTTGTATTAAAAAAAAAGAAATCTGTTCCAATTCCGTCGAGCCGTTCTATCCAATCGATTTGCCTTTAGTCAACGAAAGATTGGTGCATGGATGTGTTTTTAAGACTAAAAACCCCGTCACCTTTACCCTTCTGACGTAATACTCAAACGCGAGTTCTTCTTGTCTTAATTTTTGTAAGTCACTAGTTTAAGAATATTTAGTTTTTTATTTCGTTCAATGTTATTGCTTGAGTTCGAGGGAAGCTATTTAATTAGCATTGAATAACTTTCCTCCAGCCTTCGCTGAGAAGCAAGGGTCCTCTAGTATAGATCGCTTAATAATCACGAGTAGGTCTAGCAGTATAATCATGTTTTCTAATGCATAACTACTGTTATTGTGAACTCTTGACATTTTGTAGTAACAAACAACCAATCTTCGCAGTTATTTGTTGAATAGCACAAAACATATAACTATACTAATATCTTTTTTACTTACATAACATTTCATTAGTGGGCAAAAATAAGAAAAAGTAGTTTTTAGATTATTAAAATATGAGTTTACAACACTCTTAAGTAAAAAAAAAAAATTTTTCAACGGAAACTGTCAATACTTGTTAAAGACAGAGTTTAGAAGTAAGTTTCGAGTTTAGTAATGAAATATTAATTCAGAATCGCCAGATAGATAAATAGTTTATTTTTTTGTATTTTTGCAATCTGTTCTGCCAAGAACATTCGGCAAATTGTTATGAAGTTTAGATATTGTCCTGGAGGGCAACTGCCCTAAGCCCTGTCGCTGGACTAACTAGTCCAGCGACATATGCTCTGTATATTAATTAACTTGGTTGTGTTTGTTTATATTTGTCGATGTATGTGTATGTGGTTGAACGGTTACTATTTTCCCTACAGATCTCTCCTTCTTTTCAATCTTTTGAACGTCTTATCTCTACTCATTAATTGCATAGCTAGCATGTTGGAATGGTTATGAAGTCGGTTTCGATAGGATGTTATCGAGTATTTTACCTCCTCTTGGACTGTTCTGATTCTAAGTTTACAGTGAAGTTGTTCATCTGTTATGAACCAAGTAGCATTAGTGACTTTCCTCAGCACTGGAACCTCCGCAACAGCTGAACTCCATAGGTCCATTTTGGATTTAGGATACATTTATACAAAAGCAGTTTGTGTTCTAGTGACAGCTGAGTCTTTGTTGAAAAGCCAGTACATTTTTCATAGTTGGATTCCCAATGCCTTTCGCTTTGGGAAAATATGCTTTTTCCAGATGAGTCGATCCAAGGTATCTGGCTTCGTTGACTTCGTTACTTCGTTACTTGCTTGACTCGGCTCCTCATGAACGGCTAAAGCTGCTGTATCATCAGCAAAGTTTGTCATTGGAAGGTCTGAGGTAAAAATAAGGTAAAGAGTCGGTCCGAGTATGCTTCCTGTGGAACTCCTCGAAAGGGCTCTGTGGAGCTTGGTTAAGTCTTCTCCTTGTTTTACATAGACAAGTCTGTCAGTAAGATATGATTTTAAAAATTATAGTAGTTGAATGAAAGTTGTTTGTTTTATTTGTATAACAGGCCTTGATGCCAGACCTTGTCAAGGGCTTGCGAGATGTCCAGAAATGCCGAACTACAGTATTTCTTATTTTAAAATGCTTTATGGATTTCTTCCACCACTCTGTCTTGTTCTAGAGTACCATGATTTTTCCTAAATACGAATTGGTGGTCAGGTATCATTTGATTTTCTGCTAATAGTAAGTACTTCTACAGTTTTATTTCTTGTAGTTTTGTAGAAAGGTGGAGATTTTAAGGTAATACTTTAAACGGTCTTGTTTGGGTTTGTATGTATAAAATTCTGTATTTTTTTCTTTCATACTTTTTACTATTTGTGTATATATTTCTGTTTATTTAGGTTGTATTTTTACTTGTTCGTTGCGGAAGGACTTTCACCTCGTAGTTGTCTTCAGCTACTTTGTCAAGTTTCTTCAGTAGTGGTTGGATATTGCTAACTCTGTCCGCATATAAAGGCTTTGGTAGGTTTTTAGCGATTTCCTCAATTTATGTATCATTTTCTAGTTCCGAAAGACTATTTGAGAGTGGTGTGGGTTGACTAAGCCACTATGCGTCAAGGTTCTTTTGTTTTGGGATTTGATTATTTGTCTTTTTCTTGCGGGTACTTCTCTCAATTGTTCGCTGTCTAATAAGGCCGCAGTCGTTTCCGTACTGGGTCTGTGTTGTCGGGCTTATTCAGTGATTGTGTTTTCATTCTATTAAAGAAAGCTGTATTAAGATTTTGTTGCGTTAACAATTTGTCTTGAGGTTTTTCGGGATGAGGGGATGATTTTGATTGATTTTTATATTCCATGTGATTCCCACGAGAAGGGTCGAAAGAAAACAGGTCACACATGGGGTAACGCCCATTCCCATGCGAAGGCAGTATACAACAATGTGAGCCAGGTCCATTGAGGTTGGCGCTTGAGGCTGATTTCCCATCAGTTATTCATTCTATTGGCACGTATCCCACCGTAGGATTGGGTCAAAGTTTTATGGAGGGCAAGGCCCCTGATTTTGCTTCGAGTGGAGACGAAGTTGCGGGTTGCAGAGATGATTTCCTACCTCTGTTCCATGCTGGCTTGTTAAGCCTTCTGGATCGAATTAATTAACCGTCGCCTGAGACTCGACGTAGACCTTTTACAGTTGGTTTGGCCTCTTCTTAACCAACCCTCCTCCTTTTTCATACGGGCTTGGGATAGATAGATAGAAAACCTTTATTTATACACCGTTTTACCTGTAGTATCGTACATCAAAATAACAGACATGTAATATGTAAAGGGCGGCCTTATTGCTAAAAGCAATTCTTCCTTCCAACCTTAGGATTAATTAAAATGATTTGGAGGGACAGTAGTAGCTGAGGGCGCAATGAGTTTTGACAGGTTAATTACTCATGAACATAAAAGAGATAAAATTTAAGGGACTGCACGGATGGTGTAGTAGTTTAGACGGTCGCCACGCCGCTTGCTACTACGCTGAGTGTTGTGGGTCCGATCCCTACATGAGATGACACTTTGTGTGATCTACAAATTGTTGTTCTGAGTCTGGGTGTTCTTTGTGTTCGTTTCATATATATTTGTAAAGTTCCCCCGCGACACAGGATATATTGTTGTCTTTTAAAAAAATAAAAAATATTTACACATAAAACACATATTTATATATACCAACAAATATACAATATACATACGAAAGCGATACGAAAACAGTAATATTTACACTGAATTAAGTACTGAATTGTTTTTAGTAATAGACGTTATTTTACAATGACAAATACTCGTATCTCGCGATAAGAATGTTCCTTTTTTTTTTCTTTTCTTTTTTTTCTGTGATATACCACCTAAAAAAAGTGTAGTGATGTGATAAGTAAATCACATAAAAAATTATCTTAATATACAGTACTTAATTCAGTGTAAATATTACTGTTGTCGTATCGCTTTCGTCTTTCGTTTTTTGTTCGGTTTGGGCATGATAATGAACTAAACTGTACGTGTTAGAGTAATTTACCACCGGTTATGCTTTAGGCAGGTTTTTAATGCAATTTAAGTGCAGTGTCCGTGTAGAGACGGATTAAGAATACGGAATGTCACTACCCCAATTCATCCCGTGGGTGTCGTAAGAGCCGACTAAGGGCGCAATACAACGCAGGACACCAGCACTGCAAAAAGAAGGAAAACTTGACACAAACCCTATACCAACCCGCCTGGCCAGCGTGGTATAGTAGGCCAAAACCTTCTTTCTAAGGAGAGGCCTATGTCTAGCAGTGGACTATTAAAGGCTGTTGATGTGTGATGATGATGAAGTGCATTATTATTATACTGATAATCAGAAGTTGGATAACCACACATATTTAATAAAGGTAAATTCCACCCAGACACAGGACAAATAAGTGATGGGCACGATCATTTGTTCTCTGTCTGGGTGGAATTTATCTATAATGAATGTATTTGAAAATATATAAGTATGTTTATCAGCAGTCTGGTTGCGTGCGTGAGATGTGTCAAGTAATTATTCTTACTACTCTAAGGGGACAGGTAAAGTTGGTTGGTTTCTCTTGGCCGGTCATGGTATCTCGAATGTTTTTAGATGCCATGCTGCCATAAAAATCATAAAAAACACCTCACAAAGCTTATATAGAAAACTTTTTTATTATATATAAAACCTAATTATTATAACTTTTTCTTTCGGTTTTAATATACTTGGGTATACTTTTGACAAAAGTATGTAACCCACTCAATAAAAGAAAATATTGTAAGTTTCTTTTATAATTCTTTGGCATCTGAAAACAATTACTTTGACTTTATTCATGTGTCTTTTTTAAAAACATCTCGATGCAGTGCAGTCAGCGAGCCGACGAAGGGTTATTTTTAGCCAAGGCCATAACTTGTTGTCATCTTTTTATTCTGATCAGCGATCCAGTTTTGCTTTCGCTTGTAGGTAATGGGACCCTGCCAAGATCATCAATTTGCATTCGCGAACAAAGTAAACTTGTTACACCTGTATTTATGGTCACTGCTCTGCCCTTAAGGGTCGTAGCGTGATACTACAAAGCCTACGTCCTTCTTCTATAAACAAATTAGTAGCTTTGCTCGGTATTTATTATTTGGTAAATTTTCTAAAAATGAAACCTAGCTAGATTGATTAATCGCCCTCGAAACCCCCTGCATACTAAATTTCATGAAAATCGTTGTAGCCGTTTCCGAGATTCAGATTATATATATACAAGAATTGCTCGCTTAAAGGTTTTCGATACAATATCTGTCACACTGTCACGTTAGGGTTAGCCTGTAACGATAGTGCTGTTAAGAAGTAAAATAAATAAATGTTAAAACTGTTTTAGTATTTTCTTTATAAATTAAGTTTAATGTCATAAAAAAACGGCTTCCTTGCTACAGCGATTGCGTAATACCCGGAACGGCTTCCTGAAAGTGATTGCTAGTAGGCCAGACTGTCCTATACAAAGGCACTGGGTGGAAATGGCAATAGGAAAGCGTAGATAATTAAATTTCTACTATTAAGTATCGTTACTAAAAATACTAATATAGATTAAGTACAATCTGTTTCTAATCCATTACTAAACAACCTATGGACTGTAGGTATATATCTGTAGTAAAGATATTTTATAAATAAACAATCAAGCAAACTTCATTATTGTATTTAATCGTATGAGATGCTATGTTTTGGGACACATAAGCAGGCTCGACCCATGTGATACCATGGCCCACACCGGTAAAAAGCAATTATTTTGTTGCCAAGGGAGTGAAGTTACCATAGGACCGATCACCCCCTCATCCCTAATCCCTGGAGGAAGGACCACTTAAAGGGTGACAAGGCACTAATGTCTCTTGAGCTGTAAATGTCAATTAGCGATGGCAGTCACTTACTATCTGCTGACCCATTACCAGTGTTAAAAAAAAAAACTCAAAATATCAATAATAATCAGGAATCGAATCCCCGAAACCTTTATCTTGTAATCCAATGTGTGACCGGTGCGCTATGTATGTACATAGTTTGTCAAGTGTCTACGTGATATAGGTATAGGAAATCGTTATCGAAAAAGCATTAAGTACAAACAACTTGTTTGTTTTTAAATAATTTTTCTTTGAGTAGAGATTAAGTAGTAATCTGCTTGTAAAGAATTTCATTGTAGATAAAAAAAAGTAATTTCTTTTTATCTGCAAGTGAGACGATATTATTAGACAAATGTATTTGAAAGAAACGTAATGATATAAGCCGTAAATTTTGATGTAAATATGTATGTATAGTTAATGACAAAAATACCTTATTTTAAATGAATGAGACGTAATGAATTCCAAATCTACTATATCTATAGACAGGCAAAAACAAAAGTGGCTTCTTAATTTAAAAAAAGGCAGATTTAAAATGCCAACAGAATTCAATTTTGACCATAGAATTTAGGAAATATTTTTTAAGAATTCATTCGAAGGCAAAGAGATTTTTTTGAAATCTATTTTCAAATTAATCGATCATAGCCAAATCAATGATTGACTCATGGATTCGTCGTATTAAACAAAAAAATATTTATAATTGTATGATTATCGTTATATATATGACTAAATCAAGTGTCGATGAATTAAATATTAATTTCAACTACTTATTGTTTAAATATTACGTATATGTACTATATCAATTACGTATAATAAACGTAATTGATATAGGCGTAGACATTAGTATTTAATAGATAGATAAAGTGATTTCACCTTCATACCTATAAACTATTTCGAGGGAAAAATATCTTAAAATCCATCTAATTATTAAATTGACTACTCGGTAGTGCAGTGGTAGCGTATGCGACTGCTGTGCTGAGGTCTCGGGTTCGATTCCCCGGTCGGACCAAATGTTTGTATGATCTGCAAATATTTGTTTCGGGGTTTGAGTGTTTTCTATGTATAATATGTATGCATTTACAAAAAAGAAGTATATAAGTATTCTATCAGTCAATCTAGCTTTCATAGTACAAGCTCTGCTTAGTTTGAAACCAAATGGCGTTGTCTGACAATTGTCTGACAAATATTTTAGGTTTGATGTTAAGTAGATGTTGTCATCCATCGGAACTGTTAGATTAAATAGGACTTTCTAAATCGATATGTCGTATAGTTGAAAGAAAATAGATAAAATAATCCTCTCACATATTTTGTTATTAAAACATCTTCATCTGCAATGTATCACTGTAAGACCCAGAACCCAGAACTTCTAATGCGGTATTTCATGCAGCAGTTTGTGTAAAAAAAAGTATTCTTCTAGGGACCATTACATACAAAGAGAGTCAATACTAAGTACCTACTGTTCAACCTGTCTGCTTTAAGATGACATACACATACATTTCTTATAGTAGATGTTAATTCGACAAGCACCCTACCAATCACGGTGGCGTCGGTCATCACTTATCAGTCCAACTGTGCACATGACAGAAGCATTCCAATAGAAACTGTGAGTTCGCAGAAAGATGAATATTGTAAGATGTAAATGTTCCGAAAGACGGAGCGTAGGTGGTCCGACGATCTGGTAAAGGTCGCGGAGAATCGTTGGATGTGGTTGCCCACATTCGACCCACAGGACCGGTTGTTGTGGCAAAACTTAAGGGAAACCCATGTCCAGCAATAGACATCTTTCGGCTCATCCTGAATTATACGATAAATTACTGTTGTGTGTACCATTTACCACTTGTAACTTTAAAAGTACAGTCCCTCTTTACAATTCTTAAACAGAAAGCACTAATATTGGCATTTATTAAGGATTACTACAAGTTGAAAAATTTCCAGTAGTATACAAATCAACTGTGTTGCAATATCTTTAAAAACCTTTAAAAACGTGTTGGTGTGCAAATATAATCTTAATGAGTAGGTACGACGTAGGTCTAATTAATATTCTGAGTAAATCTACTTTAAATGCGGCGTGAGACCTATTTGAATAATTATGAACAACAACGACTTCCTCTGTCACTTATCACAAGTTATTTAGTATCTTAGAATAAACCATGATGGGGCTGACATCACAACTTTGTAATAAAAACCATAAATAAATAAAGTTTAAACAAATTGTACAGATGACAAAAGGGAATCTAACTCTTTGGTTTAATTTAATTTAAAATTCTTAATCTTTATTTACTATCTCAGCTTTGAGGATACACAGGCGTTACTTAAAAAAAGCCTTTCGAAGCGGAAACTTTTTATTTATGACTTCTGCTTGCTGATTATCGTATCTGTAAAAATACATAATTGGAATTATAATTGTAGAGTAATTCTATATCCGTATCCTAATTGCTCATTATGTAAATAGGATTTGTTTCTCTAAGTAGGTTATATACCAAGTAATGAATGACTTAGTTTTCAATGCAGATAATAAATATACCAACAATACGGTCCTCGCGTGTTTGTCATCGGATCACGTGATCCATGTATGTTTGAACAGTATACACCATTTGCAAGGTTCATGAGTTCCGTATCACCATATCAGCGCTCGTTATCTTATGGACTATGCCTTTCACATGGCCATTAGTAGTTTTCGATCTTTTTAATATAATCTGGTAACTATAGTTCAGTCAGTTGGTTAAATGGTAGGAATCACTTAACAAACTGCCTAGACTAGAATTTACGAAAGATCGAAAAAGGAAAAAATACATTTCATAATTATCATTTTTTAAGACTTATATATTTACTTAATAACTATATATGATTCATCACATCACATCAATAGCCGTTATTAGTCCACTGCTGGACATAAGCCTCTCCCTAGAAAGGAGGTTTTGGCCTACATACCACGCTGGCGAGACGGGTTGGTATAGGGTTTGTGTCAAGTTTTCCTTCTCTTTGCAGTGCTGTTGGTCTGCAGAGTTTGCTCCCTTAGTCCCACGGGATTAATTAGGGGTCAGGTGACACTCCGTATTCTTAATTCATCACCACACGGACAAATATCTATACAAATACATATTATGCTTGAAATATAAAAATAGCGTTTGTTTTAAACAATAATAATGATTTAAGACATGCAGGAATTTTGTTTTACAACGCATACAGACATACTCCATATTATTTTTACATACGCTATAATCTGTCTATATAAGAAACACTCAAGTCAAATGTAAATGGAAATGAATACATCCACACAAATATGTACATTGATCAAGAATTGAACTAGCGACCACTTACTTCTCAGTTGAATTTGCTACACCTAACGCCACACGTCCTAAATGACTCACTAAATCTTAATTTTGCCTACGTGACAAGCAGCAAGATTCTAAACGTGACGAATTAATTAATCTAAAACCATTATATTTTATAGTGTACTAATATATATATATTATGTCTATGGATCTATATTCCAAGTGAGTATTGTATTCTTTAACGTATCAAAATAACTTATGAATTCTTTTTATTAATAACGAGTATATTTAGTTAACCTATAATAGAGTAGCTATGCAGCCCTGTAACGGAATTAGAATCATTTTTTTCTAGTAGATTATTTCTCCAATGTATTCAAGTGCATAGCGATGCATACGAAAATGATGCTGCCAATATCAAGTTCCAACATCCCTGGCGGGTCCAACTGTATTTCTACCATTCATTTCAACCAATTTCGTTTTAGGAAAGGGCAATGGTCAGTTTAAACTGGTTTTAACAGAAGTTTTACCGTTTATAATTTTTATTATTTACCTTATTAATTTTTTGGCGTTCGTCCTGCTCGTTCAAAAGTAATAGATATCTCTTAATTTATTACAAGATATCTTAGTCTTTTTTAGAACGAGAACACTTGTTTTCTCCACCTAAGAAACAATTTGACAAAGTCTCATTAGTAGAATCACTATGGCATTCGCAACTTTTTAATAAAGCGCCCAAGCATTGCATGACCGCTCATTAGAGCCCTGAAGTTCCGCGGCTAATTAATAGTTTTTTCAATATTCGAAGATTTTAATCGCCAGTTTTAGCTCAAAATATAAGTTATTTTGCTGATTAGAATAATCTAGCGTCTAGTATATAAAGCGCGCAATAGCAATAGTAGATAATGAGCTCTTTGGCGGGTCCAGGTGACAATTGATTGCACTAGGGACTTCCTTTCTAGGGTATACCTGGTTCCCCGGCTATTAGTACCCGAGACGGCGTGCGGTTTTAGTCGGTTCGAGTCCGACATGCCACCGACAGGTGGTATCCGAGGGGATTTCCGCACGGAAAAATAAATAGAAAAAAGGTGATAATTGATAACTGGCACACGTAACAGCCTTACGCCTTAGCCTTAAAGTTATTTAAATATTTAATCCATGATAAAAACTATGTATAAACGTTATTGATTGTAGTACAATCTATTTCACTACAATCAATTTTGTATTTTTTAAGAAATTTATTGTACGTTTTAATAAACTAAACACGACACTTATGTATCAAAGAGACAGAGAGAACCTTGAAAAATGAGCACAAGTATCTACACTTGTATTGCTCAAAAATAAACCCTGGCTTTTAGACTTAAGATTAAAAGTTGTACGGACAGTAGTTAGCGTACATCGCTTAGGAATTCCTTTTTCCTTTGAGGTCGGAAAATACGGCCGTATGGTCAAGTAAGCATTTATCTGTCCACTCGCAGACCACTAGGCGACATCGTGTTCGGTGCAAAGTGTAACGGACCGAAGCCAATGACTAAGTAAATTCATTTATTTTTCTGTCTCTACCGATAAAGGCAATGATGGTTCCCAATCGTTTGTTTAATGAGATGATTGTTGTGTTTTGTGAAAGGTATTCAAGTAATTGACTGGTGTATTGATCAGCACATGCCTTTAGTCTTTACAATTAGTCTATTACAAGATGTACCTATTGGTCTAGTGGTTAATGACCCTGAGGTCGTGGTTTCGATTCCCAACGACAAATAATTGAGCATGATCATTTGTTCTGGGTCTGAATATAATTTATTTATAATATGATTATGTATGTATTTAAAAATATTTAATAAGTTTTTCAGCAGTCTGGTTCCCATAGTACAGGCTCTGCCTAGTTTAGAATCAAATGACCCCTTGTGAGATGTGTGAGAATATTAAAATTAATATTTAATGTACACTCTTCAGTAAATTAATGAGAAAAAGACATTCGATTCAATACTTACTTTTCCTGGTCGGTGTTACTAACGTAATTAACTGACATTCCAAGATGCACTGACAGAGCACTTTCTATAAATCAGTTTATTCAAGATTGCTGACACAAATGAAAAGACTCAAAAATTTTAGATAGTTTCCAAAGTCATCTAAAGTCTTAGCAGTTTTCACCCTTTCCCCTGGATTTAAGGATGCTTACACGGAATAACTTTGTCTGTTCTTCGTCCGTTCCGTAGGGCTGCTTCCAACTGTAACTGAAGCACTTCTTCTAATGTGCTAGACCGCCCTGAAGATGACTTGGACTACTTGATTTCTTTTCGGATTCACGCCAGCTTGTGAAGCTAGTGCTTACAAGAAGAAGATAAATTTAAAAGAGATTTACATAACTATTTCCAGTATTACTCATTTAAACTGTCGAGGGAATACTCATTTTGGTTCACATCTTAAACGTTTAAAAACTGAACAAAATTGTGATGATTGATGATTCACGTCACTATTATTTGAAGTGAACTTTGAGAACCGCTGAGCCTTGAGGGAATTTCCTTTTGATCCAGTTAAGACCGATATTTATGTTCGACCTCAATTCAGAAACCGTCCAGACAACGTGTATTGTTTTCTTATAATATTCCATGTATTTAATCACGATTTTACTAGTAAATAGTATCCGGGTTTGGTCCGGGGAATTTGATTAATGAACTGATTACTTAATTAGCGTTGGAACTGCTTATCTGTTAGAATGTAATAGAATATAGAATAAAATATGCTTTATTTTACACCAATTACAATATTCTGGATAATGATGATATGTGCAATTGGCGGCCTTATTGCTAAGAGTAATCTCTGGCTGACCTTTGAGCAAGGACAAATTGACAGTAGATGAGAAGAAAAATTGGATAGTCTAGGTGTATTGAAACTACAGTCGTGTAAAAAATCTATATTTCGGACATCTAACACACAACGCCATCTAGTTTCAAACTAAGCGGAACTTGTACTATGAAAGCTAGGTTGAGTTGAGTGCTAGAATAATTATATTTTTTTTTGTAAATGCATACACATGTTATACATAGAAAACACCGAAACTCCAAAACAAATTTGAGCTGTTGATGATGATGATGATGATGATGACGATGATGAGACTGGTTAACAAGTGGCGACTGGTTCATAATCTGTTCACTCAACGTCTCACACCTTTTTTCTAAAAAAATATAATTCTTTTTAGACATTTTGACCCAATACTTACTTTTTGAAGTTATAAAATAAAATCATACACCACGATTATCATATCAAAATAACATACACTGAAGCGGGTTTCATTGGATACTTTAGATATTAAGCCCACCTAAAGCTGTAACGTTTGGCCCTGGCTTCGATACTAATATTTGCTTGCATTTTAAATACAGATCTTCTTCAATATAAACATCAGTAGCAATAAATTAACACAAATGCTCGTAACTAAGTTCACTAACCGACGTCAAAAGTTGAGGGTGTTTTTGAAACAATAAAATATTTTGTTGTTTCAAATCTACCCAACTCTTAGTGACTACTAGTTTAAAATATTGAATCAAATATATATTTTCTTTGATGATCGTTACAATACTGCACTCATAACCACATTACATGAATTCTCAAAAAGTTACTGTAAGGTTGCATGATTTTTGAAACGGCGGCATTTGCATTAGAGCGTCCACAGCAGCGCCAGACGGACAGTTATTGATTGCATTGAAATTAGTTACTATAATCATACGAACGTAGCGGTTATATGTGTGCGTAATATACGTTAATAGAAGAAGGTTATAAGTAAAACTACTTATAATGCGACAACTTTGTAAAAGTGCTACTGGACTTATGACCGCGACCGTACGGCTATTGAAAGCAAAGAGTACTCGTACTTATGTTATAAACAAAAAAAATGACTTGAAAATTTTAAAACAAAAAATAGGAAATCTAGAGGTCCTTCCTCTATCTAGGATCCTTCCCAGCCAGTAGGACTGACAACCTGAGAAAGGTAGCTTTGATGGACTAGATGCGGAAGGTGGTAGTCCGTGGCGCACATTGGGAAGGGCCTATGTCCAGAAGCGGATGATAGAACTCTTTCACATTTAATGGTAAAACTCTGAATATCAATTAAACTATTTTTAATTTGATTTATTTTTATGTTCCAATGATAATAATAATAATACCTCACACGTCTCACGGCCGTCTGATCCCAAACTAGGCAGAGCCTGTGCTATGGTAACCAGACTACTGATAAACACACTTATATATTTTTAAATACATACATATTATAGATAAATTACACCCAGACACAGAACAAATGACCGTGCTCATCACACAATATTTGTCCTGGGTGGGAATCGAACCCACGACCTCCCGGCTTAGCAGTCAGGGCCACTAATCACTAGACCAACAGGCCCGTCATACCAATATATGATACCTACATTTACAATATTATACTAATACTATATTCATTAATACATACAATTGAAGTAAAATCATAAAACCCGCCCCGCATCGCTCCCGGTGCAAAGGTGCCCACGATACTGGCAGCATTGTCCTGCTGAAATGAAACGGACATCGTTTGCACCAGCAACGGACCGGCGGCGATCAGTTAAACTATCTTTTACTCTCGACTGTTGTAATGGTGGCTCGTGTATGGTAAACGAACCGGAACGGGAGTATGTTAAATCTGAGAGACGTACATATTTATTGCATAAAACTGTAAAACTTGAGCTTAAATAGACTAAACAGTTACCTATTTCCAGTTCAACATAACAAGTATTAATAATAACAAGTATTTATTAATAACATCGAATGCAATTAAAACAAACAAATTATTTAAAAAATCAATTATTGAACAGAAAACAATTCGAAACTTAACTACATTCTAAAAAGCAGATACAATATTGAAAAGTAATCATAAGATTAAAAATAATACAATATGATTTAATAACAATACAATACACAATAAATAATATACTCGTAGTTCTAGCATTACTATAATTTATCAGCTTTTGAATATTACCTTCTTTTGTTATCAAAATAATGTCCTCAGTTCATAAAATAAATTTTCCAGTTGTGTTCATTTCCAGTGTTTCTGAACAAACTGATTGTAATTCTTTTTTTTTTATGGAGAAAAGTTAATTTTGTATTTTAATTTAATTTTGTAGAATATATATAGAATATATATATATAGTCTCTTTAAATATTCAGTAATAACTTATAAAATATTTTCTTTAGAGGATAAACGTCGAATGTATATTTTACGTACGGTCTACTACAGTACGAGTACTAATGTACTACTAATATCGTAGAAACCGACCCGTCCAAGTAGCCAACAACGCCATAGGTATTTGTTCTTATGACATAAACCCCATATAGGTCATACGAACCGACGCGTCACTGAATTTATGTCAATTTCAATTGCTAATCTTTTTTCAAGAACTAGCTGTACAGTGACACGCGTCACTGTGACACATTTTGGTAACATTGATGAGAAATCGAGAGAGTGTTTTTAGCACCGGAGGTCGTGTCGTACGAGCTGGTTGCAAGAAGCCGAAATTGGCCTAAGTGGCGTGCAATAGGATGGGCCTATGTTCAGCAGTAAACAGTTTAATATACCTATTTAATTTAATCTAATTTAAATATTGGTCTTGTCGGTCACATTACACGTTGAATTCCAGAATAAGATTTCTGTATAAAAAAAATGAATTTTCCTAAAATAAACATACTATACCATCCTGTAATTCGATCACACTTTCCTGTAACAGCCTGTAATATGTTGACACTTTCCTGTAACATCCTGTAATTTGATTACACTTTCCTTTAACAACCTGGAATTTGAATTACACTTTCCTGTAAGATCATATGTAATAGATACATGCATTACATTAACAGCAATTTCGAGAAACCCCTAAACTATGGTTCGGAATGAATCTTCTTTACTCCATCCGTGACGCAAAACAATCAAAATAAAAACATAGTTGAAGTTATTACCAGAAGTAAATAAGAAGATAAAAATAAAAAGGCGTGTTGGAACCACCAAGGCTGCATATATGCGCAGACGAATCGTAGACGTTGATTAGATATTATCTACACTTACAAGTAGGTACGTTATTTCCTTATCTACACGACTCATTGTTCTTGTTTACACATCCATGATATTAAACAAATTTATATTCTTTCTAGTGGCTAATGGTTGAATAAATTTCTATCGACGAAAGCAACTGAAGAAAGTTTGCTGATATAATTACACATCTCCTAACTTTTCTATTCAAATGATGAAATAAAATTATAGATTATAATTAATCGCGTACCTTGATTATGTTATCTTTTAATTATTAGAATAGCGTCGTAATTTTGAATAGAAAAGTTAGGAGAGTGTAAATTTATAAACACTCTTTTAGTTACTTGATTAAGATTCATTCAATAAGCTCTGTTCATTACTAACTGTTTTTGAATCTTAATTGTTCGAATTTGTTGACACTTTCGAATCAAGTTTCTTACCACAGACTCTTACTCACCAGAATGCCAACCTTCGATTATTGTGTCTCTATTGAAGTTCTCCCTTTTTTTAAGCATTGATCGTTGATCTAAACAAAACGGTTATTTTAGCAATTTTGAACAAAAGAATAACCAATCGGTGCGACAAACTGGCTTCAAATATATTTCCGTGTTGATTATCCGTGCGCAAAGATTTCAAATAATCTAAATATTCCGTGGGAAACAGACTTGACATGCCAACAAATCATATGGCTTTATTTATTTACTGAAATCGTTTTATTACTAAGCACTAATAACCAATAGGCATATGAAAGGTTACACACTACACTTAAATTTTAAAACAAATTAACATGTTAAAAATAAAGTCAATAAAAAATACATGCACATGACCTTTACAGATGCACACCTTTTTATCACTACAAATGTTTCTTTGTATTGGTTGATAGAAATAATGTATGTTTTATTACGAGTGAATAAACGCATAAAATTACCATAAAACCCGATATTTATTTATTATTATTTATTAAACTTAAATAAATATACCTAGAAATGTATTGTCTAACGGGAACTCAAAAACTTTAAATGTTTGTGCTGTGCTGGTTTCAATAATTAGTTCCTTCCAGTTTCTTATAGCAGCTATTACAGATACACTTCCATTACAGGATCAGGTTGTTTGGTCTACCTACTTTTTATTTATAATGGACAGGATCGTGTATTGTAAACGACCCCACACCACCAGGGTGTCGAGTACAATTTTTTAATTGTAACGAAATCACTGCTGATTAGTGATGTATATCGTGAAATAAAACAATGTGTTAATTTTAAATGCTAATTTTGAATACATTAGAACAAAAAAAGTAAATTAAGTAGTTTATAAAATCTGATCCGATATACAATAACTATTCTTTTTTTTACTGTATCTTTATTTATTTAGAATATTTTGCGTTAGAATATCATTACGGTAGTGTCGTAACCAAAAAATTTGTACTCGTAAACGACACCCCAGTGGTGTGGTTCAGTGGTGTTGTGGTCAGTCAGTGTCATACAATATCAAGGATGCCGAGAAGAAAAAAAAATTGATTTGTAAAGCAATCTGTCATCCATTACTAGAATTATGATTGTAGATACTGAACGTACTAGGACTTTCAGTATAGAAGCGATTTGTATGAATTTTAACATAAAACTAAGTTCATGTCTCAACTCAACACCCAAATGTAATGTATATAGATACATTACATTTGAGTGTTGAGTTTGGGTTTTTTATGTGTATACATGTATGTATTTAGAAAAAAAAGTATGTAAGTATTCAATCAGTCAATCTAGCTTTCATAGTACAAGCTCTGCTTAGTTTGATACAAGATGGCGGTGGTTGTACAGATGTGTATCATATAACATTACATGCATTACATTATGCATAGATATTTTAAGAAACGCAGTTCTTATATAGATCATTTTTCCTCTGACAAAAATAAATCATTATATCAATTGGAAGCTTTTCTTTTAATTATTTTAATTGAGATTTTTTAGAATTAGATAGATCTATTTCGATTAGATTATATTTACATAATACTGGTCACCCTAAATCACTTATATGTAGGTTTGTCTATTTTCACTAGGATTAGGTTTGTCTATTTTCACAAATAAACTTATACAAATAAACAAATCTTGAAAATCAATAATCGTCGTATCGAAATGAAATCTTCATATTTATATATACATGTAGTCCGGATTAAGAAAACACTCCTATTCATCCCGTGGGTGTCGTAAGAGCCGACTAAGGGAGCAAACTACGCATTACTGCAAAGAGAAGGAAAACTTGAAACAAACCCTATAAAAAACCGTCTGGCCAGCGAGGTAAGTAGGCCAAAACCTCCTCTCTAAGAAGAAGCCGATGTCGAGCAGTGGATTTATTAAAGGCTGTTGATGATGATGGACATATGTATAGATGATAATATTTTCATATCGATGTAAAATAAGACGTACTCGTAGCAACCTTTGAACATACAATTTTATGACACAAATAAAATAAATAAATAAATATTTATTTCGTTACTATCTTTAAGTGGCCATTATTAATTCAGATAACATTACAACCAGATAAATAAAAATAATTGGTATTGCGTGGAATTTTAAATGATTTTACGTAACATGTCTTTTTGTCTAGTACCAATAAATTTATACTTCAGAACCCGGATGTAGTAGAACTTAAAAAGGATTGAGCAATTAAAATAATAACTTCACACATCTCAAACACGGCTATCTGATCCCAAACTAGTCAGAGCCTGTACTATGGTAACCAGACTGCCGATAAACATGGGAATTGAACACACGTCCACTAGCTTAGCAGTCAGGGTTACTAACCACTAGACCAACAGGCCATTAGAATTGAAAGAGGCTTTGAAACATACAGATCCAACAGGAAAGTGCGATCGGCCTTATTGAGGTGACTGAAATATTATACTAGCTGCTAATCTAAATATTTTACGTGAAGTGAGTTCTTTGTAAACAGTTTATGCATAGAAGAAGCACAGAAAGATGAAATAAAAAAAAAGTCTGACAAATTGAAAAATTACGTGAAATGACTATCTTAAACCACATATGTCTAGTATATACCTATTACGATCTGTTGTAGTATACAGGCCAAATAAATAAACAAAAAAAGTGTGTGTGTCAGCTCCGACCACGACTGGAGTTTAATAGTTAAGAACGGTTCGGTTGCACACAAGTATACAAGTTGTACACACACATGTGAAATGGGAGATAGGTTATGCAACGAGGTCATTCGATCACTAAATTTTACTCTTCTTTTTTCGTACCGGGTGCCTTATTTGAAAATCGATTCTTAAGGAGTAAACTCCTAAAAACAGTCAAAATCCTACAACTCAGCGATCAGTAGTAATGTAAATATATGAAGTATTTCATCATTATTATCAGACCTAACCTGGTAACTCGATACTATCAAGAGGTGACCGACAGATTAGATAACATGATTAACTATTGAGTATAAATAGTTTTATCCCTCTATAACATTATACTCGTAGACAAGCACACACAGTTTTTTTTCTTTATTTTAATTATCTCATAAAATCATTTTAAGTAAGGTTTACATAAATAGGATTATGGTAAGGTTTTGTTTGTAACTGTATACTCTACTGAGAGAGCCTGGAGAGTCTTTTCTAGTATATTTATATACAATATCAATGATGGTTTTTTCTAAATTGTTTTGAAAAATTACTAGGAATATAATAAACTTTAAAATAGCTTTTTTTTAGTTGCCGCACGATGGACGACTTAGGGAAAACGGCTAGCTGCGGATGGATGAGGACTGCCCGGGATGGTTGGTGCTCTTTGAGGGAGGCCCTCGTTCAGTAGTGGACGGCGATAGGCTGATGATGAAACTTTTAAAACCTACAACATCATGAAGAATTGTAACAAACTGTATTCTTCATATCTTAATTTGCCACTCTTATGTGGCATTTTCTCTTCAAATTTTGATGAAGTCAAACGGGTAGATAAAAATGATAATAGTTCTGCGTTCTCAGGTTGCAAACATAAAAAAATACAACCTAACTGAGAACATTTTACTTTTAAAAAGTCTGTTGAAAAAAACTTGATCAATATCATCATCAATTTTTTTTCCTCTTCTTATAAAGGAACCTAAAAACGAACATTCATTAATAAGGAGTAAAAGCGTTAGGATACTTCTTAAGAGTTGTAGGTGCATCGTCGGGTTATCCGTCGGCGCAGGCGCAGGTCGTCGGTGATTTTCCTGCGGGCTTGGGCGAGTGCATTGCTACCCAGACGTACAAAGTTCGAGCCGCCCAGACGACGCGACCCACTTGAGCGTTACATAAACATCTTAAATTATAAACATAGACAAGGATAGGTAAGTTAATATTGTTGTTAACTGCATAACTTTTGAGAGTAAGTAATCATTTTGATTTGTGTTTCACGCATTAAAACACAAGTCCGTAATCAGCCTATGTTTTTAATAGTCACTGTCGCTTCCAACTAATGAATGCGTGAATCGGGTTTATTCTCTGGAAGAATAGGTTATATTGTGAAGTCTGTAAACCAACAATGAAGTTTAAATTCTAAGATTTATCAAGGAGAGATCAGGTACTTCGATATTATCAGTTAATTCAGAGGGAAAGTATTTATTAAGTCAAAGAAATATATTATTCGCACCATTGTGTATATTTTCTTTTATAACACTAAAACCCTAAAACATATTCTAAACTAATAAAATGTACCTAAATACAGACAGAGGTATACTTTTGATTCTTTAGTTGCAGAATTTGAGCAGCGGTGACCACTTATCATTGTGTATCTCGATGTACGTTAACGTAGATAAAAAAATAATTAAAGAAAAGGTACATAAAAATGGATTTTGCTTAAAGGGATACATTAATGCAAGGAATAACTGGACAAGCTCGTGTTTACATATAGCTATTGCTAAGAAGTCTAAAAGCTCAATAAACATACATTCTTTGATACCTACATTTCCCGTAGACACGAATAGCCATGATGATCTCATGTCGTTTCACCGTGTACTTTATAGGAGAAATATTTTACATTGACTACAATTAAACAACAATCAAGTTAACAATATAATTGCTAAATACAAACATTACACTAACGGAATGCTAACAAAGGCCTAGCGATACGAGGAGGCTAAAAATACTTAAAAGTATCATGCAACGTTATCTTCGTATGCGTTCCTAGTTTTCTTTTAGTATTTCTACTGCACTGCTGCAGCAGCAGTACGGCATTTTGAGTTCGAGATCGACCTCCCTGACTATCCCTTATACCAGAACTTCCAAAGGATTTGATCCAAAAAACAGGCAAAAGAAGTGGTGGGTTATCAAAAAATCTTTTTAAGTTATTTACGTATGTTTTCCTAGCTGCTACGTCGTAGCGCAGCGTAGATATATATTTTTTTAAATGGTAATACCACTATTTTACTGCCTAACTAACTGCTGCTTAACTAGTATGAGTTCAAGGAAAAATGTTGAGATTAGTAAATTAACATAATTATATTATGTACATCATTTGAATATCAACTGCTGACGACATTGAAACATTCTCTTTGGTCCATTCTAAAGTTCATTCTAGACAGTGCTAAATACTTGTAGGTGCTGTGCTGTATACGAGTATTATCATGCATACGTGTGTCTGACGTAAGTCACATATACTATTAGTTTATGTTTATAAATAAACACTACTATCCATACTATATTTTAAATATGAAAGTGAGTTTGTTTGTTACGCTTTCACGCCTAAACTACTAAACGATTACCAATGGAAAGCTGCATTATCAGGGAGTAACATAGGCTAATTTTTACCGCGATAATCAACATACACGTGGGCGGAGCTGCGGTTGTCAGCGCAATATGTTTGCATAGGACTCTGGCCGGCCGCCCCCGGGGGCAATTACTACTGCTATGCTGAAGGCCATGCCATTAACCATTAGGCCTTTGGTGTAATGGTTAATGAACCTAACTGCGACAAATAACTGTATGATGAGCACGATCAATTGTTCTCTGTCTAGCTGTAATTTATCTGTAAAATGTGTGTATTTAGAAATATTTAGGTCTGTTTATGAATGCAAGAGCCCAAAATCGATTTAAGTACGGTGCAATAGGAGAGGCCTCCAGCAGTGGACTGCGATAGTCTGATGATGATGAACAGTCTGGTTGCCATAGGCACAGGCTATGCCTAGTTTGGGATCAGACGCCATGTATGGGATGTGTGAGGTTATTAATTATTATTATACACAGTCGTGCAACTGGCTGTATGTTCCAATACTCTAAGAAAGTCCAAGAATGCTTTTTGTACACGTTTTATTGCAATTGCGCAATGATGATGACGATGATGATAAAATATGAACAATCGGGCAAAGTTTATTGTATTTAATTACTAGCAGTCTAACTACCGACCATTATAGCATCTGTTTCCGAGTTATGCCAATGCCAGTCATCGTATCTTTTAACAATATTGAAGGGATCTGGTCGACTAGACCTATACGCTACCAACGGCAAGTTTACATGCTAATGATGACGACAGACATAGGTATAGGTGATAACAAATTAATGAACGTAAATTCTCATATTATGCAACAACTACAACTAGTCTACTAATTATTGAGGACAAGTTCAGGGGTCAATGGGTATTGTATTAAGATAAGAAGAAGCCGATTCTCTGTATCCGGGATGACTTTAGACTTCGATCCGAGATATTTGGAATCGTGGATGGAAACATAATTAAGTTTTATTTACTGTTTTTATGTACACGCTTTAAAGTGTGTTAGTCGTGAATTAGGTAAGCAACGTAACTTCAATTCACAAATAATTGTATGATGAGCACGATCATTTGTTCTGTGTGTGTATGTGTAATTTATCTGTAATATGTATGTATTGACTGCACGCTTCCTACTACGCCGAGTGTTGTGGGTTCAAACCCCACATGGGACTACACTCTGTGTGATCCACAAATTGTTGTTCTGAGTCTGGGTGTTCTTTGTGTCCGTTTTATGTATGTTTGTAAAGTGCCCCGCAACACAGGAACTATCGCTAATGCGGGAATTGTCTTTAAAAACAAAAACTTAGAAACAAATATCTGCCTAGTTTGGGATCAGAGGGCCGCGTGTGAGATGTCTGAAGTCATTATCGTTATAGCTTGCATAAAAAAAACATTTTTGAAAGTGAAACACCAGTCGTAACATGACATGTTATTCAATAGTAGGTACATCTAAATATAAATAGGCAAAGGTTTTTTTTTGATATAGTGGTAATCCAACAGACGGGTTACCTAATGGTTTTTTTTTATGGAAGAGGGGGCAGACGAGCATACGGATCACCTGATGGAAAGTGACTACCGCCGCCCATGAACGCCTGTAACTCAGGAGTCACATTCGCGTTGTCGGCATTATAGTTGCGGCTGGTACTAGTCCGAACCATTCCTCGGAGTACTCTCCAGAATTAGTGCAGATGCTCTGTTTAGACAACAACATGAAAATTTTACCTAAGGATGTTCACTAGTGTGAGTAATTTTTTTTATGGTATAAGGGGGCAAACAAGCAGATGGGTCACCTGGTTGTAAGCAACTACCTCCGCCCATGGACATCAGTCAGCGGGGGGATATGGGCTCCGGTAACCTTATTCACTCAATGAAAGGCAACAAAAGAATTGCTTAACACCGGTTTTCTGTGAGGCCGTGGTATCACCTCTCGCATAGCTCTCCCACGGTAAATGGGTTGTATGTATATAGGAAAGAAATTTATTTGGAAATAAGCCATCAGGTAACATTTCGATCTCAGGGCTCGCGGTTACCATTGTCTTAACAGTATCAGATGGGTACAAAGCTATCTGATAGTGTTTCCAATAAGTTCTTACTCATTGAGATATTGGTCTGTTTTTTTTAGATTATTAGCAAGTTTTTGTTTGATATGTTTTAAAAGTAGATTAGTAGTAAGTAGTAATTCAAAAGCAGAACGCAGTTTCAGTCTCCTAGTCCTGTCTCCATAGTCTGACCATCTGCATCGCTACTTAGGCAATCTGTAAAACTTGACAAACGAAAATATGACTCTAAAATCGAAAGCTTTTAGGCAATTTCCATTATATGTTAAATGCATGTTATAATAGATATTACCAAAATTTCTTTACTTAAATTTTACTGCAAATATCAATACTTTTTCACTTCCTTACTTTACTGCTTACTTATTTCACTTTGACGAGAAAACTATATTTTATATTACTCCATGTCTTTAACATTATAAGAGCCTCTAGCGTTATTGGTGCTATACATAATAATATTTGTTATCTAGTTGTTGAGGGATTGTTCGAATTCAAAATGTTTATTGCGAATATAAGGTGAAACAGATGGTACATTTTGTACTTTGTAATAACTAATTAAAAATCAGCCTCTCAAAAGGAGACCTCGAAATTTAATTTCACGCTAGAAATTGTTTTTAATTTTCGACTTTTTGGCGCCACTTGCTCAATTACTTTCTTTAGTCTTTTTTAAGAAAGAAAGAAAGAGAGAAATTACGGCCTAGGGCTACCGCCCTGATCCTATATGTTGTATCTACGAGTGAGTATAGAGCTGTGGTAATCCTACTCAACACAACTGACATCTCTAAGTCATTTTCAGGATATAATACGACTACAAATAGTTACCTTTGTTTTAGAGTTTGGGTCTTTTCTGTGTATAATTTATACGTATTTACAAAAAAGTACATAAGTATTCTATCAGTCAATATAGTTTTCATCGTACATGCTCTGCTTAGTTTGAAATAAGATTGGGTTGTGTGTGAGATGTCCGAAAATATTATTATTATTAATACACGGTGTAGTTTATTTGCAATAAACAAATATGAAAAGAATGTATACGTTTTATTTAAGGTTGATTCCATTTGGCCATTCCTGTTTCCAAAATATTCCACCAACGGAATAAATAAGTACCTGCCAATGCGGAAATTCGATTTCCCTTATACATTGCGTGCAAAGAAGCATGACACTTATCGTTTTAATGCCGAAATTATTTGTATCGCAACATTTTTACTGGTAAGGTTCACTTTGCAGACCACTTAATGTTTTTTAATTTATTCGCAGTCTTATGGTTGTTCGTAAAACGTTAAGGTTCTGCGCATAATCCATAATTTTCATACGCATGCAGAACCCCAACAGTGACATGCAATCAATGTTTCACTTACTGACCCAGAAACACAAAAATAGGCTTTCAAGAATAGGGATAACAAAAGCTATTGTTAATACCTTACAAACTCGTACCAAGTTACTTTATACACGATATAGCAACAAAATATTTTCAATCTATCCCTTTCGTTATCTTTCATTTAGATAGAGACATATAATTAGCGACTTTCATAGAACAGGAAATGTGGTACGGGGTACTTTTGACAAGTACTGACTTGCAATTTCATGATTTCACATAATTAGCTATATAACGATCAGTGTTCGGTTAGCTTCAGTGGAATTTGTACGAATCTTTAATCTGTATTTTTTGAAGAAAATACGCTTAAATGATTTAGCAGTGGATATGAGTGAAACACTGCCACCGCCACTTTCAGCCCGATCAAGAGCACCTATCAACGCAGTTGCTGAAAAATGGTGGGATACATACGGGAGTGAAAATATAACAGAAGATATGAAACCTAACACAAGTTCTGATAATAAGGAGTCGAAGGAAAATAATAGTAAAACTATTGACAACAAATCAACCGATACAAGTACTTTGGAATTACAACGAACAATAACTTCAAAACTCTATGGAAACTTTATGGGTAAATCTATGAAAAATGACGATCCTAAAGTTAAAGTGCTCAAAAAATGGAGGGAAGACCAAGCAAAAGCGAGGTACGAACATGCTAGGCAGGCTGTTATTAATTCACTGAAAGAAAAATTTTGTGTCACACAAGGGTATAGGAATATACCTTCTGTAGCTGATACCAGTAAGGCTGATAATACTAGAGCAATGCCTACCATAATAATAACAGGAGACAATGTCGAAGAAACATCAAATTCGAATGTAAATCGTGACGGTAAGGCACAAAAAGATTTTGTATCTAAATCAAAGGTGGATAAAGTTGAGGTTAGCTGGGCAGGTGTTGAGGATATCAGTCACGCAAGGAGGCTTCAGATGGGGCAAGGTGGTGAGCTGGCACAGTGGAGGCTTGTTCCTCGTGGCAGTAGGGCGGCGGACGCAGAGGACGAACTACGCGGGCTAACGAGGATCGACATGCCGGTATGTAATTAATTATATACGGAAGTAATTTATCTATAATATGTATGTATTTAAAAATATATAAGTATATTTATCAGCGGTCTGGATACCATAGTACAGGCTCTGCTTAGTTTGGAATCAGACTGCTGTGTGTGAAATGTGTGAAGTTATTATTTTTATTATATTTTTTAAAGCAATTTTTTTTTATACTGCTTGATTATTGCAACAACTAGGTACCAATTCTTCTAAAATTTTACTGCACGATAAACTGTATAATTTAAGAAGAGTGTCATTTATATTAGCCTGATGATAAACGTGATGATAAGAATTTTAAAGATCTTTTGCCAACCCAAAAGAATAGATACCAGATTGTTGGATCGAATGTGTAAGGGATATATTAGTTGTTGATTGAAGGCAGTAAACATTTACCGGGTTGTGCGCTATGTGGGGAATAACCTACAGTCATGCCATCACGAAATAATCGGGAACCAAGATCTACCCTGACTTTTTATAAAGGTGGACGGCAGACTTATTGCGATCGGTTCTAAGTGATGTAAGAAATATTTTTATTGTTTTCATTAATGTGATTTAGTTTATAGTTTACTAAAAAATCTATTATTTTTCAACGACTTTGATAGTTAAAGGTGTAAAAAAAAATGTCTCAAATTGTCATCACTTTGAGTGGCATTTAAAATTTTGGGGAACTACAAATGGACACGTTACTAAATAAGCATCAATGCCTGGTCTGTTGGTCTAGTGGTTAGTGACTCTGATTGCTAAGCTGGAGGACGTGGTTTCGATTCCCGCCCAGGTCAAAAAATTGTGCGATGAGCATGATCATTTGTTCTGTCTCTGGATTTAAGTTAATCTATAATGTGTACATATTAAGAAATATATAAGTATGTTCATCAGCAGTCTGATTACCATAGCACAGGCTCCGTGTAGTTTGGACTCAAACGGCCGTGTATGACATGTGTCAAGTAATATTATTAAAAAATAAATGTTATTCTGTCAATATCCATGTAATGACATGGACGAGAATCTTGATGAATACAAAGGACACAATTTATAATAAGTTATGTTTTGGAAATACTAAAAACGCTTTGAAAACGAACTGAACCAAAAAAGTAAAGTAGAATTGTACAATGTTCCTCATCAGACCGTTGGTCTGACCAACGCTATTAAAAGCAATATTTTGGATACAATATACCGAATTATTTGAACAAAAACCAGAGGGGCTAATTAGTAGTTCTATCATTTAATAAGTTCTACTATCTGTCGCAACTCCATCATGAAATACCAAAATAATATAACTCTCCCAATTCAGATGTACACCTCAAACATTTTGGGTTTCAAGACAGGAATTTTTGCCTGAGATTTCCCGAGCGTCATAGCTTGGTGTGTTCGGGGGGTCACTGCTGTTGCTCTTGATGTCCAAGAGTTACAGTTTTGGGCGTGTGGGAGGGATTAGTCCCGTTAATGAACATCTCAATCGCCAAAATCCATCGATCCGTTAGGGCTACGGAGCGTGACAAAGTACGTAACACATAAGTACATAGACTCGAAAAAGTAACCCTCCTTCTGGCCCAAAAATACACTAGACGTTTGTGTTAAGAGTGATTGTTCGTTCATTCAGAGAGGTTCAGTCCGTGTAGTGACGGATTAAGAATACGGAATGTCACTACCCCAATTCATCCCGTGGGTGTCGTAAGAGCCGACTAAGGGCGCAAAACAACGCATGACAACAGCACTGCAAAGAGAAGGAAAACTTGACACAAACCCTATACCAACCCGTCTGGCCAGGGTGATATAGTAGGCCAAAACCTCCTTTCTAAGGAGAGGCCTATGTCCAGCAGTGGACTATTAAAGGTTGTTGATGTGATGATGATGTTCGTTCATTTTCCTGCTTCTCGTGTGCCTCCGTTTGTTGCTTCTTTCAAAAAGAATATATTTTCCCCAATTTTGCAACACTTTTCCAATGAAAAGGTTATTGGTTATTGCATGATGTTATAAAATTTGACTATCGTTGATTTTATGTCTTTGTGTATTTTATTTTGTATATTTAGTATAAGTATAAGTGATTTGGTTGAATACACCGTAAGCTTATATTTTATGAATAAATGAATAAAAACAAGAATATCTTTCCACAATAAAAGGGCTGTCCAACATTAAAATATTTTTTCAATTGGAACCAGTAATTTCGGAAATTACTCCCGAACATCCAAACTTTTAAAGTTTACCTCTTTGAAATTTTACTAGCTTTTGTCCGCGACTACATTCTCGTGTATGTCGGTTATCGCGATAATAAGTAGTTTATAGCACTCAGGGATACTATACCTTTCAAAGAGTGAAAGAATTTTCAAAATCGGATCAGTAGTACCGGAGGTTACCACGAACATACAAACTCATAAACTTTACCTCTATATTAGTATAGATTACAAGATATCGTATGGATATATAGTACAGTATGGCATGTTTTCTCAAAAACAACTATTAATAGGTATCTAAATCCTTGTATGTTGTGCACCCGCTTGATAATTATAATATTTTAGGACGATTAACACCTAATTATTTTTCTATCTGTAATTTTATTAATGACTTTTTATTATCAGTGTGACCATGTATTCTATATTTTATTTATTTAACATTTAAAAGGTATATAACATAACATTCTTTTTAAAGGTACTGCAAAACCACTAACTATTGTACTTTTAGTTCATATCCAGATACGTAGTTAATACAAAAAGTGTTAAAGTTCACGTGTCAAAAGACGTTCATAATTAAAATTATTTGGAGCAAAAAGTAATACTAGGTTAAGATAGTTTAGCATACAAGAGTAGATTCAACACTCCTGGAGAACCAGATACCCCATTTAGACTCAAGAATGGTCCTATATGCGTCGAGGAAAGGTTGGCTACGTGAGCCAACCAAGTTCCTTCTAGAAGCGCAGAAGCCTCCTGGGGCCTTCACAGGCTTCTAGGAGCGATTTTGTATCAGGTGTGATACTTGCTCGATGTGTGACCCTCGTATTTCAGGTTTATGTGGGCGGCCATTCCTGGAGAGCCATGCTCTGCAGTGATACCACGTCCTCACATAAAAACGGTGGTAAACATGTTGCAGATTACAAAGTCGATGGTAACCGGAGCCATAACTCTCTCTAAGAGCTTTCAGAAGGTGGTAACACATTAGTAACAAGCCTTATCCTTTGCTAGATGCCATAAAAAGGTTTTGTCCAAATCTTAGAGTTACCATTAAAAAAATTGCCTTGCGTCAGTAGTACCACAGTATTCATCCCGTGCGTATCGTAAGATACATAGGTAATCACGCTTTGCATTGGTATGATAAAAGTCTCCCCGTCTGACCAGCGCGGTATAGTAGGTCAAAAACTTTCTAAGGGTAGGCCTATGTCCAGCTGAGGACTATTAAAGGCTGTTGATGTTGATATGCATTCCACGTAACTGTGAATTGTCAACACGGATATAAAAATATTTAATATATATTTACTGTTAGTGTTATCCTCGTGGCCTCAATAATTATCATGATTTAGATGAACTTATCAACTTATCTATAGGGCAGTTGTATTACTCGAAACGTGTATAGACAGTGTCGGAGACATGCCGTATTAAATGGAAGAACCTTGTTGATAATATGTTTGATAATGCTTTTTTGTTTTTATATACTTATACGGATGTTCCAGTTTTACAATTTGTTCGTTATTCACAACGTAGTGAACGTTGCATAAAACGTTTGTTTTATTCCTCTCAGCCTTGATGCTGTCACCGGCCTCAGCCCAAGATTGATAGAGCTAAAATAGTCTTATGCAAGTTATGCTACGGTGTTTAGTCGCTAGTTTACGCCTTGTCTCCAAACGCCTTAATTGATAAAATAATATTTAGAATTATATTTAGTGACTAACACGCACTGTTGATAAAAATTTACAAAAGAAAACAATTTGATAAAAACTGAAACGAACCAATTTCCTTACCGATACATATAAAGTGCTGTGATTTTTCCCCGTAGGACATAATGGAGGCAGATGGTAGGGCGAAATGGCTTCATATCAATGTTTCGCGAGCTTTTTAATGTTCAACAAACACGTAATAATGGGCTGCAAAACGCGCAGCTTATGTAAACCTTTACGTTTACATTCACGCAGTACTCTCAGAAATGATTTATTGAGTTAATGATATATTATCATGCGTTGCTTAACAGAATATAAACGAAGAGCCTTTAGGCCCTAAAATGGCGTTCATACTTTTATCTGGTATTTTGTCCCAAGCTCAGCAAAATTTCTCAATGAAAATTCCAAACAGTGATCATTGTGCGATGAAGTAAATATGAGTAGATTGATTGAAGTGTTATTTTTAAACATTATTATGCAGTTTTATGGTTCATACTTCGTTTTTATAGAAAGCATGAATAACAAAAGTTTAGTCACTAAAATTATAAGCTATTTTTTTAGAAGACGAAAATTCATTGACATTAACATAACAAAATTTATACTAACCATTTTATTTTTATATCTGTTTTATGTCTGAGTTAAATAGCTTGTTTATTGTAATGGAAAGCTTTTATAGAATCTCGTTGTGCCTCGTGGAAGCGAAATAGTAACATTATCATTAAACGCGACTAAACCTGGGGGAGAGACTCAGTTTAAAAATAAATACTAAATTATCTCTCAATATAGATGAAATTCTACTTAAAAATTTGCTCATATAAGATAGACACCGGACTTCGCACCCTCGTGGTGATTTCATGATAGATACCAACAATTAAATATATGTTTGCGTATGATAAAAATATCAATAATTCGTTATGTCGTTATTTTAAATGATATGATCCGTATTCTATTGTGGAAGTTAAACTAATATTAATAGACATTACATCATTTATGGATTCAATTTGCAATCATTAGTACTCAGATTAGAGCTGTGACCAAATGAACAAAGACTAGAGAGGTGTGTCTAGACGTGATTTTACTCAGTTTGCACTAAGTCGAATACTTTACCGCCGTTATCGCTCGAAAATGGGTTATTTTGCGAATTAGTGTTATTAGGCGGAATGGAGGCTTTTTGTGTAAAACGACGCCGTCTGCGATGCTCTTAGTCGTAGTGCCTCATCTACTTATATTATATTGATTGCCTATTAATTAATTACTTTATTAATACCCTTTGGTTGTGGGCTTCGGTTTCCGCATTTAGACTCAAGAGTGGTCCTCTATGCGTCGAGGATTGGTTAGCTAGGTGAGCCAACCAAGCTCCTTCCAGAAGCGCAGAAGCCTCCTGGGGCGTTCACAGGCTTCTAGGAGCGATTTTAATAATACCCTTATTAATTACCTAGTAGTTTTTATGATTTCGTTTATCACTTTATCTGTAGAAGTTATAATGATATCATTATTCTATCTAACTATCTATTCACAAAGTTTTCTATGAAAGAAATTTTACTTAATATTTATTCAGAACTAGCTGAGACCCGCGGTGTTACCCGCGTTTGTTGTTATAAAGCTAGAAGCTAGCCTAAGTTACTCCTTATGGCATCAGCTATCTGCCGTGAAAGTCCCGTCGTAATCGGTCCAGCCGTTCCAGAGATTACCCGGAACAGACAGACAGACAGACAAAAATTTAAAAAAATGTTATTTTGGCATATGTACCGTGTAAACATACATATGCATTTAGTAAAAAGCGGTTATTTTAATATTACAAACAGACACTCCAATTTTATTCATTTGTATAGATTTATGAAGTTGTTTCATTTTACATTTTTATGAGAAACTTTCGATGTAAGTGAAAATAAATCTTTTGAACATAAACATTGCACAATGCATTAACTATCCGAAATAAGCAACAAATGAGGTTATCTATAAATGCATGACTTCTTTTAATACTGCAAAGTGAAGCAAAAATAATTTTAATGTCACACAAATAGAGTTTACGTTGCTTGCATTGGGTATTTGTGTTCAAAAACAGACAACGAACTGAATTTCCTTTGCACACACTATCAGAGGATGCAGCACCATATTTTTAGATGACATGTTGATGGTCGAAAACAATAGTTTTAATTTTTTTACGGGGTCAGTGCTACCATCGCATGTATTTGTTTGAGAAGAGAGAAGACAGAGTTAGTAAGGAATCATCGATAGGGTCGGTGGGTTGACAGGTCGCCTTGAATACATTTTGTTGTTTGTATTATTAAAATCTTCAGCCAAAGGATGAAAAAAATGTTATGTGCGCACAATGGCGGACTCAGTACAATAAGTATAAGTAGTAAACAATTAAAAATTAATGTCATTCTAAATTTATATAATCATATATATAATCTACCTCGTGAGATTATAAACTGTCGAAACTTAACAAACGTAACTGGAACATACTGTTTACAATTTAAAGCATTATTTTCATATAAATTATACATTTTAGGTAGATTCTAAATCGATCGAAGTGAAACGTAAAATTTCGATTTTTTTAAATGTGTGCTTATGTGTAGGCGAACCGCGTGTTTGATGCTCTTTCTCTGAGACATAAAATTAATATAATTGCACGGATAAACCTGGGTGAACATAAAAAAAATGCAACGAATTAGTTAGATAGACTATAAATACTTAATCTATCCGTATCGGGGCGGGCGGTTCAGTTCTGGTTTACATTCTTTCGATAGTTTACAGTCTCGCGAGATAGATTATAATCTTAGGTATTTACAAATGTGATATATACGTAGGTTGTTTACGAGACCTTTCACCACTCGGGTATTTAGAGTACGGGGCTCACTTGGGTAGGCTAAAAGCTTACCACTTTCAGTATACTGCCGAAATAAACTTACGAAGGTACTCTACCTAGCTACCACTTCACTATTCAGACATTGGAAGCATCTTCCAAAAAAAAAAACCTCAGGATCTCCTGTAAAAAAATAATACTAACGTGAAAACGTTATTCAGAGACTTCTATTGGGGTTGTAACAAGTTGATACCCTGTTAGTGACAACATCACATATATAGATATATGACGACCGAATGGCGTAGTGGTTTGTGTAACGGACTGCTATTCCAAATGTCGCGCGTTCGATTCCCGCTCAAGTCCAACATTTATATGCATGAACATTTAATGTTTGATTTGGTCTGGGTGTTTCTATGTATAATAAGTATGTATTTACAAAAAAATAAAAAAAGTATATATGTATTTATATCAGTTGTCTAGTACCCATAATACAAGCTCTGCTTAGTTTGGGACTAGATGGCGTTGTGTGAATGTGGTACAATATTATTATTATTATTCTCTTTATTTACTTTATATACATATTATTTACATTTTATTATTATTTTATTATTTTTTATTTACATTTTATTTTTATTTATTATTATTATTATTATATATATAAAATTACTTGCCCTAACTGGCTGATTCATCAACGCAGAGCCTAAACCACTGGGGCTACAAAATTTATGAAATTTTGACAGCTCAAACTTTTTATGTGGTTTACTTACAACGTAAACGACACCTATGTACTCATTGGTTTAGTAAGAGCAAGCTATACAGGACAACAGCACTGCAAAGAGAAGGAAAACTTGAAGCAAACCCTTTTTTTTTTTTTTTTTTTTAACGTGTGGAAATCCCCTCGGACCGTCACCCCTCCGGGGTTTGCGGCGGGGTGGTGTGTCGGACTCGGACCGACTAAAACCACACGGTGTGCCACTCTGCGCCTGTAACAGGAGGGATCCGAGAACAGCTGTTGTTAAGACATCCGGACCCCTCCTAGCGCCAGTCCGCTCCTGGTGCGGGCTCCGTCTCAATATAGATGTTCCTCTCTTTAGGCGACGTCCGGCACACGCGGACGCCGCCCCCTCGCGGCTGGCCAACTAATGCGGGTGGAGGGGAAACCCACCCCGTCCACCCGCGGCCACACTCAGGGCGGCATGAGGCTGTGGTAGGCGGGCCTCCGCCGCCCGGTTCGCCGGCGGCGGATCGGGTCCGAGTGGAGGTCGTCCTCCCGGGCCCTTTCCGCCGCCTCCTTCCGCGAGATTACTACCTCGCAGAAGGTTGCGACCGCGGTAAAACAACTGTCGCTACCGGCCATGGAGCGTACTACGGCCGGTAGCGAGAGATCCACTCCGATGACTGCAGTGAGGGCCCGGCGCTGCGCCGCCCATGCGGGGCAGACCGCCAGCGTGTGCTGGGCCGAGTCCTCACTGCAGTCGCAGTGGTGGCAGGCGGGACTCAGTTCCCTCCTAGCGACCGTGTGCAGGTACTTTCCGAAGCAACCGTGCCCGGAAAGCACCTGCGTCAGTCGGAAGGAAAGGGTCCCGTGCTGCCGCCCTGCCCACTCGGCGATGACCGGCTGGAGAGCCTCCACGGCGGCGAAGCCAGCGCGTGGAGTCTCCAGCCGGAACGACCAACGAGCCATCGTGGCTCGGCGAGCGGCTTCGCGCCACTCGCGCACATCCTCGGGCGGAGGGCGAAATCCGCTCTCCGCCCGGTAGTCAGCCACTCGCCGATAAACTTCGGCGAGCACTTCCGCCTCCAAATCCCACGGGGGAGTTCCGGCCAACGCGCATGCCACCTCCGTAGAAACGGTGCGGTAACCGCGTATGGCTCTGACCGCCATTACCCTCTGAGGGCGCCAGAGGCGTACCCTATTCTGGGCGGTCAGAGCCGCCGCCCACACCGGTGCACCGTACAGCGCCATTGACCGGACAACCCCCGTGTACAGCCGTCTTGTCGCGACGCTGGGTCCACCCATATTGGGCAAAAGTCGCCCTAGGGCAGACGCAGCGCCGACCAGCTTTGGAGCAAGCTGTCGGAAGTGCTCGTCGAAGAGCCACCTCCCGTCGAGGATCAGGCCCAGATATTTCATCTGGGCCCGAACCGGTACGAGGACCGAGTTGACCACGATTGAGGCGCCAGGGGGTGGACCACGACGGGGCCCATGGAATAACAGGGCCTCCGTCTTATCTAGGGCCACCCGTAAGCCCAGCGCCTCAATGCGCCCGACCACCAGGGAGACTCCCCCTGTGGCCAGGCGCGCCGCCTCTTGGAAGTTTGCCCCCCGGGCTGTCACGAGGGTATCGTCTGCGTAACAGATTACACCCAGCCCGGGGGGGAAATCGGCGCGAAGGGCCCAGTCGTACCCTATGTTCCACAAGAGGGGTCCAAGAACAGACCCCTGTGGAACACCGCACGACATGGGCCGACTCCTCAAATTACCTTCTCGGTCCTCGTACACGACGGTACGCTCCTCTAAATAGTCTGCCACCAGCCGCCTCAGGTACTTTGGCACCCCATGATAGTGGAGTGCTTCCCTGATGCAGCTGAATGGCAGACTATTGAATGCGTTGGCGATGTCCAATGACACCGCCAACAGCACGCCGCCACAGCTCACGGCCTCTTCGGTCACGGCCCTCAGGCGCAACACAGCGTCGACTGTCGAACGCCCCGCCCGAAAACCAAATTGGGCGTCCGACAGATCGGGGCCCACCTCGCAGAGGTGCCGGACGATGCGGGCAGAAAGAACCCTCTCAAACAATTTGCCCGCCTCGTCCAGCAGCACGATGGGCCTATAGGCCGCGACCGAATCGGCAGGCCGTCCCGGCTTCCTCAATAGGACCAGCTTCCCGCTCTTCCAGCACTCAGGGAAGCGTCCCGACGCCAAGCTAGCGTCGAACACCTCCCCGAGGCGGTCTGCCAAGTGGTTGAGGGCCAGGGCCAGCACTCGGGCCGGTACCCCGTCTGGCCCAGGGGCGGTGTTCTTGGAACGGATCCGTAGAACAGCCGCCCCTACCTCCGAATCCCGGACGGGCGGAACATTTTCCTCCCCGTGCTCCCCGTCGTCTCCGGCCAAGGAGGCCATCGCCGGGGGAGTGTGTTCCGCTCGTTGCGGGAAAAGGCCCTCAACCACTTCTCGCAGGAAGCTGGGCTGGAGAGTCTCCGTAAGGGGGGGGGCCCGACGCGCGGAGCTTTTGTCGCACCGCGCGGTAAGGGCGACCCCAGGGGTCACGATTAAGACCCTCCAGCATCTCCTGTCTTTTTTCTTCTTTGGCGCGGCTAATGGCCAGCTTCAGAGTTTTCCGCGCCCGTCGGTACTCCTCATGAAGCCGGTCCTCCTCACCGTCTCCACGGTGACGCCGCCGACTGCGCGTGTAGGACCTCCGGGCACTTGTACAGGCCGCACGGAGGTCCGCCAGCTCCTGGGACCACCAGTAGACCTCCTTCCTTGGAGGCCGACGACCTCGAACGCGGGGCATGGCCGCATCGCATACATGTGTAATCGCATCGCGAAAGCGGCCAGCCCCCACGTCGACCTCCTCGGTCGGAGCCTGAGGAGACAGCCACGAGTGAATTATGGCTGCCTCCTCTAGTAGGTCCCGGTTCAGCCTGGCAACAGCCCACCGCGGAAAGCGGGATAAACGCCGCGCCACGTGACCCCTACTGGAGTCCTGGGTCCGGGAGAGCTCAAATCGGATATACAGGTGATCCGAGAGCGTCTCAACCTCTTCCAGGACACACCAGTTCCTTACTCGTGCGGCGAGGGCAGGGGTAGCGAACGAAAGGTCCACTATCGACCCCCCCTGCTGTCGCACGCACGTGTTGGTGGAGCCTCTGTTTAGAAGACAGAGGCCCACCGAGGCCGCCCACTCCTCTACGGCCTCGCCCCTGGCGTCCGTCCTGGGGGAACCCCACGCAATGGACTTTGCGTTGAAGTCCCCCAGCACAAGGACGTGCCCAGACGCTAGTCGCCGTATCGAGGTCTCCAAGCTGGTTAGGAAAACCTCGAAGTCGTTCAAACTCCGGTTGGGGGAGAAATAGACACCATATATGGTGATCCCCCCCCACTCGACGGCAACATATCCAGTGCCCTTGTCTCTTAGCGACAAGGGCGGGGAATGAGCCGTCGTGGAACCGACGACTGCCACGGAGCCGTCCCAGTCACCCATCCGGTTTGGACGGGGAGGGACAGAATAGGGCTCCGCGACTACGGCAACACCTATCGACCACTGTGCCATGGTTTGCAGGAAGAGATCCTGCGCCGCGGCACATTGGTTCAGGTTCGTCTGGACCAGGAGGTTGGAGACTTGATCCATTACTGGATCGTCTCTACAACCTCCTCCATGGGCGACGACGTCGACGCACGAACTACATCGGAGGCAGCCTGGGTCGACTGGCTAACCCCCGACGTCTGCCGAGAACTGCGGGGAGGCTTGCAGCCTCTCTGCCCCATCTGGTGATTGGCGGGCTTATTGCCCGCCGCACACACTGGGCAGTGAGGGGCGGCAGAGCATTCTGCCGCCTTATGCCCCGGTTGACCGCAGCGGAAACACAGTCCGCCGCAGTCAAAACAACTGTCGCACTTGACGCGCGTGTGTCCCGCGGCCAGGCATTTAAAACACCTCATCGGTCTCGCCGCCAGGACTGTGATCCTGGCGCTCACGAAACCGATGAGCAGCCTGCCGGCGTCGGCCAATACTTTGGCCGACGCTACGGGACAGCTGACCCACACGGCGCCAAGCCCTCCTGGACCGGGGCGGATGGTGCCGACCCTGACGTTGTCCGCGCTGCACCCCGTCTTCTCCCGGATTACAGCGCGGACATCTTCGGCCGTCACTGAGTCGTCCAGGCCCGAGATGCGCAGTTCCGCGCACTTGGTAGGCCTGGCGACCCTGACAACATCTGTGGCTGCAAATATTCCCCGCAGCTTCTCAGCGAAGGAGTCCGCCGTCTTTGCGCCTTCAGCCCCAGGGAACTCGAGAACTCGAGCTCCCGTCTGGGCGAGGCGCATCCTGACCCCCACCGTCCCAAACTCGTTGGCGAGGCTGTCCCGGGCCTTTTTGAAGACGGCCGCATAGGACAGCCCGCCGTCGGCCGCCTCCGGGGACAAGGTCACAACTACAGCCGCGGTTTTGGGCGGCTGCAGCTTCCGCGGCCTCTTTGCAGAGGCCGTTGCCACCGGTGGCGAAGGCTGGGCTTGGGCTGCTTTTTGGGCAGCCTTTCTGGCCCGCCTTCGGGACTTCTTGGAGCCCCTCGCCTCCTGCCAACCCTCGTTGGAGGGGGCAGGTGCGGAGGGGCCCGGCAGGGGTGTCGGAGTGGGGAGCGGAGGGAATGCCACTCCGCTCCTCGGCGCCGTTTTAGGCCCCGTCTTGGCCGGCGCCTGGAGATGTGCCTTGGCCGGCGCCTTAGCCGGTGCCTTGGCCGGCGCCTGGGCCGGTGCCTTGGCCCCCCCTTCTCGGCTTTTGTGGAGCCGATGGAGTAGGGGCAGACGCCGCCGCCGCGTAAGAAACGCGGCCTCCCACAACGGGGAGCGCGGTCGGAGCGGCGGCCTTAGGCCGCTGTGCCGACGCGAGCGGGGGGCGCATAATTGGCGCAGGGGGCAGTCGCGCCTCCAGGCCAGCCAGGCGTCCGTCCAGCATATTCCCAACTGCGATGAGGATTTCTCGCAGCTGGGAGTCAAATGCCCCTGAGTTGGTGGTAGGGGCAGGCTGGGACGCGGACGGGGCTTCCCGCTCGGGGAGGTTCGCCTGGAAGCGGGCGAACTGAGCACTCAGCTCATTCACCCGCTCCGTCAGCCTCTCGTTGGCCACCTGTAGGCGCGAAACGTCGCCCACTAGGCCCTCCACGACCTCCGACAAAGCGGAGGAGGAGTCCTTAAGGGCCCTCACAAACGAGCCCTTAAGGTTCACGGACTTGGTGGCCACCTTGTGAATGACGGCCACCGCCGCTTTCGCCCTCTCCTGCACGGACACGGGAGCCTGGGGGGCATTTCCCCCCACCGGCTCCCGAACCTTGAGCAGGAGATCCGCGATCGCCTCCTCCGCTACGGCCTCGCCGTCCACCCGTACACTTCTGTAGGACTCCGCGTTTGAGAACGCGGAGCCTGACGGGGTTAAGACCGGGGCCGAGGCCGGTTTGCGCGCCCTCCCTCGGCGGCTGCTTGCCACCTTTGGTGGCATCATCTCCTGGGAAACCCTATACCAACCCGTCTCGCGTGGTATAGTAGGCCAAAACCTCCTTTCTTAGGAGAGACCGAAGTCCAGCAGTGGACTATTAAAGGCTGTTGTTGATAATGATGATGAGGTACCCACTAAGAAAGGATTTTTGAAAATTTCACCCCTCAGGGGGTAATACAAGGGTTGTGTGGAAGGTGGTAATTTAATCACACTAGCGAAGCCACAGGCAAGGGCTAGCATTGCATATGAAACGGTTACATTTAAACAGACGATTAAATGTTTAAACGTTTAAATAACCATTTATGTTTAGGCGAGCCGAGTGCTTGGTTTCCAATAAAAGAAATAATATATCTCCTCGGCCTCCTCAAGTGTCCTGCTGGCGGTAGTGTCATATTCCGGGTTGTTGATCCTGACTATGTCGGTTAGGCTACACGATGACTGGGGCCCGTCTTCACCAATCCTTTTTTTTTTGTAGCACGCGCCATGCTTCATGCTTCAGGTTTCTTAGTGTAAGACCGAAGACATTTAATACCTGCCGTTTGGCCTTTTTCCTAACTAACAGATTATTGGATATTATTTATATTCTCCGAGCATATTTTCCTTTCTTGCCTTTTAGTTTCAGTACGCGCGATCTTAATAAACGCAAAATAAATATAAAATATTTTGATTTAGAGATGAATCCAAATATTTTATATTTATTTTACGCCACATAACTATTATTAATTTGCATGAAAATTACTTGATGTTATATGATACCCACACAATAAAACAGTGTTTCATTGTGTCTTTTGCGCAACTGTTTCATTGTTGACTACCTATGGTTTTTAGTTTTAATATGTGACTCTTTAACATACGATGTATTCTATATTAATCTACGAAATATGTTCAATGCTAGGTAATATATAAAGTTACCATCAATAATTTAAATAAAAAGTTGTCAAGAACGCTAAACATACTTATATTTTAAAACTTAAAATGCACCGGAGAGTCTCCGGTGCATTTTAAGTTTGACTGGAGACAGGTGTTTTCTCACGCGGCGCTGACGCAAACTGGGGTATGACGGGGTGTTCTGAAGGGCGTCCTTACGCGATATAATGCATGATCTGACAACTCAGATTTTTAGATATTTCACAATGTTTTATTGTGTTTTCTTTAATATTGTACACGGACTTAAAAAAAAGATACCTCTGTGGTTTGTTTCGGCGTTTCGTCCCAGAGCGAGTCTTAGGAAATCCCGGCGCCTTCTATCTGTGAAGTCCGACTTGTAAAAATATCTGAAAAGATTTACTTGCAGAAATAAATATCTCTCGGCGTTCAACGAAATATAATTTACTTCTTTATGATTCGAATCAAAACAGGAAAGCAATAAATAATAAGCAAAAGGAGTTAAGCGGTAGTTGCGAGATAATTAGTTGTCATTAATCACCGGTGATCACGCGTGTACAGCGTGATGGCGTCCGGGGCCAAGCCGACGTGACACCTCCATAATTATAATGAATGTAATTAAACGGATAGTGGACTTATCACTAATGTTTGTGATAACAGTGTTATGCTGTTGTTTTAGAGGTGTGTAGCGGTGATAAGGTTTCAGTTCCTTTAAGTAAATTTGCTACAGGCTGGTTTTAAGACGGGTAATCAATTTTGAATTGGGGATGAGTCTTTTTATGTCTATATAAGCATAAGATTCTAAATTTGTAGCCCTTAAGTATACAATAGGCAGTAAAGTCGACATGGCATCAAAAGTAATTCTGTATTTAAGACAGCAGCAGTCCACCAACTATACCTGCAAAAGGTTTGTTTTAACACGCTTTTATTATGTATCTATGTAACGGTATCTACCTACCTGGAAGTAAAATACTATCATATTCGGTACAGCCATTTTGAAGATTACCCGCAACAGACAGACAGATAAAAAATATTTAAACTGGTTTTTAGGCATAGGTATCGTGGAAATAATCGGATGAGCATGTAAAAACCTATTATTTTGACATTACGAAAAGACACTTCAATTTCAATCATTCGCATAGATAAAATATCTTGCAAAGCTCCCTAATCATTTTTAGGATATATATTTTTCTTTTCGGTCTTATCGAAAATGATTACTTTTTTTTCGACTAGTTACAAAAGCGTGTTTTTTTTGTTTTGTTTTAACTGTAATTTGCTATGCTAGTTAATAGTTCTGTGAATACATGAAATAAACGGATTTAATTTCCCTCGAACATAAAGCGAAGTTTCATTTTTGCGGACCGCGGCTTAACAGATGTTTAGAAGCATGGTCTAGCCGCCCGAGAACTTTAGTTGCGCGATTCAGGAGTTACAATAAAGTTTGACCTATCCTGTCCTACTCTGTTTGATGCACCAAACGCATAAAGCAAACACAACTCACGCGCCAAAACCGTGTGTTATCGAGTTATCGAGTAACCTACGCACCTAGTCGCACTGACCTATGATAAGGTGATCAGTTGTGGCTACCCGGATTTCAGTGAACGCAACACGACTGCATTTTAGAGGTCTTTGCAGATAACTTAGGACCTGTTAGTGACATGGTTGAATAGCATGACAACAAGTGCTAAGGGTGGAAGACGATTGTGTGTTGCCATTACAATTGTATAATAAATACATTGTAATAATAACTGATAGGAATTTGGAAAATTAGAAAGAGATAAAATTTGGCTTCAGTTAATGAAAAACGAAAGCACATTGGTCACGGTATCGAAATGTGTTGAGTAGGGATAAAACTTATTCCGGGACTAATATCTTCCTAACGCGTATACACCAGTACACTTTAACTCCTGTACACCAGGATCAACACCAGTGACTCACGAACACACCGAGTTATGACACTCGGCAAGTCCCAGGAACAAATTAAACTGTCTTCAAACCATTTCATCATACCAAAGACTACATTCCCAGAAGATATGATGAGCAGACTGTTCACAGTTAGATTTAGGTGTTCAGCATTATCACAATGACGACTCGTCGAGTCAATTTCTAACAGATTACGGCAACTTTAAGAGCAAACTGTTTTCATTTAAATTAGTCGTAATTGATCACACATTGACAGTGATCCACCTCAAGTCATGTCCTCGACAACCGTTCGTGAACAGATGGAAAGCACTGGTAAAGGTGGCGCCCCTTAGATGATTCGTCCCAGCGTTGCTGTCATTCGTCTATGAGGTCATTATTATTATTATTATTTTAAAAGACCACTCCCGCATTAGGAATACATTCCTGTGTCGCGGAGGACTTTACAAACATACATATAACGGACACAAAGAACACCCAGACTCAGAACAACAGTTTGTGTATCACACAAAATGTCGTCCCATGTGGGGTTTGAACTAACAACACTCGGCGTAGTAGGAAGCGGCGTGGCGACCGCTCAAACTACTACGCCGTCCGTGCAGTCAATTAGTGCATTTTGTTTATTAAAGTTGCCAGCAAACTGTGCAAAATGTAGATAAATTTGATTGATTAAATTATCAATAAACAACTAATTTTTAATTAAAATCTACCGGAACAAATCAATTAAATAGTTATACAATGGAAACCACAATAGATAGTGGTTTTCTTTTTCCTGACTTGCATCATACTTTTCGTGATAACTTCGGAAACCGCACGTATCCGCAGCTTATTTTTATTATTGTTATTTATGAATATCTACGCTACAAAAGAACCTCAAATGTAAAGTGTCGGGAGTTGTCGGTAACAGTCAAAAGCCCTTTATATAATATAAAAAAAATGTCCTTTTTAACTTCACTTCTTGTTAGTTTTTTTTGCCATAGAAATATAGTAATAAAACCTACAATATTATAATTGCTTTAAAATCTACATAAAATGGGCTTTTTAAATGAATGTATTTTCACCACTTTTTACTTTTTACAAGAATACGCAATTAATTATTTTTGACTGTGTTCTTCTTTATTATCAACTAAAATCTACCAAAAACAACTTAAAGTATGTCTGTATTCTTAGGAGTCCGAGTCATGAAGCTAGTTGCTTGTTCCAATACTTAAATATACTTAGATCTTCGCCACAATTTCCACGTGGCGATTCCAGATCTGTATAAATATTAAGTAATCTTTTTTTTACTTATATATCTGATTTTTATCATGAACTAGGTGGAGTGTGATAGGGTTGCCAATTTGATTGTCTAAACAACGTTTTATCTTCAGGCCGGAAATATGCCATATAACTTGATTCAATAATAAACTCTTATCATTTGTCTTATGGTCGTAAAATGAGTTGACAACATTGGTCGTATTATAGGCGCTGTCAGTTTGTATAATAACGGAAAATTTACGGCGGTCTACAATTATAATTCTTGTATTTACGAGATGTAAATTTTCCACAATAAATAAAAAAAGAGTCAATTTGAATTAATAACTTTCTAAATATGAAAAATTGGTCTGTCGTGTACCTGTGCGTGCGCAAATTTCTTTTTCTTTCTGTGCCTGCCCTACTTATTTTATCAAAATTAAAGTGTTCTGACTTTCTTACAATATCAATTATATGCTAAAATAAAAATTGGTTCATCTGGTTTAGTAATTAGTGAAAACAAGCAGATAGACAACAAAAGATTCAGATGCAAGTAACAAAAAGCTGTTATGTAGAAGAAACACAAGCAGTCTATTGTACAATAAGTTTGCAATTTAAATAACACTTTAAATAATTCTTAAAGTTTTGATGTATTATATTCACAAATAACATGTGTCCACAGCATTATACCTACATTATGATATTCAAAATACACTACATACAGACACTTCAGTATTATTTATTTTTATAGATACAGATACTAGTGCGATTAGATTGTCGATGCATTCTTGGAGTTCGAAAAGTTATTGACCTTAGTATATTTATAATATTTTTACATTTAATAAAATATTATTAAATTAATAATTTCATTGAATTATCTAATACCTTTAAACGAGCAATTCTTGTATAAATATATAATCTGAATCTGGGAAACGGCTCCAAAGATTTTCATGAAATTTAGTATGCAGGGGGTTACGGAACCCTCTCATTGCGGTTGACGCAGGTGATCACCGGGAAAGGATGCTTCGGAAATCACCTGTGTCTGATCCGCAAGGAGCCTACGCCTGAGTGCCACCACTGCGATGACCGGACCGTGGTCACAGCGCTCCACACGCTGGCAAAATGCCCGACGTGGGTGGAGCAAAGGCGTTGCCTCGTGGCGGCCATCGGAGTGGGAATTTTCTCGCTCGGTAACATGATTGCCGCCATTGTACGGAGTAAGAGTTCGTGGAACTCCGCCGTCTTCTTCTGCGAGCAAGTCATGCTTGCAAAGGAGATGGCAGAGCGGGACCGGGAGAGGTTTAGAACTCTCCCGGAGCGCCAGGCCCGGCAACGGGCCAGGTACCGCATACTACTCAGGCGCCGGAGATCGCAGAATCACCTCCGTCTTACATAAGTGCAGGCCTGGGTGTGGTAGGTGAGGCCATCTGTCACCCTAGAAGAAGCAGGCCGGGGTGGTGGCGAGACGCGCTGCGTAGCCCCTTTCAGGAGCAGATAGGGGACATAGGGGTTCCCACATAGGATTGGGTCATTTACACGCCGTAGAAGGCCCGAGGTACGTCGGGGTATGAGGGATTTCCGGATTTCGGCATGGACAAAAAAGGTCGTTTTAGGGGCGATTAATCGATCTAGCTAAAAAAAAAGTACCAAGGTCGGTCATCCAGGTACAGGTCACGTAATATGCGACAACAGCGTTCGCAAGGCTTATATAGTAAAGATAACTGATCGAACTTTGTAACTAATCGAATTACTCATTTTATTATACTTACTTATCCTTTTCTCAAGGACATTCATTTCCTTCATTTCTTTCATTTTTAAATGTTTGTACAATGTAAGGGGCGTCTAAATACTTTACATGAGTGATTTAATGGATAATACAAGAAAATTTGGTATATTAAAATGGCTTTACATGGCTTACAGTGAGCAAAATCGATTGGAAATTCGAGATAAAATTCATTGTTGTTGGTGTAAATCAGTAAACGGTAGGAGTTGGTGACTATTCTGTTGTTGGTATCCTAAATGAGGATGTTTAGATAATAACACGACAATACGTGACGTTTCGAAAGCGTTTTGTGACAGTGACAAATCACTTTTCTGTTTCTCTAGTTAAATATAATTACTAATAGGTTTGTCGCAGATGTAACAACATAAGAGTTGAAGTTCAATTACCTAGTTCAGGAGACTAAAGCTTGTGTTTAATCAAGACAAAAGTATAAATTTAAGTGAAACTAGGATTATTATTGTGTATTTCATTCATTTAATGACATTACAGCTCGTAGTCAGGGCATTGCAAGCCACAAATGATGCCCATAATTGCTAACAAACAGAAAATATTGGCCTTGTCAGTTTCGAGCTACAAAACAACAAAACTACTAAGCGCCCGAAGTTTTACACCTCTCATAACAACACTAGTGATGCCAATTCAAGTAATCTACTTGATTTCCCGCCGATGGCAACGAATCGTGATCGGCGGGAAGCACCAGTTGGCACAATCGATAGGAAGACGAGTATTCCCATTTTTATAAATAACATCGAAAAAAAAGGTTAGCTTAAAAAATGAAATTTCACAAATTTTGGACTTTATGTCGATGGTGTAACGCATTTGAAATTTTTAAAACGATCTGTGCGAACAGCAAGCTAGCGTTTGCAGAATTTCACTGGTTAACCAAGATGGCGGCTTTGACACATGACATAAAACGATATTTACGACCGGAAAGTTCGCAAGTCGGGATGCAACATGCGAGAACGTCACGAAACACGGATATACGGATTTGAATGAATAATTTCTATTTATGACGATTTTATGGGAAACAAGTTGGTTGACTTATTGATACTGGAGGAATATTTTGAAAAGATGGTTTCTAGAAATGATTTGTTTAGTTGTTTAAATTCGAGTCCGAACTAAGGTGGAAGTTTCGATGACGATTAAAACAATACTTACGTGCTAATATGTTTTTTTCATGTCATTCACATGTGTTTTTCATTTCTTTCGAAATCTTTAGTTTAAAACAGGTAAATTATTATTATTATTTTTAAATGGAGCAACTAAAATATCATTTCAATTATTATCTGGTTGAATAGGAGTACATTACAGCATAATAGTAGTTCAGCGGCTTAATTACAGTGATTATCGTTGATCGCAACAAACGGCTGTTCAACCCATGACCTTCAATAACTATTACAGTAACAGCCAAAAGGCAGTTAATAGAATCTATTATTTTATTCACAGCTTTAGTACATAGTTAGTTTTAATAAAGTGTAAATTTTAACTTAAAGAGCTTGTTTATAGGAGTCAGACATAACGTTGGTGCTATTGTTATTAACTGGTGAGCTGTTTCGTTATCGAAAACTTTGACATTAATGAGGTAAAGTTTTCGCCACGCGATAAAAGAGGAGCGAGCGGACGAATTTCGATAAAAATGCTGTGGAGTTTTTATGTAAACGGTTTTTAATTTTTAGGAACTGTATTCAAACTATCTTGTGATAAATTGTAAACAACTTAAAACAAAACATAGACGTCATTTTTTTTTTTGTAGTTTATTGTTCATTTATTTTAATAGTGTCTGATTCGAAATAAATAAGAATATGTCCTTTTCGATTCGAAATCCTACATCCTTTTATGAATTATGTTTTGTTTTTTGGTGACTGGCTGGAAACTCCGTTCGTATCTTCAGTTGCTTGGGCACCGAAACCAGGGGTATGTGGTATTTCCACTAAAAACCACCCTTACTCCAGGACTCAGGTGCATTACTGTGGGGATGACATGGATCACGTGATTTCAGCCCTTTTCCGGGAGCAGCCTTCCCAGACGTGAAACTGCAAGAAGCAATAAGTTATATTCTAAAATCAAAAACAGCTCTAAATCAATGTCGGCTAAAGTTGTTCAGATGAAACACATTTAAGTAGAGTAGTTGGGTGAGAAGTATACTATGAGGGGCTCTAAGTAACCCAGTAGGTAGTAGCAAAGTTAAGCAATCCTAGCCAGGTCAGTCTATGGAAGGGTGACCATTTCTTAACACGATGATACCCCCTCCGTGCCTCGGAGACCACGTTAAGCCGTCGGTCCCGGTTGCCACACGAAAATCTATGGCAATCCTCAAAAAAAGTTCGAGAACAGTGTTTGTCCAGAACTTATCGATGATATCGCTTTAGAGGTCTGATGGCAAAGTATCTTAGTAGACTTAAAGCCGACCCCAATCTAGTTTGGCCCTGAGGACGAAGAGCCTTACGGGTTCCGGCATATTAGTAGCAAGTATATATATATTTTTATAACAGTAAATTGAAGTAGTAAAAAATGTGACTAATTTATATTCAATTACAATTTAAGAGTTCAACAGAGTACAGTGAATAGTTTTCTTCTCGAAAGGTGTTTACTCTGTTTCATTTTCATCGACATTTTTCAACAGGTGTGATAGAACAACGCCTATTCTGAACCCGAAAAAACTTAGATATTATCTGCGATATATCAAACAACTTTAACAACATAAAGTCAAAATACCTGTTCCTAATACGTATTCGTAGCTTACCTTTAATTTAATCATGTATATTCCACGCAACTATGGCGTATAGCAACAATATACACTCCCTGTATTATCCTTTTGTCGTTACGTCCCATCGCCGTTTGATTATTTACCAAGATTATCATTTTGGTCGTAAACGTTTATTGTGACCCAGTTACGAAGCGAACAGACACGCACGAGGAATACACAAATAAACAGACGGTTCCTGATATACCGAACACAATATAACTTTGAGTAATGCAGTCAATTTCGCATGGTTCTCGTATTTGATCCTTCTACGGTTCGAAGGTTTTTTATGAAGATATTTACTCTGTGTTACACTTCATTGATTGCCTAAATGTAAAGACCTATAGATATACTAAAGGAACAGCAGTGTTCCTGGTAGTGTTACAGTAACAATAATACATAAGTAATATCAGGACAAGCTAAAATCTTTCTGATTTTAGATTAAATGCTAATATCTGTACCCTGCAACGCTTCGCTGTGGCACAGACACTAAAAATAGATAAAAATTATAGTCGAATTCGAATTCTTCTTGTTCTTTCTTTTCTCTGTATATAACTATTTCAATTTTTTAGATAGTTATATACAGTTCTTATTTTTGTATTTGCTTAATCATACATAAATATTAGATTAGAATGTGTTCCACGATTTTTTTTATTTATTATTTTCCTTATTTACCTAATGAAACACAAAACATAATTTAAAATAACTTTTTCATTAATTATATAAAATTTAATTTTCATTTTCTTTGTGTACCTACTTTAAAATAACGGTGTTCTTTTTGTTTGAATATATAATTAAAACAAATTACTACTGTGTTTACATTTAGTCATATGATATGATTTTATGATACAATGAACGCACATCCATCACAAACATATTTTAATAGCTACATATTTGTGTGTATTTTCTGTTATTGTATATATGTCGATTGTAACTAGTAAATTCGAGTCCTGTTTTCCAGAAACTCCTCACGGATTATCACTTTCCTTCACAATAACTGTATTTTTTACATGTATGTGTTTCAATTACGAAGACCGAATGGCGTAGTGGTTTGTGTAACGGACTGTTATCCTAAAATTCGCGGGTTCGACTCCCGCTCAAGTCAAACATTTGTGTGCATGAACATTTAATGTTTTATTTGGTCTGGGTGTTTCTATGTATAATAAGTATGTATTTACAAAAAAAAAGTATATATGTATTTTTGTCAGTTGTCTAGTACCCATAGTACAAGCTTTGCTTAGTTTGGGACTAAATGCATGTGTAATTGTGTGAACTTATTAGTTTGTAGGTTACACCATGACTTACTTTAGTGTAGTTAATTGTCTGTAAGAGTGTCCTACACTCGTACTATTTCTGGACATATTTCTAGATTGTATAATACTTTTATGGTGTGAAAAAGAGTGAGGGCAGTTTTAAAAAAAGAACTATAAACGTTTTTTGCCGACTTCCCTCATCATCATCATCAACAGCTTTTAATAGTCCACTGCTGGACATAGGCCTCTCCTTAGAAAAGAGGTTTTGGTCTACTATACCACACTGGCCAGACGGGCAGGTTTAGGGTTTGTTTCAAGTTTTCCTTTTCATTGCAGAGCTGTTGTCCTGAGTAGTTTGTACTCATAGCCGGCTCTTACGACACCCACGGGATGAATAAGGGCAGCGACACTCCGTATTTTTAATCCGTCACCACATACGACTTGTACTATTTTAAATTATAACTTTAAATATATATATATCATTTAAATACGCATTTTAAATTAGAACTCCGTCATTTAAGAGTTGTTTTAGGAATTTCACTTTTTATTTGGGAGAATATATTATTTCTATGCTCCGGACTCTTCTTTGCTTAGGTCTACAGAAGAAAGAAGTCAAAGTAACTCACGGTTTGTGATGATGTCATAGTAAATATTTTCTTTTTACTAAATTAAATGTATTGTAGTCACAATATTTTGAGTTAGAAATCAATAACAAAGATAAGATAATGGAAAGTCAACGACCGATGATTGCTGGCTGCTTCTGGACCACGTATAAGTTTATTTGCGTCATGTTCTTTTAGCCGACTGCTTCAGATAAGAATGAGGTTATTATCTACAATTAAAAAAAAAGCATAATAATTTTTCGAGAATATTTTTAAATATTTAAAAATGCTTAAAGTTCTCTAATCTAGGCATTTATTGGCTACTCCTCCTTGTGTCGAAAATAAAAAGTATAAACAAGACAATAAAAATAAATAGATAATTGAATTAAATTGTAGTTCTATAGAATCCTGTCCCATAAATATTCAACGACTGAACGAGGTTGATTGACGAATTCGCGACCACACAAAATTAATTGAGTTCATTTAGGAGAAGATGAGCCTTAAACATGTTCTGTTAAATCTAGTAGAAATCCAGACCTAGCGTGGTGTATTAAAAGCAAAATGAATTAGCATACAGATGAATGAATGTTACAATTTAATGTTTATAGATTTTATTTTTCGTTTGTGAAATGTTTCTGGAATTAGTATTTATATTTGTAGTACTTAGTCTACAAATTTGCTATAAAAATAGCAGTTACCATGCGATTTACTGTCAATTTGAAACTTCAAGTTAAATTTATTCAAGTTTAAGAAACCACCAAACCGTTATTAAAAAACTCGTAACCATTGAGTGTGGTGTCGTAAAATGAAAAAATAGTTTAATGAAGAAGAAATATTGGCTATCCAATTTTGAACTAAAAAGAAAAAAAACATTTAAAAGAATAAATTGTGAAGTTTTACAACGACATTAGTTAACATTGTCTCTTAAAGTCCAAAAGACAGTGACCAGTGACATTAGTATCTCAATATGTAGAACTGTGGGCGAACTCCCACAGTTTTTCTCTTACATAGAGAACTGAATGCAGAACTGACGACGCATTCGCCATACAGGCCAGACCTTGTTAGGGCATATAATTTGAAAAGTAGTTTACTCGTATGTATCATAACAACTGTAATGTCTGGTCTTATTTATCAAAATCTAGAAGCTTTTAGTGCGGCAAAGTATCATGCAATACTCTAAAAACGCACCGAGAGATTAATAAAGAGAAAATGTTTTCGGTTTATGAGTCTAATGAATTCAGTTCTTATTAAATAATAATAATAATAATAATAATAATATTTAGCCCCCTAAAAATCCAACCACACGTCCTGATCGACCATCTGATCACGTGGGGGGCGGACACACGAAAGAGAAAATACTGGCGTGGCTAACGTGGCACTGGTAGGTAGGGATTAGAGTAGGCAGGTAGTAGAGCGACAAAATAGACGGTTAATTAAATGGGTAGATAGGTGGATAAGTTAATGGATAGGTAGGCTGGTAGACAATAGATAGGTAGTTAAGCAGGGAGGTAGGAATGTAAGGAGGGAAAACCCAAGTCAAGGTGGAACAGAATATGCCAAGGGCTGCGTGGCTAAGGGGGAGCTTAGTCGATAATATTCGAACTCTGAAGAAAGGGGGACCTTCAGTTTAAAGTACCCTTGCCGTGGTGAACGCGGGGCTATGCCGCGGTGGACCGTATGTCCCCAGCTACTCGTGGGAACGAAATGATAAAAAATGCAAAATAAAACCAATAAGTATAATTTAAGGCCGCTACCCGGGGGTCGCCGGGACTCAATTAGAAATCATAATATTAATAACCAAACTGACAGACAGACTGACAATGACAATATTAGCTTAAATTCTTTGACATCGCTATCAGTAACTGAACCATATAGTCCCTCAACTAGCTCGTACAGACCTACACCGGTGTCTTTCGTGGATGAAGATTCACACGAAACACCGAATCCAACCTTAGCTGTTACGCAGGAGGTGAATGCCTTTTTACCTGCGTCCACTAAGAGTGGAAAACTTAGAGTACGCATGAGGTGGAGTAAAGAAGTGAACCTATTCATCATGCGTACGTACTACCAAATCACTAAATTAGAGACAGACATGACAACATATAGGAAACAATTACACGAACTTTTTACACGACACTATCCCGATATCAACGTTACTGAACAACGAATTGCCGATCAAAGAAGAACAATTGTTAGAAATAAACTACTAACCGAGGAAACACTACACATATTAAAAGAAGAAATACGAATGCAACTACAGCAAAATGAACACATCTACGAGTATATAGAAAATAATTCGAATCCTCAACTTCACAATACTCAATCAGTAACAACAGCATTACCTACACAGTCACAACCACACACAATCACACAATCTTCACAGATATCCACACAACCTGAGACTATAACTTTAACCCTTGATAATGATATAGAGATTATGCAAAATGTTAACCCCTCATCAGATAATATACAAAAAATACAAGAAAAATTTAGAACAGCATTAGCGTTATATTCTAGAATGGATCCAATCACTCGACCAAAATTGCCTAAATTAAAGTACAGTAGGAAACTTAGTGAATTAACACACGTTTTTAATCATAACATACTACACCAATTTTTATCCGAAGATACACAATTAACAGATATTCATACCTTAATATACTGCACAGCGTTAGTTATAAGTGAAGAACTAAATTATAAAATAATAGATCACCCTAGAAATATACTAAGAAAGAATAGTAAACCTCCATGGCAAATAAGACTAGAAAAAGACATTGAACAACTTAGAGCAGATTGCGGCAGACTTACCCAATATATCAACAACAACAGGTCAAACAAAATAGTTAAGAGAGTAGAACAAATTTTTAGAAGACAAAGCACTCACACTAGACACGAAAATAATAATAGAAAACCCGAAGAATACCTAGACACATTAAAACAAAAATTAGCACTTAAAGTACATCGACTGAAAAGATATAAAAAAGCACAACAGCGTAAAAATGACAACATGTTATTCACCCTCAATGAAAAATCATTTTATAGAAACCTATCGAAACCACAAACTGCTACAACTAGACCCGAAAACATAGACATTCCTACACAGACACAACTTGAAACATTTTGGTCAGGTATTTGGGAAGAACCGGTACAACACAATGATAAAGCAGACTGGATTACAGAAGAAGAAAATAAATGGAATTCAATAGAAGAAATGGAATTTGATTGTATTACAGAAGACGATATTGCACACGTAACAGGTAAACTACACAACTGGAAATCTCCTGGCATAGATAAAATACATAATTACTGGTACAAAAAGATAACATCATTTCACAAACCTATAGCCAAAAACTTAACATATATAATTCTGGGGAAACAGAATATACCTGAATTTATAGGTATGGGTATAACATATATGCTGCCAAAAACCGCACACTCACCACAGCCTTCTCAATACAGACCCATCACATGCTTACCTACTATATATAAAATTCTTACATCAGCAATAGCCCACAAAATTAATATGCACATTGAACACAATCACATAATAGCAGAAGAACAAAAAGGATGCAGGCGGGGACACATGGGATGCAAGGAGCAGCTGATCATAGACTCTACTATCCATAAACATGCTACTACAAAAAACAGAAACTTACACTGCACTTACATAGACTATAAGAAAGCGTTTGACAGCATCCCACATTCTTGGCTTATAAAAATTTTACACATCTATAAAATTAACCCTAAAATCACAGATTTTATGCGCGATATTATGAGCCATTGGAAAACCACATTACATCTAAATATGAATGATAGAACAGTCACGACCCGACAAATCTCTATAAAAAAAGGTATATATCAAGGTGATTCCTTGAGCCCCTTGTGGTTCTGTCTTGCCTTGAATCCCTTGTCTCATTTGCTGCAGCGATGTCAGGCAGGATATCGTCTGAGGAACTCTACAGAAGAAACTATTATTTCTCATCTCATATACATGGACGATATTAAACTATATGCAAAATCCGATAAAGAAATGACAAAATTGTTACAAAATACAACAAAGTTTAGTAAAGATATAAATATGGAATTTGGACTGGATAAGTGTAAAACGTTACACATAATCAGAGGGAAAATTCGCCCTGGGGACTACGCAGTGGATGAGTCAAGTACGATAGCAGCTATGGAGTCAACAGATTTATACAAATATTTAGGTTATAAACAACTTAAAGGGCTAGATCACACCTCAATCAAACAAATATTAGTTACTGAATTTAAAAGTCGAACTAACACTTTATGCAAAACCCAACTTTCTGCTAAAAATCTTATAAAAGCATTAAACACATACGCTATTCCAATATTAACCTACTCATTTGGCATTATAAAATGGACAAAAACTGACATAGAGCAAATAGAACGAACTACACGCACTACATTAACCAAACACAACAACCTACACCCTAAATCCGCCATAGAAAGACTTACTATCAAAAGAGAAAATGGTGGCAGGGGTCTAATAGATATTTATCATCTTTGGCAAAAACAAGTTTATAATCTAAAAACATTCTTTCGCACAAAATCACACACAAGTAACATCCATAAAGCTATAACTCTAAACGACTACAATTTCACACCACTAAACTTAAATGATCACACTGGAATACACGACCCTAATAACATAGACCCACAGGCAGACAAAATAGAAAACTGGAAAAAAAAGGTACTACATGGAAGACACCCTCATGATTTAGAGCAACCCCACATTGATACAATAGCGTCAAATTCATGGCTTAAAATTGGTAACCTATTTCCAGAAACAGAGGGATTTATAATAGCTATACAAGACCAAATAGTAAATACGAAAAATTATAGAAAATATATAATCAAAGATGCAACCGTTACAGATGATAAGTGCCGAAAATGCCACATTCAATCTGAAACCATTCAGCACATTACTGGAGCATGCATTACCCTCACACAAACGGATTATACACATAGACATAACCAAATAACTAACATCATCCACCAAAAATTAGCACTCAAACATCATCTTATACAAAACACAAACACACCTTACTACAATTATACTCCTCAATCTGTATTAGAAAGTAGCTCACACAAACTTTACTACGACCGCGCCATCCTCACAGATAGAACCATCCACTATAACAGACCAGACATAACCCTACAAGACAAAATTAACAAAACCACCTACCTAATTGATATTGCAGTACCGAATACACACAATCTACAGAAAACCATCACAGAAAAAATTAGCAAATACACAGAACTAAAAGAAGAAATAATACGAATCTGGAGACAGGAGAAAGTTTACATAGTACCCATAGTTCTATCTACAACAGGAGTTATACCTAAACATCTTCACCATAGCCTTAAATTAATCAATTTAAATGAATCCGTGTATTTTAACCTACAGAAAGCAGCAATATTGAACACTTGCCGAACAGTCAGAAAGTTCATGGATATTGAAGAGAACGGAACAGCACAACACACACAGCAACCACCATCTACATCTACATAACAAAGACACACACCTCACTGTATTTACTTGGTTTTGGCCCGTAAATACAGTTGAAACCAGCCTTGAGCTGAGAAAAATTAAGATTACAAAAATAATAATAATAATATATTTATTTGCTTCAAACATGTGTAGTTTACAGGAAATGAATCCTAAACAGTTCAATTGGTTAGTTTGTGTGTATCAACATGTTTTGCCATGGAAGGCGTACAAATATGAATTGATTGAGATAGTAATTACATTAGTTTAATAAAATATAACACAATAATCATCAATACAATAATATAATTATATGGGCTAGGAATGTCAAAAATAAAATAGTGTCAGAATTAAATGTCAAAATGAAAAAAAAAATATAAAAAAACTATAATATGTATGTCAAGATAAATAGTTACAGCTAAAGAGAAAACCTTGTAAAAATAATAATATAATTAATTAAGAGTTATCGTTTAAGTAGTCGTGAATATTATAATAGCATTTCTTAACCAACATTTCCTTAACTCTGCTTCTAAACAAATTATGATTCAATGACTTAAACTCTTTTGGTAATTTATTAAATATTTTGGGTGCCATACAGATTACACTACTAGCCAAATGAGCAGTTTTGGCACTGTGCATACGTAGTCGTTGATTGTCTCGTCTGTTGCGCTGAACTGTATCCGATAATCTTGGGAAAGATGTAGGATTATTTTTCACAAAGAGACACATTTCTAAAATATATAATGATGGAAGGGTTAAAATGCCATGATTACGGAAGTATGGTTGACAACTATCTGTAATTTTTAGTCCAAACATAGAGCGGATACATCGTTTTTGAAGCTTAAATATTGAAGATTTATTGGTTGAATTGCCCCAAAAAATTATTCCATATCTTAATACCGAGGCCACTAATCCGTGATATGCAGTAAGTAAGGTATCAACATTTACCGTGGGCGCAAGTTTATACAGAGCATAAGAAGATCTGCTTAATCTATCACTGACAGTATTTATATGTTCCTTCCAATTTAATTTTTTATCTATGATCAAACCAAGAAACCTCGTGTTAAATACTTCTCTTATTGCAACATTATCATAGTTTATATTCATTTCTGACGGGGTATCTATGCGCTTGCTAAAATACATTACATTCGTTTTATTTAAATTAATTTTTAAGTTATTGTTATTTAACCATGTAATCATTGATGTCAAGGTATTATTGATGTCATTTTCATATAAATTAGGATTTTTGCATGTCACTGTTAATGTACTATCATCAGCAAATAGAGTCATTGGATGCTCAGTAGAACAAGGTAAATCATTTATATAAATAATGAATAAGAGAGGTCCGATTACACTTCCTTGGGGTATTCCAGATTTTATTTTACGTTCAGAGGATGTATATAACACCTCTGTTTTAGTCCTATTGTCCAATCTAGAGATCACAGTTACTTGTCTCCTGTCTGATAAGAAAGAATTCAAAAGATTTAATATGTTTCCCCTTACACCGTAGCACTCTAGTTTATTTTTTAATATTTTATAGTCTACATAATCGAACGCCTGCGTCATGTCGCAGTATATAGCACATACAGGTGTCCGTTTGTCCATATTAGTCATTATGTTTAATAAAAAATCATAAATAGCCTTATTAATGCTCATGTTTTTTCTGAAGCCTTTTTGCTGATGGCAGAATAAAGATTTTGTTTCAAAATATTTGTATATTTGATTATAAATATATTTTTCGAAGATTTTAGATATAATAGATATTAACGCAATAGGCCTGTAGTTACTAATTTGGTCCTCACTACCTTTTTTGTGCAGTGGTTTAATAATAGTTATTTTTAGACGTTCAGGGAAAACACCATCATCAATACACAAATTTAAAATGTAACTAAGATGATGACATATCAAAAAACCCACGGATTTAATAATAACTGTCGCTATCTCGTCATGACCTACACTTTTCGTGTTTTTAAGTGATTTAATTATATGTAATATATCCATAGGTGTACTTGGGTACAAAAACATAGAGTCTTTTCTATTTTCTATGAGAGATGCGACTTTTTTTCCGTAATTTTGTACAGGTACAACTTTATCTATAAAGTAATTATTAAAAGTGTTTGCTAACATTAAAGGATCTGTAATAGGATTATTGTCTAGTTTTATCTTCTTTATGTCACATCGAGGTACATTGTATTTATTGTTATTAATTATTTGCCATGTAGCTTTGGTTTTGTTGTCGGAAGTTTTTATTTTATAACAGTTTTGAGCTTTTTTTGTTAACGCTATAATTTTTTTAAACAATTTATTATATTTCTGATAGTTCATGTAATTATTTGGTGTACGTTTGTATCGGTATGTCCATAAAAGATTCCGTTTCTTTTTACTGCATATTTTAATACCATGTGATATCCATTTTGGTGTCTTGTTAACCTTTATGGTAATCAAACGAACGGGAAAGCACAAATCATAAAATAATTTGAATTGATCTATAAATAAATCGTAGGCTTTGTTCGCGTCATCTACCTTATAAATATCCTGAAAAGATAAACTTTGTAAACATTCTATAAATTTTAAAACATTCTCTTTTGAAAAGTCGCGTTGTCTCCTACGCCAATATTTAAGTATACATTGACTTTTGACAGGACATTTTAAAGTAAAGTAAAATGAGTAAATGAGGCCTATATCCAGCAGTGGACTATCAAAGGCTGTTGATTTGATGATGATAGTGAAAATGCATAAAAAATAGCTAAATATGAAATAATAAAACTTGAAACAAGAAATTCAATACCGCATTAAACTTTCACAATATGGAGGTTATATAAACTAGCGATAACAGAAACTCTTGTAGGTATTTTAAAATCTAAGTGAGTTTTTCGTTTTCACAACTTTGTAAAACCTAAGTTTATTACGAAAAATAGGGTCTACATTTTTTTTCGTTTGATGTTTTAAGAAACAATTTTTAGAACGATCTTCTCCAATTCTCTCCTCTTTAAATATAATCGACATTCAAGCACAATAACATAATTATAAACGCGTAAGCTTTTGAAATGTATTGTGGTTTGTTACTTAATTACGTCGAAACTTCTGATCGGAATTGGGTGAAATTTAGCACAGAAATAGATTTACAGTCTGGAATAAACACGTAAAAGAATCCTTTGTTTCATTAAGGAAAAATTGATTGACAAATCGAAATATTATTACATATAAAAGTTGTCCGTGTAGTGACGGATAAAGAATACGGAATATCACTACCCCAATTCATCCCGTGGGTGTCGTAAGAGCCGACTAAGAGCGCAAAACAACGCAGGACACCAGAACTGCAAAAAGAAGGAAAACTTGATACAAATCCTATACCAACCCGTCTGGCCAGCGTGGTATAGTAGGCCATAAACCTCCTTTCTAAGGAGAGGCCTATGTCCAGCAGTGGACTATTAGAGACTGTTCATGTGATGATGATGTGAAATCGAAATTCGAACCGAAGCCGCGGGTAAATAACCGTTAAACAATGTATAAATCGATAGAATAGTACCTTTTGTTAGGTAACATTTCCATATACTTACGAGTACATACGATTATATAGATGATAGTGGTTTACATGAATAGATATTGAGTCCGATTCTCACCCAGGACAAATAATTGTGTTATGAGCACTATCATTTTCTCTGTGTGCGGAATTTGTCTATAATGTATGTATTTAGAAATATCTAAGTAAATTTATCAGCAGTCTGGTTACCATAATACATGCTTGTGTGAGTTGTATGAGGTTATTATTATTCTTATATCTTTAAATTTTTTTTTCTAGAAAGTTCCCAAATTAGCTGTACAGTAATGTAAATAACGCAAAACAATATTTACATATTGCATGTCTAATCTTTTACATAATATTTATGAAGATAGCAAACTTTTTTAACACGCTTTTTTAATGTTCGTCACAGGTTCGGGGGCGGACTTGGTTTTAGGATTTTTTTCTTTTGTTATACATATATGTACATATATATAGGCCTCTCCTTATTGTCTATGTCCAGCAGTGGACTAGTATAGGCTGTTGATGTGTGATGTGATATATATATAGGGGGACTCACAGACGGATCACTTGATAGTAAGTGGTTACCGCCGTACATAGATAGACTTGGAAATTATTGCTACTATTATCATATTCATTTGATGATGTGATTGGTTTTTGTCACAGTGATTTCGCATTAAAATCAATCAAAATTATTTTTATCTAAGACTACGATCTTTTTTTACAGGAGGTTTTGGCCTATTATATCACTCTACCCAGGCGGGTTGGTATAGGGTTTGTTTCAAGTTTTCTTTCTCCTTGCAGTGCTTTTGTCCTTAGTCGACTCTTACAACACCCACAGAATGAAAAGGGGTTGGTGACACTCTGTATTCTTAATCCGTCACCATACGGAATATAAGAATTTAAGTTTTTTTTATGGTAGAGGGGCAGACGAGTCACCTGATGGAAAGTGACCATCGCCGCCCATGAGTTTGCAACTCAGAAGTCACAAACGCGTTGCCGGCCTTTTAGTTAGGAGTACAAAGGAGTACTGAAGAAAATACAGAAAGCATTCGTTAAAAATTAATATACAAAACAGCTACATTTAGCTACACGTGTCAAGAATCCGTACATAAAAAATTACGATTCTTCGAACTGGGGCAGAAACTTGATAGTGGCGCCTTGATAGTCTCTCAAGCGTTTGAGATAAATTACTTAAAAATATAAGTTCACAAATATATAAGTTCACTTGTAGTGTTGGCCTGTGTGGCGCTTTTTTCTTACAAGTTCACGGTGAGCAAACCAATCTTCCGTATGCTAGGAGCTTTGTGGAGCAGGTTTTTTATTTTTAATGATATTATATTATGATTTTGGCTCCTCCTGAAACTGCCAGGTGTATACATTATGGAATTCGCCATTTTCAAAATCTCATAGCAATAGCTACTATTTCATATTTTGACCTGTCATGGTAAGTAAGTCTAAACAATAACAGTTCAAATTATACTAGCTTATGAAATAAGTTAAAGAAAAAACTAATTTATGTATCATGCTCTTTTATAGTACTACTGATTTAAGCTGTGCGTTATCTATCATAAAAGTCAAACAGTAGTTCAATTGAGCTAGGCAAGCCATCGCGTACTACCGTGGTGTTTTAATTAACATTCGCATGCGACTTTCAACTTTTTTTTTAATATGTTCTTTGCCTGTTGAAAGTGCTCGAGCATCTTGTCGTTCTCTTTCTCTCTCTCTTTGCTCTACATTTGAGTTGAAGATAGTTGCGGTGACAGGCTGGTTTATCCATCACTAGGACGGAAGAATATGTCATTTGATAAACCTCTTTTGCAGACGAGGTATCTCTTATCTTTTCAGTGATTGTCACGCAAAATGTGAAGTCAGAATTCTATGCTGTGGACCATGGGAAGATCCATGGTCTCAAGCGAGAGACTATCCTCAGCGATGACCACTATAACAACTTAAGACTTTGAGTTGGATAAGCTGAGTACATCGCCAACGTGGATTAAGTCTATCAGTAGTTCTATCCTTGATGTACTAATACTTTATTTAAGGTTTTCAAAGGTTCACCTGGTTTATATAGCACTCGTTAGTCTCAGAACGTGTTTTGTTTTAACAGTCTCAAAGTGACGTAATTAGTCTGTTCTTAGCAACACACTGAAAAACAAAATTACAAATCCTTTAATCGTTTAATTTCTACGATAGTAGTAAGGTGTTAGAGTGTTCCTTATCTCAATATGTGTCGGCTTGTATCGCACAAGGCCTACAGAAGGAAATAGATTTCGCATTCCGTAGCTTACAAGCATATCTATTCTATACAAATAATTAAAATTGAAGTGTCTGTTTAAATGTCAAAATAATAGGTTTTCTTATGCTCACATGGTTCGTTGCAAACCAGTTTTAATATTTTAAGTCTGTCAGTCTGTCCATCTGTCTGTTTGTTCCGGGTAATCTTTAAAACGGCTGGACCGATTATGATAATATTATACTACCAGGTAGCTGTCTTATAAGTAGTAACTTGAGCTATTTTTCCTCTCAGAAAAAACAGTAGACAATTTTGCCTGGTCCGGGGATCGAACCCGAGGCCTCATGGACTGCAGTCGCGTACCGTACTACACCACTAAGGCAGCGCTTTTTAAATTCTACGCTAACGAAGTCGCGGGTACCAGCTAGTGCATAAAAAAAGTAATAAAAATCATTTTTAGATGTCAACATCTTTGTCGAATGGTTTTTTTCTTTTTTGTATGATGTGCGATATCTCGCAAATTACGAACAACCTTATAATTTACCTACCCTGTTTATCTTTGCAACACTCTAAGTAGTAACATATATTCCTCTATCTACACCCACCGTGTGCAAGGCGCTTAATTTAATAACAATAGGAATTACGTCCAATTTGCTCTTACGCAATAGGCCAATGTCAAATAATATTACTTACATGAAATATTTTTCATAAAAAGAAAGAAGACAGTGTTATTGAAAAAATAAATAGGCAAGTGAAGCAACATTGTCGGCATCCGGTCTTGAATAGAAGTAATGTGGCGATTTCCGCGTTCAATAAAAAACATTCTTCAACGCCATCTAATGAAGATATACCGAACTAACTGATAACTATGAATCCTACATCGCTCTGTGAAAATTTTCCGAAAGATAGTATATTTACAACTTTAACATCAATCATTAGTCCCTCTGTGCTGGAGTTCCTTCATAAGTACCTAACTGATTTAAATCTACATAACCCAAACATAGACAATTTTATCAACAAATTGCATTCCGATTTTGAGGTTATCAGAGAAACTATCGTATGTAACTTATACAATATTTGTTATTGTAGTTCATTTTACGTGAAAAAAAACATTGGGGTAAGATAACATGCATTGTTGAATTTATTTTTATAACGGATTATCAACTATGCAGTCATAATTACGGTGCAGTATTACAGTGCCACTGTTTATCTGCTAACACTGTAAGGTAGATATTTGGCACGTACTTAAGTAAAATGCTTTTTTATTTTATTAAAAAAAGACAACTCCCGCATTAGGAATATATCCTGTGTCGCGGGGGACTTTACAAACATACATGAAACGGACACAAAGAACACCCAGACTCAGAACAACAATTTGTGGACCACACAAAGTGTCGTCCCATGTGGGGATCGGACCCACAACACTCAGCGTAGTAAGAAGCGGCGTGGCGACCGCTTAAACCACTTCGACCACCCGTGCAGTCAAAGCCCGCCTTTGGTAGTGAAACGCTCTACAACTGAGGGTTTTATGCGAGTTTATTTCACATCTACTAAGTAATACAATTGCAACGCCGAATGCGTTTACCATTACGAGTAGAAGTGAAATAAACTCACACTACGGGCGTAGTGTGAGTTTATTTCACTTCTACTGAAAGCTAAAGCCAAATCTGGAGCCGTTTTTATATTGCCACACGGTAACGGTTTTAGCTATTGACGGTTCTTAGTTACGGGAATGAGACTTTATGGGGATAATAATTTGAATTATTATCTTTTCTTCTAAAAGATAACTCCCGCATTAGAAACGTGTCTCGTGTAGCGGTGGACTTTACATAACATTATAAACATCATGAAACGGACGCTAAGACAACCCAGGGTAAGAACAACAATTTCTGGATCACACAAAGTGCCATATCCCTCAAAGCGGTATGCGGTATGCCATCCATGCAGAAAATAAACTTAAAATGATATACATCGTATTATTTTATTTTTAGCTTTTTTGTATTTGTTGTTCGAATTAATATTTTTATTTTTTTTATTTTTACTTAACAACTATGTACATCAAACCTTTCGTTTTCGTACTGGAATAGTTTTTAAAACGTACTTCATTTGTCTTAAAAATAATATTTCAATTTTGGAAAGCTATTTTATAAATACAAGTAGAAACTACATACAAGATCATAAATAATAAAAAAAAAAAATAAAAAAAAAAAATAAAAAAAAAATATTAATATTATTATTTTATTATGTTAATTTTAAAATATTTTTTTTATATTAACAAACAATTTCCTTGGATAAGTTTGTCCGATAGGAAGCGGCTGGTAACAATATAGGTTTAGGTATTCTGGAGATACCTGATTACTTTATAGTAGATACAATCATATATTTAACATTCTGAATTTGATAATATATTAAGACATTCTATCATTTGATTTTAATTATTATTTTACACGTGCGGATTCAGATAACGGGCAGATCAACAAACATTTTTTTTTAAAGATAACCCCCGCACTAGAGGAATATATGTGTGCTGATGGATTAAGAATACATAGTGTCACTACCCCTAGTCATCCCGTGGGTGTCGTAAGAGCCGACTAAGAGAACAAACTACGCATAATAACAGCACTACAAAGAAGGAAACTTGAAACAAACCCTTTTTTTTTTTTTTTAACGTGTGGAAATCCCCTCGGACCGTCACCCCACCGGGGTTTGCGGCGGGGTGGTGTGTCGGACTCGAACCGACTAAAACCACACGGTGTGCCCTCTTTGCGCTTCCAGTTTAGGAGGGGTCCAGGTAGTTATCGCCTTCTGGACCCCTCCTAGCGCCGGCCCGCTCCTATTGCGGGCCCCGTCTCAAAATTTTTCCTCTCTTTAGGCGACGTCCGGCACACGCGGACGCCGCCCCCTCGCGGCTGGCCAAACTAATGCGGGTGGAGGGGAAACCCACCCCGTCCACCCGCGGCCACACTCAGGGCGGCAAGAGGCGCAGGTAAGCGCGCCTCCGCCGCCCGGTTCGCCGGCGGCGGATCAGGTCCGATTGGAGGTCGTCCTCCCGGGCCTTCTCCGCCGCCTCCTTCTGCGAGATTACCTCCTCGCAGAAGGTTGCGACCGCGGTAAAACAACTGTCGCTACCGGCCATGGAGCGAATTACGGCCGGTAGCGAGAGATCTGCTCCGATGACTGCAGTGAGGGCCCGGCGCTGCGTCGCCCATGCGGGGCAGACCGCCAGCGTGTGCTGGGCCGAGTCCTCACTGCAGTCGCAGTGGTGGCAGGCGGGACTCAGTTCCCTCCTAGCGACCGAGTGCAGGTACTTTCCGAAGCAACCGTGCCCGGAAAGCACCTGCGTCAGCCGGAAGGAAAGGGTCCCGTGCTGCCGCCCTGCCCACTCAGCGATGACCGGCTGGAGAGCCTCCACGGCGGCGAAGCCAGCGCGTGGAGTCTCCAGCCGGAACGACCCTCTGACCATGGTGGCTCGGCGAGCGGCTTCGCGCCACTCGCGCACGTCCTCGGGCGGAGGGCGAAATCCGCTCTCCGCCCGGAAGTCAGCCACTCGCCGATAAACTTCGGCGAGCACTTCCGCCTCCAAATCCCACGGGGGTGTTCCGGCCAACGCGCAAGCCGCCTCGGTGGACACCGTGCGGTATCCGCGTATGGCTCTGACCGCCAATATCCTCTGGGGGCGCCAGAGGCGCGCCCTATTCGGGGCGGTCAGAGCCGCCACCCACACCGGTGCACCATAAAGCGCCATGGACCGGACAACCCCCGCGTACAGCCGCCTCGTGGGAACACTGGCCCCGCCCAAATTGGGCAAAAGTCGCCCTAGGGCGGAGGCAGTGTCCACCAGCTTCGGACCAAGCTGTCGGAAGTGCTCGTCGAAGAGCCACGTCCCGTCGAGGATCAGGCCCAGATATTTCATCTGGGCCCGAACCGGTACGAGGACCGAGTTGACCACGATTGAGGCGCCAGGGGGTGGACCACGACGGGGCCCATGAAATAACAGGGCCTCCGTCTTATCTAGGGCCACCCGTAAGCCCAGCGCCTCAATGCGCCCGACCACCAGGGAGACTCCCCCTGTGGCCAGGCGCGCCGCCTCTTGGAAGTTTGCCCCCCGGGCTGTCACCAGGGTATCGTCTGCGTAACAGATTACACCCAGCCCGGGGGGGAAATCGGCGCGAAGGGCCCAGTCGTACCCTATGTTCCACAAGAGGGGTCCAAGAACAGACCCCTGTGGAACACCGCACGACATGGGCCGACACCTCAAATTACCTTCTCGGTCCTCGTACACGACGGTACGCTCCTCTAAATAGTCTGCCACTAGCCGCCTCAGGTACTTTGGCACCCCATGATAGTGGAGTGCTTCCCTGATGCAGCTGAATGGCAGACTATTGAATGCGTTGGCGATGTCCAGTGACACCGCCAACAGCACGCCGCCACAGCTCACGGCCTCTTCGGTCACGGCCCTCAGGCGCAACACGGCGTCGACTGTCGAACGCCCCGCCCGAAAACCAAATTGGGCGTCCGACAGATCGGGGCCCACCTCGCAGAGGTGCCGGACGATGCGGGCAGAAAGAACCCTCTCAAACAATTTGCCCGCCTCGTCCAGCAGAACTTGAAACAAACCCTGTACCAACCCGTCTGGCCAGTGTGGTATAGTACGCCAAAACCTAATTTCTATGAAGAGGCCTATGTCCAGCAGTGGATTAGTAAAGGCTGTGGATGGATGGACACAAACATCCAGACAGACAACTTCGTTTGGTACTCTTGTTCTACCCTTGCTATGTTTGATGCTTTGAATTAAATACACTAATCATGGACATGGACTCCTCAGATCTCAGTGAATAGTCTTCGATAGTTATAGTTTTTTTTTAATAGCATAATTTCAGCGCTAGAAATACTTACTGTGTCGCTGAGGCTTTATAAAAAAATATGGGAAAGACAACAAGAAACAAAGAACATTCAGACTCAAAACAAAAATATGTGGATCACACAAAGTGTTGTCCCATGTGGGGATCGAATCCACAACACTCAGCGCTGTGACTGCTTAAACTTAAATAGTAGTCAAATAGTATCTTCTGTAACTTTATATTTGGACACTAACAACCATATTTTTGTACTGTTTCTTAAGTTCTTAAGTTACTTAGGTATACAGCATGAATAAAAAATGGAATTAGTAATTATCTCCTAACAAATTATTACTATGCAAAATTATTATCGTGGATTGTGATATCGGTCGTCGACCCTTACGCAGTGACGTTTTTATGACGCAAATTTTACGCGTGGTTAGGATTTGAGCATATAAAATAAATATCTTGGCTTGATATAAAACTAAAATTATTTACATGATTAATTCCCTCAGACCTTCATTGTCTTGAGTTGAATATAAACTGATAGAATTTATTTAAAAAAATTACAATAGTTACTTGCCACTTTCCCAAATTATGCTTTGGGTTTGCGTAATTTATACGATTGCAAAAGATTTTAGATGGTTTTTTGTATCGCTAGATGCCTGTCTGGCGCCAATCCTCTATGGAAATAGGTTTCAAGTGGAAGAAAGGAAGGAGGTACATTTTTGTTAAGAAAACTGATAGGGTGAGGAAGCTGAGGACAGAATTTCTATGTCAGTCTTGTGATTGAAATGATACCACTACGAGTACAATGGGGACATTTGCAATTGCCTCTTTATAAATGCTATGGAAGATGTTTGAAAAACGCTTAAAAGACTGGTTTTATGGTTGTCGCTTGCCTGACATCCTCCTTAGGTGTCTATCGTGGCGAATATAATTAAAATAAGAAAATAGATAATAGATGGAAGTATGGAAGAAAATTAGGATGACAGACCTTTCATGCTGAAAAAAATACTGTTCCTTAGGGATACATTGATTCACAAAATCTACATTCTCGCGATAGAAGTCGGGGGAATGGCTTATATAAACAAGTTTTCTCTCCGAATCGTTCCCTCACTGCTGAGGATCGTGACTCCTTTTCATCCTGTCAACCATCTGGCTCCATCGGTTGCGATATAAAAAATCATTTCTCATTTATCAGTCGTTTGGTGGAGTGCAACACTTATCAGTGTCTCCAACTGTTCAGACATCTGATCAGACCATCTCCACTCCGGCCTCCAGGTCTTTCCACTTCTACTTCAGTCACCATCTATCGCTCTAAACTGTCATCATTTCGATGAACAACTAACAAAAACAAGTTATTTACTCGTAACCCATCATCATTAACAGCCTATAACAGTCCACTGCTGGACATAGGCCTCTCCTTAGAAAGGAGGTTTTGGCCTACTATACCACGCTGGCCAAACGGGCTGATATACATATGTTCATGATCAAGTTTTCCTTCTCTTTGCAGGGCTGTTTTCCTGCGCAGTTTGCTCCCTTAGTCGGCTCTTACGACACCCATGGGATGAATAGGGGTGGTGACATTCCGTATTCTTAGTCGGTCACCACACGGACTTATTATTCGTAACTAATTATTGGAAAATCAAAAACCGGATTGCTTGAGAATGTATAAGTACTTAAAATTTACACACCGGCTATTTTAATTTTAATATTTCTCATAAACACAGTGTCACTCTCATATTTAAGACGAATCTAACGTCAAAATGATGAGAACTTACCGCGTTCATGATTTGTTAACGTTTCAATGATGTCCCACTCCCGTTAAACATATATGCTTAACGGGAGTTATCATTGTATCACTATTATTGTATTTAATTATTATTAATCAATTTTACGCTTGTATGACGGATAATTTGATCCTGATAATTCAGCCAGAGGTTGTGGTTTCGATTCCTACCTATCATAATCATATTCTGATAAATGGTGTTACAATGGGTAGTAGAAGATACTAATATTTTTTACCAGAATAGTGGCATGTAAAAACATTAAATAGAATCAAAATATTTATGTCAAGCAGAGTAAAAACAAACGAAATAAAAAATATTAGGTCAATACAAACGATTAAATAAGATGTCATAGGGCAGAAAAAAACATAATAATAGTACAAGCTTAGTCAATTATAAACTATATAATACCTTGTCCAAGTAATTATGTGCTGAACATCATCATCGACAGCCTTTACTAGTCCACTGCTGGACATAGGCCTCTCCTTAGAAAGGAGGTTTTGGCTTACTACACCACGCTGGCCAGACGGGTTGGTATAGGGTTTGTGTCAAGTTTTTCTTCTCTCTGCAGTGCTGTTGTCCTGCGTAGTTTGCTCCCTTAGTCGCCTTTTACGACACCCACGGGATGAATAGGGGTGGTGACACTCTGTATTCTTAATCCGTCACCACACGGACTCTTAATCCGTCACCACACGGACATGTGTTGAACACTATCATTTAATTTTGTTCCAACTGTGTGTAATTTATGTAAAATATGTAAGTATTTAGAAGTATATAAATATGATTATTAGCAGTGTGGTTACCATAATAGCAACTTTCTTTTCAATCCGTCCGTATAATCTGTATCCCTCTCGTATTTGATTTGTCTGAGAGATATGATGAGAAAAAACCTCACTTTCTGTTACAAACTTCCGTTTCTTTTCACAAAATCACTGTGACTGATTGCAGGTAAAAGATAAGAAAGATGTTAAAAAAGTGGCCTTTTGAACTGAAGGAAGGACTGAACTAGGAGCTGTAATTCTCACGAATAACATTTTTACATCAGACGGCCTGAGGGCGAAGTGCGAGTTTATTTCACATTATCAAGCTCTCGACGGCTAGCGCATTTGCATTGCGATTGATCGCGCTGGGGACCTAGTGTGATGTCGCCGTTTAAATTAACGCCATCTATCCAAAGCTATCTCTAACTTATGACCTAAGGATTTACATAATTTTATTGTGTAACTTTAATCTTAAACAATGATGTTACACATCGGAAAAACCTTTCAAGGTTCGATAACAGTTTCTAAAAACGACGCGTAGGTATTTAGAAACATTCTGTATTAAGTTTACATGTTTATCTATTACAAGTATTACGTGTAATTAATGTAAAAACAAGGCAATGACCAATTAATCTGAGATTATTTATGAAACATAGAAATAATGGAAAATATCTAGTTGTTTTGAAAGTCGTAAATTAAGATTTTTTACGTATATAATTGAATTTGGTGTGTCTGTTTATAATATCATAACAATAGGTTTTTAGTTAATGTATCTGTATTGAGGTCGAAATCGGTTTCCGAGGGGTCGACATAAACTAAAACTGATTTTGGGGGTCGACGCTATTAATTAACACAAGTTTCCATTTGAAACTTTACCAACTTATTATAAGAATGACTAATATTTTAGGAGGAAGTATCATTGTCGTACTTTAAAAAAACTTAACAGGTCGATAATATAGCTACGGAATCTAGCTATCGAACTGCAGTAATTTGGCTATGGGGGTTTTAGATATCCGTTCATATTAGAAAAGGGGGTTGGCCAAAATAGTAAGAAATATTTCATTGCTTTTCACCGAATGTGTGTGCTTTTTACGAATGAGGAAGGGGAAGATCCTCATTCGTAGGGGAAGGGGGGGGGGGGCGTTTAATGGTTGGAAACGTACTTGTGAATCTTTAAGTTGCAACTGTCTATTGGCCGCAGTAGTCACTTACTATCAGTCACGTCTGCTCGTTTACTCTCCTAAAACAGTGGCACTCCGGGAGTGCCGACAGAAGTGAAAACTTATGATATACTTATATGCAGAGGTGTCGGTAACGGTAACGGTATCACGCGCCTAAAGAAGTTCTCACTTCAACAGATGCGTTGGTAACGGTAACAGTGTTGCGAGTTCAATATATTTTTTTTCATTAAATACATTTTTATTTGTTGTTCAAAAATGCCCAACCCGTCTAAATAACTTTTCACTTCAAAAAACAAAAGAAAATATTGCTAATCTTTATGGGTTTAAGAAATCGCCATATCTTTTGAACTATGATTGTTAGTATTTCCTCAAACTCAAAATATGTTAATTTCATAAAAAAAATTGTTTGAAATCGTTTTTTATTTAGACTCGAAAGTCATAGATCAACACACAATAGCAACAATCTCTGTTTTATCGATATATCTTGCACTTTGGTACCGCATTAGTAAGTAGGTAAGTAGACCATAGATTATATAAAATACAGAGAAACAAAAAAGAAAAAAAAAATATCGTATCAAACAAATTCTCAATTAAATTGTTTTTATAGTATTGTTTTTACCAACTGGAAACCTTTTTAAAATCAGAAGACTTTTTTCATTGTAGACTATATGGTTTTCGTCCACTTTCAAATACTATTTCGGCCACTATTGACTTAAGCACCAAAATTAAGAATAAAATTGATCAAAAATAAATAGTACCAGGCATCTTCTAGTACTAAACTTAGTTTCTTAGTTTCTGTGTTCGAGTGGATTGCAAGTTTGTAATCTTGTGCAAAATATATTTGACTACCCACTTTTATTTTATGTTATATTCACGCTCAATAGATCTATTTTGTTTACTTTAATGTATGTTTTCTCAGTAAGTGGTGTTTTTTAAATTCTTTTGAGAAATAAAGATTCTTAAACCGTAACATTCTTTTGCGGAAAATAAAATATAAATTTCTGTAATATCTCGTTTATTTTTTAGTTTTTTTTTATTTAAACTAAAATATAAACGAGATATTACAGATTGCACATAATGAGAATGCATGAGAATGAATTTCATTAAGTCCACATTTGTAAGGCGGACTTAATGAAATGGGGCATTCTCTCCCAGTCAACGTAAAATTATGATGCGGTAGGTGCAATAATAAAATGTTTTTTTGAGTGAGTGTTATCTCATTTTTATCTATTTGGGGCCTGTCTACTGCCAATTGATAAATTTTAATGTGAATTGGTGCGTATCGGTACGATGAGCATATATTATACGGATTTAAACGATATCTACCTTTAAATGTGATTCATTTTTGTTAATCGATATAGAATGCTAAATCTACATAAACGTACTTACTACATGTTGTACTTGTAAGTACGTGAGTCCTTATAATGTACAATGTCGAACCCCAATAAAAAGGTGTTATCATTATTGTATCATTGAAGTAAGTAGGTACCATACACCTGAACTTATGGGGGTGCTCAGTCAAGCAAATCGGTCGCCCCTCGTTTATAGTGTAATACGTACATTTTTAAACAGTCCACCCTTAAACTTTTTGCTGAACACACGCGTCAAATAAAAATAAAAAATAGTTTAGTTATGATTTTCAGACCTTGCCATGTCGCTTGCATGCACTGGTTGTTAATTTTTTTTCTGTAGGTGTTTAAAAATCGAACCAAAAACAAAAATAGTACTAGCGTTTTCTGGATTCACGTAAAAATTTAACAAATGAAACCCGAATTAGGTGGATTATTTAGCAAATATTTAGTATAAAAACGCGCGTCGATATTACATTATGTTTGTAAAAATATATCCAAATATTTTTCAAATAAACGAATTCTTCGCTATGACGAATTAATGCATTGAACAAATGGTTGGCGTTGATTGCGTTGCTAGGATACGTGCGTATTATGAAATAATATTACAAATTTTGATCGAAACACTGACAACGAAACATGGACACTGCCACCTGTATTTACAAATAGGTAAGCTTTGAACATATTTTCTAAACTAGTAGTACAATAGCAATGTGTGAAAAGAATAGTACGAGTTTTTTTTTGTAAACAAACTATAATTTATTTAAAAAATAAATTATTGTTTGTTTACAAAGTTTGCTATACAAGGTTAACTTTACTAGGTTAACAATGCTTTACTATATAACGGTAAGGTAATTGAAGTATAACCTAATACTAGGTAATAGTTCAGCCTACTGTTATTAACTCCACCCTAGAGGGCAAGAAGGGCAAGAATACTATGTCGAAAGAACAAAAAAAAGCATTTCTCTAAATCCTTTTCTTCTAAAACCTCTGCTAAGCTCTACAAATCCCTCCTATAAGTTGTTCAAAAATGCCCAAAGCGCCTAAATAACTTTTCACTTTAAAAACAAATAAGAATTGTGCTAATCGTTATGGCTTTAAGAAATCTCCATATCTTTTGAACTACGATTATTAGTATTTTCTCAAACTCAAAATATCTTTATATCATAAAAAAACAATCTCTCTAAAAAGATTTTCCTCTGCTCTATTTTACTAAAAAAATAAATAAAAAATTTAGGTATAAAAAAACAATAGCCATAGATTTCTTCTGACGCAAGTAAAGTAACCGGAAATTTTAACATAATACCATTTTCTAAAGCACATCAAACGAATTAAATTATACTTGTACCTTTATCATTTTATCTGTATTATTGACAGTGATATATCACTGTTACGCCAATTTCCTGAAACAAGTATTATTTAATTAACGATTCAAAAGGGTTACATTTATATACAACTAATAAATTGAAAAACGCACATTAACTACTTACTTAGTCGGTTGCTATGTACAAACGCTTTCGTCTGTTTCGTTTTTTATTCAGGTATTAGGAATGCCAAATGAAAGAAATACGAAATTGGGGTTACCTGGATAGTACCTCAAACTTCCGTGGTTAGAAATCTATCCATTCGGGCGAGCATTAACACAATTAAGCTTTGTTCACACCAAGATACTCGTACGTTTATATTTTTAATTTAACGCGTCGGTATCGTGAGGTATTTTGTAATATGTATAGATATGAAATAACAGTCTGTGTGGTGTCGGATTAAGAATACAGCCTGTCACCACCACCCTATTCATCCCGTGGGTCGTGGGTGTCGTAAAAGTCGACTAAGGGAGAAAACTACGCAAGACAACAGCACTGCAGAGAGAAGGAAAACTTGAAACAACCGTATACCAACCGGTCTTTCTAGCGTGGTATAGTAGGCCAAAACCTCCTTTCTAAAGAGAGGCCTATGTCCAGCAGTAGACTAGTAAAGGCTGTAGATGATGTGATGAAATAACTTTAAGTTAGGAAAGCGGCTACGTTTCTTTTTTCTATTGGACCGCATTGGACATAATAGCAATATCCAATGCGGTAGTATAGTGATATATATTATAGTATACGTCAATATAACACTCGTCGTTTAGAAAAGAAAAAAAATTGATACGAATGTCCAACTTAAGAAAATCTAACTTGTTGGTTCTCATCTAGGCAGGTTGGACTTCTTTTACGATCTGCTGGCTTACAGTTGCAGTTAAGATTTACTACCTGACATGAAGATAGAACTTGACATAAAACTAAGAGTTAAAGTCGGTCGGAAAAGAAACTACTTTTTTTACTGATTCGGTGATGTTGAATCAATAAAAACAGCAGTAACATAATGACTTGCAATTATTATTGCTGGGTGTTACTAGTACTAGACGACAATATACGTATTTAGTAAAAAGGGGGACCGGTATATTTACCTTAACAGGGGTCTCGGTGAGTAATAACTTTGTAGGCGGTAGTAATTAGATGCCTTGTCCGATAGCCGGAATTATTCCCTCCCTACGGAAAGCTCGCCGGCTCATTTCTGCAGTAGAAACCGCATTTACGTTGTTGCCGCACTTCAGAATGTAGTCTTTTTATTTTTGTTTCAACCTCCTTTTTACTTCCTCACGTTTTCATGAATGTTTTTTCTTCTGATCTAGATAGTGAATGAGTTAAAAGTTCGTGCAAAATGTCTTTCGAATTTAAATCCGCTCGTCATATTTATTTGGAAACGAAACAAAAGAAAATAAAGAAGAAAGTTACTTTTCAGGTCGATATTGCAAAAGATGTTGCCACATTTTATGCTAAATTAAATATATCGACAATATAGTGGTTAGAAGTGTTAAATGATGTGTTTCTTTATCTCAGTTGCCTACCAGGGATAGTCTAGCAACGCCTCGGAGCGCCAGAGCTCCGATTGGCCGACGACCGAGCACTTTGCCACATCAACGTCTAAGGAAGGAGGTAAATAGGATAACAAAACTATTTAAATTATAAACAGAGTTGAACATGGAAGGCAGGGAATAAATAGCACTTGATACGTCTTTTTCCTGGTAGGTAGGGATGACGAAAATAGCGATAAAGTGTAATGCACTTTGCAATGATTGAAAGATACGAAGAAACAAGTGGCGTAACAGCTAAGTCGGTAGCAAAACTATTGGTAATGTGAAACCCGTGGTACTTTCTGTTATTATTAATTATTTATTTATAAGTTCTAGACTGTTGAACGTACATAATAATATTTTAATAGGTGAATTTCGTTAATATGTAAGTATTCATAAGTACTTATATATTAAGGTGTTAAGTAAAACAAGAACGAGATAAATGTTTGAATGAAATAAAAAGTTTAATATTGTGAGTTACTTAGCTATTAAAAAAAATAGTTTTTGAAAAAAATATATAAACAGATTCGTTTATTATGCTTTTAACTAAACGCTCTTGGTGAATTATATTTTAGAGTGGGTTATAATATTAAATTAGGTAGCACCTCTAATTTCTAACATTCTACTAACCACTAGAATATATATGAATAACTGATTTTAACCAATTAAATTGTTAAGGAAACTTTTATTATCTGCCTAGAAATCCCTGGATAGTCCTCCAGAGATGGATTCTCCGGTGGGTAGCGTCAGTAGTAGCGACTTGCGGCGACAGAATGAAGAGCTTCGCGCTCGCTTGGCGGGTGAAGCTGCCGACCATAAACGAAGATTAGACGCTTATCGCAGGGCGCAACAAGGACAAGCGCAATTGGTTTCCAGGCTTCAGGCAAAGGTAAAATATTTTGTCTACAAAGTGTTTTTTTTTTGCTAAATTCTAGATAGTCCTTTGACTGATTCACACTGTTGACGAAAACTAGATTCTGTAAGCATTACTATTGATCAAATTGAGTTCCCCTTAATAGGAATTAAAGAAAGAAAACAATGTTCATATAACGGTCACTAAGGGCGCAATTTTGCTAACGTGCGTTAATAAACTTTTACATGTTAACACAATCACATCCAATCTGAACACATATACCTATATAATAGTTTTTAAACAATAAAATAGTTTTTACCTGATAATCTTATAACAGAAGTGGTATCGACAATACCGATCCATTCCTAAGAACCTTTGGTCTTTTCTCTCCAAAATCATTAATCAGTTTCTCTTTACTCTAAGTTGCATCTCCTTTTGTTTAACCAAGTTTTTTTTATTAAGTTTTTCTTTTAAGTACAATTAAAGTGCTAATTTAAAGAAATTCTTGAATTCAGTCCCTGTTTAATATTTTTATGCTTTTATTTTAATAAATTTATTTTATGTATTTCATTTAATTAAATTGTTTCATGCTTTCATTACGACTATGCTTAAGTCGCAATGAATCGCTGTAAAAATATAAGTGTGAAATGCTTTAAATAGCGTTGCGTTAAAGTAAAATTCTCGTTACTCGAAGAACGGAGTCATCGCATTAAAAAAAACTAGAAGTTATTGATTATTGAACGGAGCCTGTCACAGTTGACAGGCTCCGTTCCGACTGACAGTTTTACAGTAAACTTGACAGTTAAGTTTACTGAGAAACTGTCAGTCAAATAAAGTAAACAAACACTGGTACCTTTATTATTAGACCTTGACTTTTATAAATTTGAACATTTCATTCTTTACTAAAATGTAAGTCTACTGATCAAGGTTATGGTGGTCTCTGTTGCTCGCTGTAATGTTTACGCTTTGTTAGTTTCCCTAGAAACATAGTCTATTTAAATTTTAAGGGTTTCATTCATCTCTTTTAGGTTTTGCAATATAAGCAGCGTTGCGCCGATCTGGAGAGTCATATGCTGGAAGCAACTCCTCGCAGCGAACCTTCATCTTACCGAGGTCCTAGCGCTAAAACTAGCATCGCGCTCCCTCCGCCGCCCGCTTCGGCAACGTCGTCCGCCGTCGCTGCTGCCGACGCCAGAATTAACGATCTTGAGACTGCGCTAAGACGACTAGACGAGGAAAAGCGCAAGTGAGTTAATTGTAAATCTTTAAAATTGCAAAATTGAAGTAAATCCTCTCTGTCGTCATTTGTCGTTCTGAAATGAAACTACTAAAATGTTTAGCATGGTTCGTGGTAGTCTGAAAGCAAACTTGTACGGACTACCTACCATGCCTGCTTCACATTTCTTCTCCATTATTAAAATTTGAGAAAACAGATCTCTTTTCCATTATTTAAATTTGGGCAAAATACTAAAGTTGTCACTTTCACAATCATCAGCTATTAGCTTTCCCAATGTCGTCTTAGGCAGTTGCTTTTGAAAACACAGAAGTGATAAATCAAAATGTATGAAAACAACAGTTAAAAGCTATTAACAACAACAACAATTAACAGTTCAGTCTGTTGTTTTAAAAAAGTTAGTTAAAAGTTTATATCATGGTGTCAATGTTAGATCTGCTAGGAAAATCATTAGATAAGCAAAAAAATTTTACTATATTAATATAATATATTTTCCTACATTCACACAATGCCATCTAGTCCCAAACTAAGCAGAGCTTGTACTATGGCTACTAGACAACTGATATAAATACATATATACTTTTTTTTGTGTAAATACATACACATTATACATAGAAACACCCAGACCAAATCAAACATTAAATGTTCATGCACACAAATGTTTGACTTGAGCGGGAATCAAACCCGCAACCTTTGGAATAGCAGTCCGTTACACAAACCACTATGCCATTCGGTCGTCAAATAGCTATAAAGAGTGCCAAAACTTTGTCTATCTTTAGGAAATGGTCAAAAAACATTACCTGTCATCTTAATTTATTCTTAACCTAAAGTATTTTATCTGTTGTATTCCTCTGTAATTATAATATAAATATTATATATGTATTTATTTATATTACATGTTTGTTTAAAAATGTTTTACAGACTATTGTATGTATTAAGGTGCATTTATATAGATATTGCTAGGGCTGACTGAATTATAATCAGCTACTTTTGTTTTTTACTTATTATCCAAATCGAATGCTGTTTTCTTTATACTAGTAAAAATTTCATGATTATTCTACATGTTTTTTAAACAACACAACATTGTAGACACAATGAAGTTTATTCTTTTCTACACCATACATATTGTTATATATGGTGAGTGGTATTATGTATCTTTATAGGCTTTATTAAATCCATTAACATAAAAAAGGTGTTTGTACTTACATTCTTATTAGATGTGAGAAACTAGCCCATCAAAACACCTTGCTCCGTGACCAGCTGGAGGAGTCTCATCAATTAAATGAAGCTTTGACTGCTGACTTGCAAAAACTCACCAATGATTGGGAGGGATTGCGCGATGAGATGGCTATCAAAGAAGATGAATGGAAAGATGAGGAACAGGTTCGTTTTTTTTTATTGGGCTTTATTTTGATTTTAGTGATTACTTTTAGTAAATTTATTACTTGAAACTTTGAGTATACATTAGAGAGAAGAATGTACGAGTATACCTGTGAATATTAGCATATAATGTATTAAAAGATCCTGTACCATAAAGACACAAACAAACGTTATTTTTGTTGTTAGGCTTTCAATGACTACTACTCCAGCGAGCACAACCGCTTACTCAGTTTGTGGCGTGAAGTTGTATCCGTGAAGCGCCACTTCTCTGAGCTGCAAACCAACACCGAGCGTGACCTCTATCGAGTCAAGAACGACTTTGATTCAAATGTCAGGGAGCTGGTTGGCGTGCTCAGCGGGTATTCCATGAATGCGTTCGCTGCACAGACTGGTTTGGCTACAGCTGGACCATGTAAGGTGAGACATATTTGTAGTAGATTTTAATTTCCCTTATGAAGTCTGATAAAAAGTAAAAGCTCACTGGAGATCTCATTTATCTTTCATCACTTATTTTACAAATTTGGAAATGGTAACAAGTACACTTTTTCACAGCCCTATTTAATACATAAAAAAAATGTTTCAGCTATAGGCAACTATGCAATTTAAGATGCAGTGACAATTACAGTGATAACTGACTGATACTCAAGTATACCTATAAAATGTATCAGTTTGTTTTATATTCAATACTAGCTGAGACCCGCGGTGTTACCCGCGTCTGTGTTTATAACCGCGGGCAACGCCGCGGGGCGAAGCTAGTCTAAAAAAAGTAGCCTAAGTTACTCCTTATGTCATCAGCTATCTGCCAGTAAAAGTCCAATCGAAATCGGTCCAGCCGTTCCAGAGATTACCCGGAACAAACAGACAGACAGACAGACAAAAATTGTAAAAAATGATATTTTGGCATATGTACCGTGTAAACATACATTTTGCATTTAGTAAAAAGCGGCTATTTTAATACTACAAACAGACACTCCAATTTTATTTATTTGTATAGATAGGTTTATGGTTAGTTGCCTGGCAGGAGCTTGAAGCGAGAAGCTCAAAATTAATTGAAATGGCGTGCAATCTGAGAGCCCTATGTCCAGCAGTGGACCGCGATAGGCTAATACATGGTTTTAAAAATATGTTAATAAATGTAAATTGGGTTCAGCCAGACTAAATTAGAAAACGCTCATGTTAAGATTTTCAGAAGATTTTGTAAAGACTAACACGCAGTATACCACCACATATTGATTATAACTACAGCAATTATGATGAGCAAAATATTATGTCTAAGTATCGGGTAGAAAGCCATTTATCAAGTTCTATTTACTCTTAATAGCAACAACAACTGGAATGCCAGTCTGGAGGCCAGTATTGCCAGTCTGGACAGCAATCTTTCTGTGGCCCGTGCGGCACCGGGCAGTCAGCAGCAACGGGGCTTTCAACAACGGCCTCTGGCAACATCAACGTGGAGAGCATGCGCGTGGACCTGCGCGACATGACGGCGCAGAGGGACACCGCGCTCGCTGAACTAAGGGAGCGAGACGCGCGGATACAGAGACTGCTGGGAGAACTGCAGGGGCTTGTGAGATTCCCCATTGTTATTTAACAATTTATTGTTTTACCTTAACGTCGTAGATATTGCCTACAAATTGGCCTTTGATTGGATAAATATTCCACACTATTATTTAAAATTATATTTATTTTTAAGTTTAGTAATCATGTTATGAATGTGAATCTAAATTAGTCTCTTTTTTACTCTTTAAGTATTGACTACTCTACCCGATTGTTATTAATTTTTGCAAAAACATTTGTAAGGCTATAAAAAGGACTAACTATTACAAAACAAGGGTTATACTACTAGAGACATACTGTTCCGAGGAATACTTAAATTGATGACAAGATTTGTTTTGCGCGATCGAAGCTGTAGGCAACCAATAGGTACTGATAAAATATTCTAAAAGTTTACAAGTACATAACGTACTTATCGTACGGAACCTTTATGTTTGTTTAAAGAAAACTTTATTGAGAGTGAGATGCTTATTTTTAGGAAGAGCGTTGTGAAATGGCTGAAGTCGCATGCAGTGAGGCGAACGTGATGCGCGGCGCGCTGGAGGAGGTGGCGCGCGCGCTCATACACGACTCCGACACCGACGCGCCTGCGCACGCGCCGCACCCGCCGCACGCGCCGCACGTGCATCTACACGACAGGTGCACGCCCTTACTCAACTAAACTGTTCGGATACTGAACGAGGCATACTCTCATCATTCATCATCATCAACAGTCTTTAACAGTCCACTGCTGGACCTATGTCCAGCAGGCCTATGCCTATCCTTAGAAGGGAGGTTTTGGTCTACTCTACCACGCTGGCCAGACGGGTTGGTATAAGGTTTGTTTCAAGTTTTCCTTCTCTTACCAGTGCTGTTGTTCTGCAGAGTTTGCTCCCTTAGTCGGCTCCACGTGATAAATAGGAGTAGCGACACGTATTCTTAATCCGTCACCACACGGACGGCATATGGATAACTCCACAACACATTATACAATTGCACAATCCATTGAGACATATCTCAATGGATTGTGCAAGATACGAGGAATAATGAAAAAAATGGACTCTGAGTATCTACACAATTTTCGTAAGAATAACTAACTTAGATTCTCGTTTGTATATCTTTACACGTATCTTAATCCAATGAGTACTTTGACAGATCACCAAAGCGTGTGTCGTCGTCGGCCAACGCGACAGCCTTCGCCGAAAGCACCATATCGGCCGTACAGGCTGTGCTGCACAAGTACCAGATACAAATACACGAACTACAGGTGAGATTTATGGCAATTACTTTTGTACGTCACTTTTAAATCTTAAGTTACCAAAATAGTTACCTTTTTTAATGCGTAACATCTTTCCTCTCGCTTTCCTGCAATGTCGTTAAAAGGGACGGCAGTGTGTAACAGGAAGCCGCTTTCCCGGATTCCTTTAATTGGTCAAGTAAAATATGATTTGACCAATTGTGCGCGGTCCTAGTGTTAGTCGTGGGATGATACTCGTAGTTCAGAAGTCAGGTGTTATACCTCATATGCGTTAATTATAGGGTCCGCTCTTTTTTTATTTGTTTAATTTACGAGCTTCAGTGTCGTCATGTCAAAATGTTGATATGTAAGTTTTCCATATCTATCCCTTATTTGTTCTTAGTCGACCGACGGATATTAGTAGTAAAAATTTATGCGGTAAATAAATAAATCTATAAAAACACAATAAATTAAACTAAAAAAATTATAGAATATAAATAAATATGAAAATAAAATTAAGCAGCGACAGAATAATGTGATCTGAATATTAAAATATTCAGCCTTTTTCTCCTTCCCAATCGTCCAGCGACTGATATGCGACGAGATTTACAATGATACTTACTAAGTTTACTCTCTATTACTACACACTATGGAATGGAATAAAAATTGAATCATAAGTTTGATTGTAAACAATTTTAGTAAATTACTGTTGAAATGCCACCTCTGGATGAAGTCCAGATAAAGAACTTATGTGCCAAAAACCCTATTAATAATATATGCTTTAGATTTTAGTAAATAATGTAGCAACTACTGGCTGTCCAATAAATAAATATATTATTTGTGCATGATTCTATTGCAGCGTTGATCACCGACTTCCTACTAAACAATTGATTATCATGTTTTGTTCAGGTAAAACTGCAAAACTCCAGAGAGCAGTTGATAACGTGTAGAAAACATGGCGAGGCGGCCGACATGGCTATCGCTTCTCTTGAGAGCAAAGTTCAAGATCTACAAGGTAAACCATTAAAGCAATTTTTTTTTTATACGACTGCACGGATGGCGTAGTGGTTTAAGAGGTCACCTCACCGCTTGCTTCTGCGTTGAGTGTTGTGGGTTTGATTCCCACTTGGGACAGCACTTTGTGTGATCTACAAATTGTTGTTGACTCTGGAAGTTTTGTGTCCGTTTCATGAATGTTTTTAATAACCCTTTTTTTTTAAACCATATGCCTCCAGGGCTTTACCTAAAGGTGTAAGGAGAATCAATTGACGTTTTGAATAATTATTTAGGATTAAGAGCCTATGACTCAAGTTTTCACAACTTTTTAGAACCTTATGGGGTTTGCATGACTCTTTTCACAATCACTGATGATATTTTAAAAGAGAAAGAGATGAAATAACTAAATACTGACAGAAAGATATGATTGTGTTATTGTAATAAATGCAAATTTCTTTAGGTAAACTAGATCAAGCCAATGCTGATCTTCATCAACTCTTGCAAGAGAAAGAGTCAATGCAGAAGACGCTCGAGGCGCTCAGAATAGACAAGAACAATCTAGAACGAAACAGAGTAGAAATTAATGCTATGGTGAGTGTCTATGTTATTTGGGAGAGCTTAATTATAATAAGAAATAAATAAAAAAAACGATAAGCCCTTTTAAAACATTTTGTAACTGGATATTATTTGTAGGTGGAATCTTTGACATCGGATTACGAGAAACTTCAGAAGATTAACTCTCGTCTAGAGAAAATGATAGAGGTTTTGGAGACTGAGAAGAGGAACCTGAACTGTGAAGTGGATCAGTTGCATCGTGAGGCGTCCAGTCGGGAGGGAGTGTTGAGGTACTTTAGTTACATGTAGTATACGGTCATTTGACAATCAAGTATTTTTTATCACGAGTTAGTGAAAATATTCGCTGTCTACTGCTGTAAAACTCTCCTGAGCTCTTGTGCTATAAGAACATAGCATACATCAATAAAATTCTATCAGTTACGAGTTTTTTTTATGGTATAAGGGGGCAAACGAGCAGACGGGTCACCTGTTGGAAAGCAACTACCGCCGCCCATGGACACCTGCACTCAAAAAATATTGTTAAAAGCACATCAGTAATAATAGTTAATACTTATAATTATAAAGTTTAAATTTTTTAAATGTAGAGCCAATATCAGAGGATTTACACAAAATTTATAACAAGTGAAACAATAACTATAGTCAAGAAAAGACTAAAAATAAAATTAAAAACAATAATATTATAAAATATATATATATATATAAAACTGTCCAGGGCTGAAGAAGAACGTTCTTCGCGCCTACGCTCAGAGCTGGTGTCGACTAGGGAAGAGCTCAACAAAACCCTCTTAGCCAGAGACTTATTGGATCAACAGAAGTTGGAAGGTGACGCTATACTGTCGCAAATGGAGAAACACAGAAGTAAGTGGCTACTACTGAATGTCAATGATAATGATGCTCAGGGAAACTGGAATGAGTTTATGTGGTATCATAAAGCTGCGTACCGATTTGGTTACTAATTTTATAATTAAAAAAAGAAATTTTGACCGTTAAAAAAAAGAAAAGTGCAAATAGATTTATGTTATAAGTTAAAAAAATGCAAATGCCTGTAAAATCTACAAACGTTCAGTATATAATGTAGATCTGATATACCTGGTCCGAAAAATACCAATACTACATCGCTAAATAGTCAAAGACTGCACGGATGGCGTAGTGGTTTTAGCGGTCGCCACGACGCTTCCTACTACGCCTAGTGTTGTGGGTTCAAACCCCACATGGGACGACACTTTGTGTGATCCACAAATTGTTGTTCTAAGTCTGGGTGTTCTTTGTGTCCGTTTCATGTATGTTTGTAAAGTCCCCCGCACACAGGATATACTCCTTATGCGGGAGTTATCTTTTATACGAAAAAAAAACATTAAGTTCCAAAATCTACATTCTCTCACTTTAACATACTTAACTAACGCTAGTTTGTAAAACTGGAAGAATATAACTTCATCTTAAGCAGTTATGATAAATATTTTCTTGTTATCAGGTGACCTTGAGATAGAACTGGAGAGAACTCTTATTGAAAGGGGAGACTTGCAAAATCTCGTGGAGAAACTAGAGGCAGCAGTCAGAAACCTCGAAGGTGATAAGAAGAAACTGCAGGATGATGTGAAACAGGTACATTCTAATTTTAGTTTTGTTTTTGATTGAGTGTATATTGTACAGTAAATATTAGATGTATTTAAAACAGTTATGCAAATATTTTTTATTAAATTAGTATGACATTATCCGTGTGGTGACGGATTAAGAATACGGAGCGTCACCTGTCATCCCGTGGGTGTCGTAAGAGCCGACTTCGCAAGACACCAGTACTGCAAACAGAAGGAAAACTTGACACAAATCCTATACCAACCCGTCTGGCCAGCTTAGTATAGTAGGCCAAACCTCCTTTTTAAGGAGAGGCTTACGTCCAGCAGTGGACTGTCATAGGCTGTTGATGATATACACTTTTAAACTCAAGATTAGGTATTTATAATGTCGTCTACCCTTTTTCCACCCCACCATTATACACCATTTTAGGCGGTCCAATGCTGTCACCCAATAACTTGGTTATAATAATGTCTACTAAGTCATTCTTAGAAAACAGTTAATAATATTATCATCTACTGTAGTTTCCCCCTATTTTAAGTATGAATATAAATTTTTGATGTAGCGTATTAACATAATTATTTAACCTTTACAGTTGGAGGATGAGAAATCAGGTCTTTCAAATCAATCATCGGATCTACAGGGTGATCTAAATTCTCTACGTAAAGAGTTACTCGCCGCAGAACAAACTCGTATGGAGCTGGAGGCTGACAAGGCGTCGCTCTGTGAGAAGATCAAATTCGTTGAGGCTGATCGGGAGAAGGTTGAAATGGAGTTGAGACAAGTTGCTAGGTAAAGATCTTTAGACGAATATTAAAGCGATTGAACTAGAATATCTGTTATATTATGTTTTTTTGACCATTAGTAGAAAACACCGTTTTAAATGTGGAATGCTGTTATAGATAAAATATGTTAGAGTATTAATCAAAGTTATTTAGTATATTTTTCACTTTACGTCGAATACTAAAGGCTGTTGATCTAGAAGTTTCCGACTCCTGAGAGAGGTTCGTAGCTTCGATTCACAGCCAGAACAGATAAGTGTTAGATGAACACCATCATAATAATTGTGTGCTGCTATAATTTCTAATAATAAATCTATGATTTTAACGGTTACTATAGTAAAGGCATTACCTAGTTTGAATCAGACCAAATGAATAAAGTTAGCTATAAAATAAAGTTCGAAAACTCTCTAAACTAAACTAAAAATAACTAAAAATTAGTTTAGTCCAATCAACTATTATGTTGCTAATTCTGTTGTTCGAAAACTCTCTTAACTAAACTAAAAATAACTAAAAATTAGTTTAGTCCAGTCAAATATTATGTTGCTAATTCTGTTGTTCGAAAACTCTCTAAACTAAACTAAAAATAACTAAAAATTATTTTAGTCCAGTCAACTATTATGTTGCTAATTCTGTTCTTCGCAAAATCTCTCTAAACTATACTAAAAATAACTAAAAATTAGTTTAGTCCAGTCAACTATTATGTTTTCAGAATACGAAACGTTTTGTAACAGGACTAAACAATTTTTTTTGGGATTTTTAGTTTAGTTTACAGAGTTTTTGAACAACAGAGTTAGCACCATTATCCACCTAAGACTTGCCTGACATTTTGACCATATTTGGTGACGCAGTAAGTTTGTAATCCACTTGTTGTTACAATAAAGATTATTATTATTATTACTATTTAATAAGGTATGTAATACCTACATATATTTGCAATATTTGCAAAATGTCGTATGTTGTCACTTGGTTCCCTTTGTTTTTCATAGAGAGCGAGGTGAGTTAAGCTCTCAACTAACAGCGATGGTTCGCAAGAAGGATACTTTGAATGAAGAAATCATTCGCCTGCAACAGCGGTTAGAACAGGCCAATGAGACCATTGGGAGGATCAACAGAAGTCTCGAAGATCACGTTAAAGATGGGGAAGAGAAGCAGGTTGGATTCTGTTCTTATTATCACAATTTACTTTTGATATATGTAACGAATAAAAGGAACATTACGACTTAAAAAGTCATCATTTTCTGTTTATTATATAAACAATAATAATGATTTGGAAATTACATTAAAATAATTTTCATACCCATACATTAATTATAAATGTGTGGGTTTAACTAAAGTTAAATAAAAAAATTCCGATGACTTTTAATTTTACCTAAAGATATAGAATACTTGAAACTATAAACTAAATAAACTGGTGTCATGTCCCTCCAACCCAAAGGGAGGATCCTTCGACCAGGCGAGGTGATCATGCCTGGCGGGCCGTGGCCCAACGGTTGATGTTGGGAAGTTGTATATATGGTGTGTCTTTCGTTAGATGGCGCCGTAGTACGTTTCCGTTACTTTGTATGTAGGAGTCGCTACAAATTATTTATTTAGAAATAGATTTTATCTACCTCAACCAAATTTTTGGTTGAAATGTTTGTGCATTTCGTGGCAATGACTATTAGATATTGTTAAAGATGAAATTCCTTATAAAATCAGTAAAATAATTTATGTACTTCATCGGATGGGAGCAGTGTCAACTCGTAAGGCAGGATGTATGTGCCTCATTTAGTTTTCCATTACACAAATGTTCTGTGCCTTGTGTGTACAGATCATAATGGACAGTCTAGAAAAAGACAAGCAGCACTTACAAGAGCAGCTGGCCGGAGTGCGCTCGGAGAAGGACGCGCTGGAGGCGGTGCTGTTCGACACCGCCAACATGCTGGAGGACGCCGACAACAAGCGCAACAAGCTGGAGCACGAGCTGCAGGACACCTTGGTGCAACAAGAGAATCTCAAAGGTTTGACAAAAAAAATAGCCGAGTTTTTGGTTCGGCTTTCTCTTATACTGGACATTCATTAACTATTATCTAATAGTTTGCTATTTTACTTTCTAATCCATCTTTTCTTCTGCTTTTATCTTTTAAACGAACGAATACCAAATAAAATATAACAGTATATAATTATAATGTACAGTGTATAGAATCGTATACGTTTCAAAATTAATCAGTGATAGTATAACCATCTTGAGTTGTTAATGCGGAGATTCAAATTTGGATCCCATTTGCCTAGCTCTGAATTTGGACCCCATTTGTCCACCTCTGAATTTGGACCCCATTTGCCCAGATCTGCATTTGAACTCCATTTGCACAGCTCTGAATTTGGACCCCATTTTCCCAGCTCTGAATTTAGACCCCATTTGCCCAGCTCTGAATTTGGACCCCCATTTGCCCAGCTCTGCATTTGGACCCCATTTGCCCAATTCTGAATTTGGACCCCATTCGCAAAGCTCTGAAGTAAATACTTATAAAGTACGAACACTGGTTTTACTTCATGATTCATATACAGTTAGAAAACTTGTTTATCCGAGAAATCTTCAAAGGTTTCTCTTATATTTGTAAGTGTGTTAAGCGGCCGATCTGATTGTTTTTACTTGAAATGGTCCATGCTCGTCTTGTAATCTACGACCTCTTTTGGCACTGAGAGTTACTATAGAAAATATCTCTTGATCATCCTCGTAATGGCTTCACGTATTTATATATTTTTAGTAACAGACTACCACCATAGTTTTGTGTATTTTGCTTTTACTCATTCAGGACAAGTTACACGTTTGTCGAAAGACCTGGAAAACAGTGAGAAAAAGCTACGTGACACACGCAATTCCATGCAACAACAATCTGGGAAGAAGGAGGCCGAGTATCAACAAATTATAACGAACATTAACCGAACCACTGCACAGAATATTACTAAACTGAAAGAAGAGAAGGTGAGACTCAACTTTTTAATTATAATTGTAAGAGATTTCGGTACTTATTGAAAAATTATCAACAGCTTTTAGTAGTCCACTGCTGGATATAACCCTCTCCTTATAAAGGAGGTTTTGGCCTACTATGCCACACTGGCCAGACAGGTTTTCCTTCTCTTTGCAGTGCTGTTGTTCTGCGTAGTTGGCTCCCTTATTTAAAAATGCATTGTGTCATTTGGTATTTTATTTGAAGCCGTGGAGAGCCTTGGACCGGATCGACCGTAGTAATAGCACGGCCTGACATAAAATCGGTATTAAGCAATTCTTTCCTTACTCATTACCGGAGCCCAAACCTTCCCTCGCCCTAATTGAGGGATGGGGATACTTACTTGCCTCCTTGGCAACGCACTTGTGACATGAAATGTTAATGGGCGTTGGTAGTCACTTACCGTGGTAGTTACCCATCTGCTCATTTGCCCCTATGCCATATAAAAATACTGAGTTATCTAGCAGAGAAAAAGAAGAAATGCGATATTTTGTACAATAATCATTCTTCCTATTGTCAGGAACAACTCCGACAAGCTTTAGAACACAAGCTAAGCCAGACAGTGGCGTCGCTGACGAGCGAAAAGGAATGCAGTGAGGCGGCCGCACGAGAGAGAGAGAAGAAACTACTGGTGGCGCGCGACCAGCTCATCCTGCAGCACGACGAGGCCTTGCTGCGCGCCGAAAACGATAAGCAACAGGCGCTGCTCATGGGTCTGGACTCTTTACTTTACTCTCTCTACATAGTTCGCTTGTTAGTTTCCTGTCCTCTAAATATAAAATTTGATCCGAGTGTTGTTATGTAAAAAAAATTGTACAGGTAAACTACACACAATCCAAGTTTCAAAAGCGCCAAAAACATTTTTAAGTTAAAAACCAAAACTATGATGAGACTACTCCACACTCAGTTGCACCAACTGTGAACTTGTTCTTCTTTTGAGCATACTAAAACAAGCCATTGCGTACTTGGTTCATGCAATGTACCATGTTATTACTCTTAGCTCACCAAGAGCAGCAAGCTCTTCTAGAACGCTTAGAAGAAGCCAAGCGTGCATTGGATTGTGAGCAGAACAAATTGGAAAGGTGTCGCAGGGAAGGTCACGCTCGCGCAGAACAAGACAGAACATATCTCAACCAGCTCAAGGACGAGATCGCCGCGCTCAAGACTAAGTTAGAAGAGGCCAAGTAAGTAACAACTATACGTGACAGTAGTATGTATACCAAAACATTTTGATAGATAATTTTTAGTGGTAATTACAAAAGAGTAAAGGTATTCCTTTTAATCAGTTTTCTGACTAGTATATCTCTTTGTAGCTCAACATAATGGTCCTTCGAGCCAAGTGTGCTTGGCTAATAACTCTCTTATACCCTAGACAACGAATCGCTACTGCTAGTGTTGTTCCTTTTGTACAAAATTTTGCTGCTTCTCGAAATAAATCGAAATTATCATTTGGGTTTTGTCTCCTATTTATAAAGAATGACTTAAAATTCTACAGGGCAAATGCTGAAGACGAATGCTCACGCTTTGAAAACCGCATTAAAGAACTGCATTTAGAAAAGGAGTCTGTTGTAAAGGAATGTACCGAAGTCCGCGCTGCTCTGTCCCTCGCCGAAGACAAGTATGACAATACGTATGCCCAACTACAAGAGACCATCAGGAAACTTAAAGAATGTAAGTAATAATAGGTCTTTACCTATGAAATTGTCGTTTTGTATGCAATAAGTGAAAGTACTTATTTTTTCAACTTTTTTATTTCTGTTATTCGAAGTAATGACCCATGCAATCGACGCATCTATGCCAACGCATTAGCAGTTTATTGATGCCTTTCTTGTAAAAATCTGCTGGACGGGAGGCAACAAACTCTTCAAAGGCATTTTGTACTGCCTCTCGGGAATTGAATTTTGTACCCACTAAAAAGTTGTCTAAATTTTGGAAAGAGTAATAGTCGGTAGGTGCAAGGTCTGGTGGTCACATCTGCAACCAGCTTTGGTCAATCGGTCGTCCCCACTGCTCCTTCACGACAACGCGCGACCCCATACTGCGCAACAGACAGTCTCCAAGCTGCAAGAGCTGGGGTTAGAAGCTTTCCCTCATCCGCCATACTCACCAGACCTACCGACTATTACTTTTTCCAAAATTTAGACAACTTTTTAGTGGGTAAAAAATTCAATTCCCGAGAGGCAGTACAAAATGCCTTTGAAGAATTTGTTGCCTCCCGTCCTATTTATTCCCTCCCGTATTATTTATTTATTTATTATAGTTTATTTAAAAATAAATTTAATTCTGTACAAAAAGATTAAACTTTTTTTCTATAAAGAATTAGTTTTATGGTAAAAATATACTTATTTCATTGAAATGGACGTAATTATAGTAACCTATTTAATTAAAAGAGATTTCATCAATTCCAATGTGTAGAAGTCAGCAGTTAGCAATGTTAATAGTATAGAATTTCTTACTGTGTTTTGTGATAAAAACTATTGTACAAAAAATATCACTTGTTTCTGCCCTTAGTGGAGAACGAATCAGACAGTCTACGCAAGGAACTGACTGACGTTCGTCGGCAGCTGACCAACTGTACGGCGGAACGTGACAAGTACAATAGCAGCTGTCGCGAGCTACGTGATCACGTCAAGAGAGTCGAACAGGAGAGGAGGGAAGCTGCCAGGGCCAGGGACGAAGCTTATCATAAGATTGCTGGTACGTAACTATCGTGGACGCTAGTTGATCTCGATGAACACAATTTGTTTTTTTTCACCGACATTCTCAACAGTTTTTATTTAACTTTAAATACCACTTTTTAACGGAACGGGAATGGTCACCTACGATTTTTAATACTTTTGTCCATAACCAGTATAGTGTAGGTTTTTCGTGTTGGCTGAAATTGCTAAACGTAAATATTACGCATATATTTATCAATACATAGATTGTACATTGTAATGGAATAGATTAATTTAAAAGGTAACTAGTGACTTCACGAAATCTCATTTAAGAATACTATTTTCGCTGCACTTTTGAGCCATCCACAATAAAAAGTTAGGTGTAATTGAGTCATTTCGATTTTCGTTTTAGCAGTTGAATTTGTTATAGGTATCTAAAACTTGAAATTTATGTTTGATTTACAAACTCAACAATCAATGTTCTTTTTTCTAGGACTAGAAGAAAACCGCACATCTCTAGATCTTGAATTATCGCGCGTCCAAATGTTACTGAAGGAGAGTGAAACTGGTGGGGAGCACGTAACTCGTGTTCTCAAAGCTGCCGAGGGGCAGTTGAAGAGAGAGCGGGCGGCTCTCGAACAGGCTCAACATGATATCAAGGAGTTGCAGTCTAGGTTTGGATTTTTGAAGTGGAAACTTTTTTAGGCGCGTATGGCTTTTTTAAACAATAAATAAAATAATGAATTTTTTGAGATGGGAAAAAATTATTAACTTCGGACATTATTATCGTCACTGACATCTCTGTATATGTATAATCTTCCAAAAAGTCCCAAGGGCCGTCAAGGTATTTGAAGTAAAACACACTTGCTCAGGACGAGATAAATTTAATAGAAAAGTTACACAATGTTATATCGTCTCGAAGAATCTTAATATTGCGATCTAAGTTTATGGAACAACGCCATCTATCGAGACGGATGTAAAACATAAGCAATGACTACTTAACATTCCGCCCACCATGGACAAGTGTCCATCGATAATTCTTAGAAACAAAATTTATTACTAACTATGACATAACAAAAATGATCCTACATGATCTAAGGTAACAAAAATTAAACAATCTTACTTTCTAACTTTACATCAACTCAATAAATACATATGGGATAAATCTATGTTGTAATAGGTAGTATAATAAGCTTGGAAACAGGTCGTTTGATAACAGAATCTTTACATTTTAATGAAACGACACGTGTAAGATTGTCCGCACCAATATGTTTGTCTGTTATTATACCATACAACCATCTTGCCGGTGGCAGATCATCCTCTTTTATCAGTACTACGTCCCCTACCTTTGGCTCAGGTGTAATACGTGACCACTTATAACGATGTTGCAATTGAGTTAGGTATTCGTGCGACCATCTGCGCCAAAAATCCTGAAGAAGCCGTTGAGTAAAATGCCATCGTTTAAGAGTGCTCATGTTAGACTTTTCATAATTGGTGTCCGGTACCAGGACTAGGGGTTCACCCACAAGGAAATGTCCAGGCGTAAGTGGATATGGATCTTCCGGGCAGGAACTAATTTGTGTAATCGGACGTGAGTTCAAACACGCTTCTATTTGACATAGAAGGGTAGTTCCTATTATTCGTCTCAGGTGATGTTTTGTGGACTTCACTCCAGCCTCCCAGATCCCTCCGAAATTCGGAGAGCGGGGTGGAATGAAGTGCCAGTTGGTTCCATTAGTTGCCAGGCAATCCCCTATGTCCTTTGCTACTACGGACCCTTCCAGATGAAATGCGTTTTTCAATTCTCTATTTGCTCCTACAAAGTTGGTGCCATTATCACTCCACAGGTCTGCACAATGTCCTCTGCGTGCAACAAATCGCTTAAATGCGGCATAAAATGCCTCTGAAGTAAGATCACTGACAACTTCGAGGTGTATTGCACGAGTGGCCATGCAGACGAATAAACAAACATAACCTTTTGTGGAGCGATAACCACGTCCCTTTGTAGGTCTAATAGCGATAGGACCTGCGTAATCAACACCGCTTTGATGGAAGGGGCGGCAAGCAGTTACACGAGCTGGTGGCAATTGGCCCATCATCTGTTGGTTTGTTTGAGCAGAATGACGAACACAAACAACGCATTTATGAACGTATTGTCTCACTAGATTTCGGGCATTCACAATCCAATACTGAGTTCTTAAATAATTTAGCATTAATTGAGGACCACCATGTATGGTACGCTCATGAGCATCTGCTATAATTAGATTTGTCAGATGCGATTTATATGGTATCAATATTGAGTGTTTAACAGCTTCTACGACATTAGCCTTTTGCAGCCGCCCACCAACCTTGAGGATTCCATCTCCATTAAGGAATGGATTAAGCTAGGTAAGTCTACTATTTTTATTTATTTTACCTATCTTTTTTAAACTCTCGATTTCTTCTAGAAAGCCTTCACCTTGACACAACCGTATACAGGTAAGTAACGATTTATTTATTTCGTCAAATGTTAGCCAACGCGTGGTTTTTAATTTATTTCTACTAAAAAATCTTCTACAATAAGAAATAACTCTAATAAGCTTTTTTAAACTTGAAAATCTAGTAATAATATCTATACCTTCCGTAGCTAAATGACAAGTAACTTTATCCTTTTTCTTTTCTAAATCTGTTCTTTTCACTATTCCCTTCGGGTAATGGACTGTATTTTCATGTAACCACTTAAGGCCGTTTCTCCATAATTCAATTTCAGATATGTCCCTAGGAGCTAAACCGCGAGATGCGCAATCTGCGGGATTCTCTTCAGATCTGACATGCGACCACTGGTAAGTGTCCGTAATTGTTAGTATTTCAGCTACTCTATTAGCCACGAAAGTCTTCCATTTACTCGGATGACTACTCAACCAAGCAAGAACGACATTAGAATCAGTCCAAGCATGGACGTTGGCCTTTGGAATACTTAACACTGCGGAAATTTCTTGTAGTAACTTGGCTAATAGAACAGCACCACATAGCTCCAAACGAGGTATGGATATTTGCTTCACAGGGGCGATCCTAGATTTAGAAGCCACCAAGCTAATATGAATATCACCGTTACAGTCTACAGATCTAATATAGACAATGGCAGCGTAAGCTGAGTTAGAGGCATCCGAAAACCCCTGCAGCTCCGTGTGAAGATCGTTTCTACTAGTCCTTATCCACCTTGGAAGACGATAATTGGCGAGGCGAACAAGATCCTTGCGGTATAAGAGCCAATCTTGAAGAATATCCGAGGGTATCTCATCATCCCATCCTATACCAGCAAGCCATATTCTCTGGATAAAGACCTTAGCAGTTGTTATAACAGGTGCAATCCAACCAAGCGGATCGAACAATCTTGCAATATCCGATATCACTCTACGTTTAGTCACAGTTGTTTGAAGTTCAGGAAGGTTTACAGTGTATTGAAACTCGTCACTAGATTTATTCCATGTTAATCCTAATATTTTGATAATTGTATCCTGTTTCATTTCTAGGTATTCTTTTGTTGGAGTTTCTCCTTCCTGTATTTGTTGCAGCAATTTTTTGTCACTACAGGTCCATTTTTGAAGCTCAAATCCTCCGAGACTAAGAAGTTCGCTCATTTGACGGTAAATCTGAAGGCCTTCCTCGACGCTTTCGCAACCTGACATCAGATCATCCATATAAAACTCCTTTAAAACTCTATTCGCTGCTAAGGGGTACTTATCGCCTTCATCGCACGCTAGCTGTTGCAAAACTCGTACAGCCAAGTAAGGCGCTGAGGATGTACCGAATGTGACCCGCAATAACCTAAGATGTTGAAGTTCTGCATTTGAATCTCTACGCCATAAGAGGCGTTGAAAATCAACATCTTCCTCAGACACTTTCACTTGCCTGTACATCTTTACAATGTCGGCAACAAGACATACAGGATAACAGCGCCAGTACATAATAATATGCCTCAAATCAGGTTGGAGAGTGGGGCCAACCAGCATATCCTTATTCAATGAAGTTCCATTATCTAGTTGGCACGACGCGTCGAAGACAACCCTTACCTTTGTGGTGGTTTTATCATTACGGATTACCGCGTGGTGTGGTAAATAAACGGCATTGGATTTGCTTATCTCTGCTTCCGGAACCACCTCCATGTGTCCAAGCGACAAATATTCAGAAATGACTTCCGAGTATTTAATTTTTAGGTCCGGGTTGTTAAGCAACCTTTTCTCCAAATATAAAAATCGTTTACGAGCAACCTCAAAGGAATTACCATACTGACATTCTGGATCATTTGATTTAAATGGCAACTTTACCACATAACGACCCGACGAATCTCTTTTAAAGGTTTTTGTAAAGAACTCTTCGCAGGCTTGCTCTTCTTCAGATAAATATTTATTGTTATCAGAAGATGTCTCCTCTAGCTCCCAAAACTTTTTCAATAGACTATCAATAGATAATTGAGTATGCATGCTTAGGATTTTATCTTGATTCTTAGATCGTGGTTCATGGGTTTGTGGAGAGTGTATACAGCCAGAGAGGATCCAACCGAGCTTGGTGTTTTGTGCTATGGGATAACCCGGCAGACCCTTGATTACACCTTCCAATAAAATTTGACCATATACTTCTGCCCCTAAAAGAACATCGATTCTATTTGGTGTCCCAAACATGGGATCGGCCAATTTCAATTCTGAAATTTGTGACGACCACGTTTTAAATGTAACCTTTCTTTCCGGAAGGAGGGAGGTTAACTTACTTAAAATGTGTGCCTTTACGTTAACTATAAAGTTAGGATCGTAGCGTGACTGTACCTGTAGGGTAACAAATCCTTTAGACTGCAATATTGCATTCTGATCACTGCCAAGACCTGATATAAAACTTTTATTTGGAACCCGCTTAAGACCTAGCATCTGCACCGCTGACTCGGTTATAAAAGACGCCTGTGAACCTTGGTCTAAGAGAGATCTCAACACGAAAGTGCCTGCTCTCGACTCTACCTTTATCAAGGCAGTGGCCAATAATACTTGGCTGTTTAAATTAGAGAAACAGGTCACAATATTTGATACTTCGCCCTGTGAGTTTGATGGTGGAGTCGAAGAGTGATCCGTACCATCTTCCCTATGGCCACCAGAAGTGTTACCACTTCTAGTGATGCTTTTTGGATGAAGTAAAGAATGATGCCTTTTTCTGCAAACACGACAATTGGTTGAATGACGACATGAAAAAACTGAGTGGTTTGGACCGAGACAATTGAAACACAACTTATTGGTTTGGACAAAACTACGACGTGCATCTACATCTTCTTTAGCAAATTTCTTGCAATTTATTAATTTATGTGCCTCAGAACAAAAATTGCAAGGTGTGGATGAGGTTACATGTAACACTTTTGTAATTCGAGAACTAGTATTATTACTTGACCTATTAATTTTATTATCTAAAAATTCTAGTGACCTGAACCGTTGCTCTAAAAAATCCTTAAAATCGCTAATCCTTGGTAAATCAGCATTAATTTTACAAACTTGGATTTCCCACAATTTTCTAGACTTTGTATCAAGCTTCAAACTAACAATGTAGATTACAATTATATCCCATGAAGAAATATCAATATTTAAATTTTTAAGAGCGTTTAAACATTCGACAGTGGTATCTAATAACGCCTTTATTGCACCAGCTGACTCCGACAATATGCTCTTTTGATTCATAAAACGTTTCAAAATACAGTTAGCCAAATGTTTTTTATTATTATATCTGTTCTCTAATTGATCCCAACATTCTTTATAATTAGCAGCCGTGATAGGAATATGACGTAAAAGTTGTTCAGCTTCACCTGTTAAATATCCTTTAAGATAGTGCAGGCGTTGAACGTCGTCCAATCCTTTATTGTTGTGGATCAACGATACAAATAAATCACGAAAACTGATCCATTCTGTATACTGACCACTAAAACTCGGAATAGAAATCTTGGGTAATTTAACACTAAAGGATTGGTCGGCGTGTGACACATTAACTTTAGTATCAGAAGTTGAGACAAGCTTAGAACTATTAAATTTAAGTAGAAATCCTTTTAATTCCGCCTTATAATCTGTATAAAGTTCTTCCGTAAAGTCATACGCATCCGTCTTGTAATAATCCGTTTTCATTAGCTGTTCTTTACTAAAGTCGGTAACGATTTGTTTATGAGTAGCACGATACGAAGCCCAATATTCGTTCAATGTTTCTATACGAGTTTCCAAATAAGACTGCGTGATTCTTTCCTTGGGAGACTTTTTAAAATTTGTTCTTGCTTTCTGTATTTTTAATTTAATATCCTCTTGAATGTTAATGTAAGCATCCATTTTAGCTATTAATTAAAAGGTGATATTCTTGTGTAGTGAACTAAGTTATCTTTACACGACTCGTGCCAATAACAAATTAACCTTAATTTGTATTAAGTTCTAAATATCACTCCGAATATTCTAAGTCGATGAACTTTTGATGTAAAATTTTCTAAGTGTTTGAAGTTCCGAAATTCGGTATAAAAACCGGCATAGGTTCCCCGTCTGTACACTTTTTGCGAAATTATTCTAAGTCCATGCAACACTTAACGTTTTATAAGTCTATTTCTTCATGCATTAATCACTTTGTATTTATTTTTAAACTTTACATTTAACAATGTCTCTAAACTCACTATTTTATAAGTCACAAGTTGATTATTTTTAATAGGTCAAATGTACTCACGGTTTGTCACTGCATATACTTCACTTTTTTTTCCAAACACTGCTCGATCAACTATCCGCTTCCGCTTAAGCACGAACTGTTTTCTGTATCTCCACCGTTCACCAGTTACCACTTACTCCACTAGAGGGCACCCAATTCTAATCGGTGGCTATGGGTAACAGCTGTGATGTCAACCTTTTTGTCAAATCCGGCTCCGATAGGACCATGTACAATCTTCCAAAAAGTCCCAAGGGCCGTCAAGGTATTTGAAGTAAAACACACTTGCTCAGGACGAGATAAATTTAATAGAAAAGTTACACAATGTTATATCGTCTCGAAGAATCTTAATATTGCGATCTAAGTTTATGGAACAACGCCATCTATCGAGACGGATGTAAAACATAAGCAATGACTACTTAACAGTATATAAGTATCTACATAATACATTGGCCCCGTTTACACAACAGTTGAGTTTGGGTTGAACTACACTGATTATATTGATAATATAACAATATATATGTAATATAAACATATATGGTGTATATACGTATAACATACATATATATTCATGTCGAAACTCGAATCGAAATATACAATATTTTTTTATTTTCAAGTTTTCACTTCTGAGTGCCATGCTTTGGAGTGCCACTGTTTTTTTTTTAATGTAGTTCATTTTTAACTATTCAGTATGTGCACAGTTGGTCGTTATCGTTGCAGGTTACAAAACGAGAGCGAGGAGCGCGAGCGCGCGGCGGGCGAGGCGGGGGCGGCGCGGCGCCACGGCGCGGAGCTGGAGGCGCTGCTGGCGCAGGCGCGCGCCGACCTGGCCGCCACGCGCCAGCGCGCCGCCGACCTGGAGGACGCCTGCCGCGCCAGGGACCAGGTCGCACCACCACCACATTTATTACTAAAATTAAAACATTATTACATCTATAAACATGTGAATTCCATCGACGTCTACATCGGTTTTTAAAAGATATCCTTCTGGAACAGAAATGTAAAATACAGAAATAATGTATTTTCGTCCGTATTTTATGCGTTGCCGTTTTTTAGACCATCATAAATACGCACTAGTTGTTTCCAGGCATAGAGAAAAAGATAGGGAGGTTTTATTCTCTTTTTCATTCCGAAATGCACTGTTTTCTTTTAATAAATTTACATGAATTTAAATGAGTAAAGTCACAGCGATATTTGTATTTTTTATGCATATTGTTTACAGGAATTAGTACTTCGTTTAGAAGACTGTAGATCAAAGGAACGTCGTCTGGAAGAGCTAAAACATAATTTGGAAGTATGCCTTGCGGACGCTACTCAACAAATACAAGAGCTCAAAGTATGCAATATTTATTTACAATCACAGACTATATTGTAAACAATTTATAAATCATAACACAGCAAATCCATTTATCGAAAAAATTGCGTTAAATGGCATTTTAACAAATTAACAAATTAACAGGAGAGGTCAGTATTACTGGCATTATTTAAGCGCTGTGAAATAATCTTAACAGAAATGAAGTTGAGAATCAGATTTTCTTATTTAAAACTTACTTGATTTTAGATTAAAGATGTATGAAGCTGAAGCTAGCCGACGGATAGACTGCGTAGTATATGGCACGCCCCTCAAATTCATTTAATACTAAAAATTATAACTTTTCTGCCAACGTAAAAGTAATTTGGTATTATTGTATGATACTTAGGCATTAACTATACAAAATTAGAAAGCTATCCTATTTTTGTGAAAAAAGTTAGGACAAATTTACCATCGAAAAACTCGAGTTTTCGCTAATAAACAGCGTTTATTCATTTAATATGATTGTTTGCCCTGGTTCATTGTATAGTAATTTGATGCAGGAAAATGACTGTTTGCTCTCTTAGTTTATTAAAAAAAAAAACTCAATTTGAGGGGCGTGCCATATACGCAGGCTATGTCCGTCGGCTAGCTCCGTCGGCTAGCTTCAACTTCATTAAAGATGTTGAATTGCCATGCTATTGAAATTCAAATGCCTTTAATCTTCGTTGAAAATTTTCTTTCATTGTTGTTTTATCTAGTTATGTTGAGTATTTTTCAATAATGACTATTCAATTGAATTACACCGGTCAAACGGATGCCATCATTTCTTGATATAAAGGAAGAAACTTGGACTAGACGATCTCAACGGATAATTTTTATTGGCAGTGATCGTACTAATTTATGAATCTTATTGTAGGTGTGTTATGAAATCTTAGGTACTGATAATGTTTTATCCTATTTCGTAATGCTCCAGCGCAACATATCAGAGGTTCATAAAATATAGTGGAATTAGTGCGGCCTGTGTCAGTACACAGTGGATAATGTGCAGGCCCGTCTCGGCGGCAGCGAAGGGCGCTGCCGAGCGCTGGAAGCGTCGCTGTCGCAGTGCGAGGCGGCGAAGCGCGAGAGCGAGGCCAAGCTGTCGTCGGTGGCGCACGCCCTGCGGCGCGTGTGCGGCGTGCAGCCCGACGGCTCCGTGCACGCCGCCGCGCGCCGCCGCCTCGCCAGCCCCGCGCGCCGCTACAGCCCGCACAGAGGTAAACGTACCCGTATCGTATCCACCCATAGACTATCATATCTACCACTCGCGTAGCTCTAATCATATTTAACTAAGGAATGCGCGCGCGCTTCCCCGATTTCCTGTTACACACTTCCGTCCCTTTTAACGAAATCACTCCCATAGATTATAGTAAAGCAAGTGGACATTACATGAAATGTCCACTTAAATGTTAAGTTTAGGAAAGCCAAATAATAAATAAAATATATTAATCAATTGATTCTCTGCGACCCTGATCCTTCTTCTCTTGTTCTAACTTTTTTTTTCCATAATATAGGGGCAAACGGGTCACCTGATAGAAAGTACCTATTACTGCTAAGTGTTCTAAATGTATACCATTTGTAAAGTATTGTTATATTTTCTTAGGTTTCTTTTTTGTTATTTCATCGTTACGTTTCACAATAAAATTGTTAAAGTGGAACTGGTATTAAATAATTATTTAAGAAAAACTTGTGTATCAACCGAGCTTTAATACCAGTTCCACTAGATACTTAATTTAATATTTTGCCGGTGCCTATTACCTCTCGCAAGAAATCTTACAAGACTCATTAAATATTATTTAATTGTTTCATTTATTTGTAATAAATAATTTATTTACTTGTCAGGTCGCGACCACTCCGAGGACCGTAACGAAATCATAGAAGTTGACCCAGAGATCATTAAGAAGGGCATGCGCAACTTGATGCATGACGTTTGTCAAATTGAAAGGGAGAAGGTATGCATCAAACACTTCAGTTTTATATTTACATTAGATACACGCAAGGCTTGCTGTCTATTGTGTGATTTGAACCAAATTAAAAGTGTTTATTACACCTCTGCTTACCTATCCGAAAGTACAAGCACAAGTGTATAGATATACGCCTTGATCGCAGTAAAACATAACAATAAAATTCATCTTCAGTAGTGAACATTACCCTACACGCACCTTATGTGTACTTACTGTTTTGTATCTCTGTATGATATCTTAACTGATTATTTTAAACGCGAAAATAAGTTTATTTGAAATGTTATAATTTAACCGTTATTATGAAGGATGCATTTTACCAGGGCTTCTATGTTAACGTACAAGCTACTGGCATTCCATTGACACGCTATTGATATGCCATTTTCATCGGACAAAATATCGATATTCTACCAAATAAAATATTAATTTCCTTACTAATTTGAAATGTACCGTTTACCAAACTATTACAAAGACATCGATGACATTTGTATCAGTGGCAGTTGAGTGATAAGACATTGGTCTTACATAGTAGAATACGAAAAGTGCAAAACTAATCCAATGACATTTCATAGTTACAATATTATAATAACAGAATTGAGGCCCAGGTGTATAGATACGACTAAGTAAATAGGATACTTTATTATCAAAAAAGAACTATAAGTGTACACAGGCATAGCCGAACTCATTGATAAAGTCTAGCGTAGTCAAGAGCTGTTATTAAATATTACTAATTCATGTACAGGATGATTACAAATCTCAAGTGAACTTAATGAAGAAACAACTCAAGGAGGCGAATGAGCAACAAGGCAAGGGCGACAACAAGCTGCAGTCGATGAGCAGTAATTTGAAATCTGTTCAAGAGGAGAAGGCCAGGCTGCAGTCCGCTTGTTCGCAGAAGGAAGCACAACTTAAAGCTTTGGTAGGAAACAGTGCACAAAGAAAGGATGTATATGCGTATATTTCTTATATTTATAGTATTATATAGTACATATATATTATATATATACATACGAGTATGTATACCGAGTATATCTATGTAGTATATGTATCCATCTTGCAACTGACACCATTTTAAAATAATTTATCTCATCGGCTCTAATTATACACCTGCCACACACACATCTCTGCATCACCCAAAGGTTGACTGAACAAAATGCCTATGGCATTAAGTCCGTCTTATGCAATGTATTTGCAGGGAGTAGAAAATAAATTAATAAATACAATAGTCGTTTGAGAACTGACTAAAATATAAATATGTTATAAAATTTGACAATTTAAACTAAACCCGACTAAACTAGTAGAGTCGCTATACCCTTTGTCCCATTATATCTTTACTACACCTTTAAGAAAAAGTTCATCCGATGGGTCCGCAGACATACTCGTCTGCGGACCCATCAGATGAACTTTTTCCGCAATACCGAGTAAAACCGTTTATCTTTCATAATTTTGCCTCCCTACCATACCATGTTGTCACATTTTCTTTGACAAAACCTGATAATAATAATAACAAGTAAATAATATACTGACAACCAAGTACAAAGTTAATATTTATATTGAAAGTAAGGTATAGTGTCGTGTACAAAAAGTAAGTAGGTAACGACAGTATGTATTTATATATTATACTTATTTGATAAATTACTGTTTTCAGAACGACTCGGTCCAAACCAAGACTGTGGAGATTAGCAATCTGAGAGACAAAATAACTAGTTTAGAAGCAGCGCTGAGTTCTATCAGTGAAGAGAAAGTACAACATGAGGTATCTTTATTGTTCTACCTTGCAACTTCACTTTATAGCAGCTAGCCTGCCTCGGAAATATCTACATAATCGATTATTGTGTTTGCTCGTTTTAAGATCGATTGTAGTAATTTATGTATGTATGTATGTATGTAGAAAACCGATACAGCCCCGGTAGAGTATAAAAAAGATTTTGCCTATTTCTTGTTTAGGAAGTGAGATGTTAGCAGTGAATTAATTCCGAAAATGGCTAGATGAACGAATAAATAATACACTGGTCGTCATTTCTCTGTACTTCAGCTGTACAGTACTGTTTTTTAGAAACCTTCTACATAGAATCAAAATTTACCATAATAGGGATCACAGCTGATGTTTAAATTGTGTCAAGTTACGAGGGGTGATCAATAAGTAATGATAATCAATATGAAACAGATCTATTAGATTAAAAAAAGTATTTTATTTTTCAACAGTCTCCTTGCAAGTTAATACATTTAGTGTACCTTTTTTCTAAGCCCATGATTCCCTTAGAAAAAAATTCTTTGTCTTGACCCTCCCAAAATGCCTCTACTGCGGCCATCACTTCACTATTGTCCTCAAATTTGTTGCCCCGGAGGTGTTCTTTGAGCCGAGGAAAGAGGTAGAAGTCACTGGGAGCTAGATCTGGCGAATAGGGAGGGTGTTCGAGCAGTTCGAACCCCGTTTCTTCAATGGCAGCCATCGCAACTGCGGCTTTGTGAGCCGGGGCGTTGTCTTGGTGAAACAGCACTCCAGCGCGCAGTTTACCGCGTCTTTTTGACTTAATAACTTCTCGCAATCTTCTTATTTGGCCTGCGTAGTAAGAGCCTGTTATAGTGGCCCCCTTTTCCAAATATTCCACCATAATAATTCCTTCTGCATCCCAGAAAACAGACGCCATAACCTTTCCCGCTGAACTTGACACTTTGAATTTCTTCGGCGTTGGTGAGGAAGCTCGTTTCCAAGTCATTGATTGTTGTTTGGTTTCGAGATCAAAGTGGTGGATCCAGGTCTCGTCCATGGTCACAAAACGCGACAAAAAAAAATTCTTTATCGGCCTGGAACTTTTGAAGATTCACCCTCGAAATGTCGACTCGTTTCTTTTTTTGCTCGTCGGTTAACATTCTCGGTACCCAACGCGCAGAGACCTTTTTCATATGCATTTTGTTGACAATGATTTTTTGAACGCTGCCATAGGAGATCCCTGTGACCTCAGCTACATGCCTTACGGTCACCCTTCGATCGGCCAACACGATATCTTCCACTTTTTTGACGTTTTCTCCAGTAAGGGACGTGAAAGGGCGTCCCTCGCGATGTTCATCTTCAGTGGAGGTTCTGCCCAGCTTAAATTCCTTTGCCCAGCGTGCGACTGTGGAATATGGAGGAGCAGACTCCCCCAATGTTTCCTCTAAGTCGCTGTGTATGTCTTTGGTAGACATTTTTTGCAGGCAGAGGTACTTGATGACAGCTCTTATTTCATTTTTCTCCATTTTGATGTTTTCTCTTCGACAGTTCGTATTCAAATGAATGTATCTCCCGGTAATGGTGTCCTATTTATACATTTTTTTGAAGCTGAAGTAGTGGATATATAAGCAAGCAGAAAAAAAATAATTTGGGTTTTTGTGCGTTCTAGAAATACTCGATTATCATTACTTATTGATCACCCCTCGTATTCTCATGAAATTTCTAGAACAAAGGAGAAAATCTTCGGGTACAGTTAGCAGAAAGAGTTCAGGAGGTCGGACAGCTACGCGAAGCACTCGCCGCAGCCGAAGGTAATATCTTTCTTATTTTGTCAAATTATCATTTTACAAAATGTAGGTAATTTGAATTAAAGAATAGTTTATAGATGTGTAAAATCTGACATCTCACCTGCCTCTGACAGTGAATTAGCGCACACCCATGCTTTCTCTTTTCTCACACGTTTTCGTCCCTTTTCCCAACGAGCGTTGGAAGGAAATATATTTCATCTCCCCAGACTCCAAAACTCCAAAATCCGTAAACTGGAGAAGGGAACTCAAAAAGCGGTACTAATGACTCCTGAGTGCACGTGTTCATTTGAGTCTGTACCCACGTGTCGAACTTCAAACGAACTCAGTTTGAAGTTCGATGCTGTGTGTTCTTAGTGTTTTATATGGCTAGTAGCCGGATATATGTATATAAGTATGACGTAAGTGTTGTAAAAGTGATTGTGGTGCAGGGCGCGCGGCGCGCCTGGACGTGCGGCGCGCGCAGCTCGAGGGGGACGTGCAGCGCGCCGCCGTGGGCGCCAGGGACCGCGACCAGGCCTTCAAGGTACCGATTTCTTTATTTTTACTATTTTGCCATAAGAAAATAGTTTTAAGTACACTATTTGCCTTATAAAGAATATATATTCATGATTTTTTTGTGAAAAATATCTATTTACGGTTACTCAAATTGTAGCTCAAAGTATCATCATAAAATTGTTATATTGCTTTTAGTATTAAAGCTGCATTTCATCAATTTGATTGGCTTATAGGTCTAGTGGTTAGTGATCCTGACTGCTAAACCAAAGGTTGTGGGTTCGATTTCCACCCAAGACAAATAATTGTGTGATGAACATGTTGTTTTTTTCGGTATCCGGGTGAACCCTATCTACGAAATATATGCACTTATAAATTAAATAAATTTATCAGCAGTCCTTTTACTCTTAGTACATGCTCTGCCTATCTCCGGATCCAACGTTCTTTAAAGCTTGTATAAAAAGAAAGTCTTAGATATTTATATGAACTCACGCGACCTGATTAAGTACATATCTGTGCGACTATACGTATAACTGTGCAGGCTGCGTCCCGACGTTTTATTACAATAAATTAGTGTGCTCTACCATCAAGCAAGTTTGAATGATGCGAATAGCTCCACCTTTTTTTTTTTTTTTTTTTTTTAAACGGTGTAAGGGACGTCGTAACGAATACTGAAATAGTGTATTCAGACCATCATTCTGAGTCGAAAATCATTGAAATGTTCTACCGGAAAATTAAACTTTTTATGCAATCAGCTGTCGAAGGTTAAGGTCATTTCCCGTAGGTATCGCACAAAAGTAGTAACTACATGTGAATGCCGTGCAAATAGTCTATGCACACTAACACAAAATGGCGGCCGGAGGGGAGGCACCGCGCGCTTCGGCTGTTTGATTAATTAAATTGCAGTTATTTGGTATTTATTAAATTGTTTTCGGAAAAATATTCTGTCTATTCATTGTCATATCATTTGTCATCATTTTAAACATGAAAAAATGATGAATTTTCCGGCAGAAAATTTCAATGATTTTCGACTCAGAATCATCGGTACGATGTCCCATACACCTTTTATATACCTTCCGTACACGTATACATAAAATAATGCTGTTCTACCTTTTTGTTTTTAACTAAAAATTGATTTTAACATAATTAATTCATCGTTTTAAACAACAAAAAATCAAATGTATTCAATATTCATGCTCGAAATCTGTAATAGAAACTTCAAGAACGTTGTGAGGGCTACACCCGCACCATCGCTCAACTGGAAGACCGATGCACGTCCCTAAAGGGTACGGTGGAGCAGCTGTCCACGTCGCTGCAGAAGGCGGCGGCGGCCGAGAGCGAGCTGCGCGCCGAGCTGGGCAAGGTGAGCCGCCAGCTCAACGAGGCCAAGATCAATGAAAACAACGCCGTGGACAAGCTGCGTCACCTGCAGAAGTGTGTCAGTAAGTACTGCGTTATTTCTTTTTTATTTAATAAATCTTATTTTAAACCGGTGTTAAAACCTAAGCCTAAAACCCCCCCTCCCTGTGATTTTCGGGGGCGGGACCCTACTCGTGACTCTATTTATTTATTTATTTACAAGTTTATGCACTTGTGTACATCGGCGGACTTAATGCGCAGGGCATTCTCTACCAGCCAATCTTTGGGTGGTGTAGAAATCTGTTGAGATAGGTAATAATAATAATAATAATAAATAATACACATAAATACATATACTTTATAGTCGTAAATAGGAAGGTGTACTGTTGAGTAGATAATTTCGCCAAATGAAGAAGGTAGTTATGTACATGCTTTTTAAATGTGAAACGTTTTGTGGACATCCTGATTTCAAACGGGAGCGTATTACAGAGCTCTAGAATTACAGGTGTTCATGGGCGGCGGTTGTCAGTTACCATCAGGTGACACGTCTGATCGTTTGCCTACTTATTTTAAAAAAAATCTTAAGAAAAATGGAAAAAGGATCTCACAAAGTACAGTAATGTTACTACATTTCTGATGTTATTGCATGTATAACTATAAAGTGGTATTCATCAATTATCAACAGCCCCTAACAGTCCACTGCTGGATATAGGTCTCTCCATACAATGAAGGTTTTGGCCTACTATACTACGCTGGTCGGACGGGTTGGTGTAGGGTTTGTTTTCAGTTTTCCTTCTTTTTGCAGTGCTGTTGTTTTGCACAGTTTGCTCCCTTAGTCGGCTCTTATGACACGCTCAATAGGGGTGGTGACACTCTGTATTCTTAATCCGTCACCACACGGACGGACAAAATGGTATTAGTCTCTTAATTAAGTTTATAATGTATTTATCTACTATGTTTTTAATTTGATTTCGATTTCTGAAGTGCATAATCAATGAAAATATTATGTATGTTTTATCATAAATCAATAAAGACAGTTTTTAGATTTTGTTTGTAACATGTGAATTAAAATTCTGCTGCATTAATTTCCAGGCAACTGTGAGAACGAAAAACGAGTATTAGCGGAAAAGTTCGAAAGTGCCAAATCAGCCCTGGGCGAATTCAAGAGGTTGAATGCCACACTGGAGGACCAGGTGCATCGCCTCACCAACCAGCTCGCTAACTTTGAAGTTCAAAAGTGAGGAAACCAAACTACTGTTTATTAATTTCAGTGTAAATCTGGTAATTTTAAAAAAAAATCGCATATTAAAATTTATGCCTTGCACAAGGTATAAATACAGAAAAGCCAATAAACCATGACATACTACACAATTTACAAACCACAAATACATTTGTTTTAATTGTGTATACATTTTTTAGTTTTTTAAATTATTCAATTTGATATCTTAAATTTTCTTTTCCGTATGCTCAACACATAAACGCAGAAGATTTTATTTATCAATATCAGTCAAGTCGCTTAGCGCTTACGATGAAACCTGAGAACGGATATTCCTACATATAGCTAGAACTTATATACTCCTTGTGGGTTCTGCTGTATTCGGATAGAGAATATAAGAGAGTCTACAACGTTCATACGGATTAAAGCATTGTAAAAGCGGTGAGCCAGAATGTAGCGATGAAGTTTGATCCCAGGTCTGCGCTAGAGTCTCAGCTGCGCATGACGGCGTGGGACGGCAAGGAGAGCAGCGCGGACAGCGAGCTGGAGCGCGAGCTGCACCAGCTGCAGCGCGAGCGCGCCGAGCTCAGGTCCAAGTGCGACGTGCTGCACGACACCGTGCGCAAGCTGGAGGCCGAGCGCCGCCTCGCCGCCCGCGCCCCGCCCTCGCACCCCGCCCTGCGCAGCAAGAGCCACGACCGCGCCGACAAGGCCGTCTACTACTCCGACATTGACTCGGGTATGACCAACATATATCACTTTCAGTTAACCGACCAGACCCTTGATTAAAACGATAAAACGAGCGAGTCTTATATTAGTAGTTGTAGATATGTCGGCCACTAAATGATGGCCAACTCTAGCACTGCGCGTGCTCACCGGCAAATCAAATAGGAATTGGAAAAAGTTACATATCAATAAAGTCCAATCAATTTTAACGGGCTTTGTGACGCGACAATAACTTTGATAAGTGTTTTTAGCACCCAACGCCGATTTCTTAATCAATTTGCATAGTTCTGAACATTTCGATATATACTTTTGTGAAAGCATATATGTAAATTCGCTCTGCTAATGTTGACAAATATTTGCAGACCATTGTATTTATTGGTATACTGCAATCAACTTTGAAACGACCTTCTAAGTTTACTATATTTAAGAGATTGTTCAAAGAGCGTATAAATAAAACCATAGCTAGAGTGAGAGATACCTAAAATCCTATAACTAAATATTTTTTCACTGCCTAACGATAACTTCCTTTTTTTTCTAGGTCCAGACTCCAACAAAGATTCCTCAACTCGCGGTTACAAAGAACTCATCAGGGAATGCAAGTGCAGCACGATTCCATCTAAGGACAGAGGTTTTACTACGGACCTCACCTTCCTGGAGCTGGAGAACAGGGAGCTCAGAATGAAGATCAGGCGTTTGGAGAAAGAACTAGCTGATAAAGTGAGTGGTGTTAGTTCATCCATTAATCACATGATCCTGGTAGCCGATGTATAAATCAGGGGTTGTAACGTAACGCTATAAATGTACAATTAATTTTTGTACAACTGAATCATTGAGCAAGCATATTGCCTATAGTTAAACCGCCGTAAGCTTGGCCCTCCTGATGGTTTGGGGGACGCGGGGCGGGGGTGCATTCAACCAATTAGCTAGTGCGTCGCTGTCCGCCGGCAGTGACTGACGTGAAAGCATGGCTGTACGTGTTATTTTTCTTAAGACTGCTACACACAGTATTATTTTGCAACATGGATAATCTGCCGACTCTGCGTCACAAAAAGATTGAAAAACTTGAAGTTCGGCTTACAGAGGTTCTACTGTTAAAGTTCTAATAAAGAATATTTATTATTTTACTTAATTTTTAAATTGTATCTGAATATAATTTACATGATGAAGATAAGGTGATTTTATTAAAATTATTTTACAGTATTAAATTTTACAATTAATCATAAACACTTACAATACACTGACATTATAATACATGGAAATAAATTCGATTTTTATTACATCGTGTGTAGATTAAATCTCAAACAAATAAATCTGAAGATATCGAGTTAGTAAATCGTGTCATGTATAGCCGAGCGCATCACCCGCCCCGCGTCCCGCAAACCATCAGGAGGGCCAAGCTTACGGCGGTTTAACTATACGTTACTTGAATTGGCTACCGGCGCTTATAACCGTGTACGATACAACAGTGTCATTTATAAGTTCCTAAAATGCCAATTTTATCTTGCCCTTGGTTCTGTCATCTACTCATGATAAAATCAGATTCAATTCAATCCTGTATTCATGAAATTTAAGCATTACAGCGTACACCAAATCGCTTATATCTATAATAATTTTACTAAAAAGAAACTACATACTATTACAATTATTAAAAAACTTAGACCAACGAAAAGAATAACATAAAATTTGGATATAAAAACCAACCTTAGAAACTATAAAATTATTCTTTAATATTTAGATAAATTAAAATTATGTGCTGATATAAATATCGATCGATTGATTCGCGTTATAGATTTTGTTTCAATAAAGCACAGATAGTTCTATAGTTCTATACTTAGTAGAGATCTGTGGTCGAAGGTTGACCATAATTCGTTAACTTTTAAATCATTGATTAGTATAATTTAATATTGTCATTGAAAATAATTTCTATATCGTGTCAGGTCAACAGTATACATTAAACACTTGTAGCTTTTTTTCTAAAATTTTCAAGTTTGTATCACATCTATAAATAATTTCTTCACTTATAAACGATACTATAAGACAGAAAGTTTGGAATACCATAAGTATCCCGAATTTTTTATATTTGATGTCCCCTTTTTTTTTTTTTTTTTCGTGCGGAAATCCCCTCGGATACCACCTATCGGTGGCATGTCGGACTCGAACCGACTAAAACCGCACGCCGTCCCGGGTACTAATAGCCGGGGAACCAGGTATACCCTAGAAAGGAAGTCCCTGGTACTCCGACATACCTCGGGTCATCTACAGACGAGTAGACGACCCGCCCCCGTGTGGGAACCCCATGTTCCCTGTGCTCCCTGGAAGCGAGCGCGCCTGTACCTGGTACCTGGCCCGTTCCCGAGCCTGGCGGGCCGGGAGAGTCCTAAACCTCTCCCGGTCCCGCTCCGCCGTCTCCTTCGCGAGCATAACTTGCTCGCAGAAGGAGACGGCAGAGTTCCACGCACTCTCGCTCCGCACGATAGCCGCAATCAGGCTATCGAGCGAGAGAACTCCCACTCCGATGGCCGCCACGAGGTCTCGCCTCTGCTCAACCCACGCCGGGCACTCCGCCAGCGTGTGGAGAGCCGTGTCCACGGTCTGGCCATCGCAGTGGTGGCACTCAGGCGTTGGCTCCTTGCGGATCAGACACAGGTGATCCCCGAAACATCCTGTCCCAGTGATCACCTGCGTCAGTCGGTATGAGAGGGTCCCGTGACGCCTCTCGAGCCAATCCTCCATAACGGGTCTTACCGCCGCGATGACGGCGTGCCCGATATTTGATGTCCCCTGGGTGGGGCAGAGGGTGCCTACAGAAAGTCTCCATCTCGACCGGTTCGTAGTTTAATGCTTAACCGGGCTCCACGTCTTGTTCAAATTGAATACACTGTGCGAAATTTTAACAGAGTAAAAAGACAGCTTCTCAAGTATTTGTAGATGGGCAGAATATTGTAGAACCGGTGTGGACCTCCGGTCTAGTGAGAGAGTAGTGATTAGAGAGCGTGTCGGTGCGTGTGGCAGGAGGCGGAGCTGTCGGTGGCGCGGTCGCGCGCGGGGGCGGAGTGCGCGGGGGAGGAGGCGGAGCGCTACCGGCAGGCCGCCGCGCACGCCGAGCGCCTGCTCGACGCGCGCGAGGCCGCCCACCGCCAGCAGGTACTGCGCCTCGAGACACAGGTACGCACCGCAACGCCGACCTACCTCACCTCGCCATTTTCAACTGTTACGGGCTCATTCATGTAAAGAAATTACTTAACCTGACGGTAGAACTCTGACGACCCTCATCGACAACAAAATCAAAAGAGATTAATCTAGCATCAGGTCTAAAATCACTTTCAAAAGAACAATTTTTAATTGTTGTTCCAAAGTATCTCATGATAATCTCCAATAACTCATGATAACTAAGTTACTATTATTTTATGTGTTTGCAATGCTATTTCATTGCAAGTAACGAAAATACTTATAAACATCAACTTTTTATGTTAATATATTTTAATAAGAGAAGACTGACTCATAACGTCAATCATTATACTCACCCTGTTTCCTGTTTCCTTGCACACGACGAAAGCAAATCATCATTCAATGCAATCGTTCAATAAAATGCACTGTTTTTTCATTTCTTTAATAAACTTGTTAATTGATTGGTGTAAGACTTTATATCAATCAATAAAAAAAAACTTTCTTTTCTAAATTAATTTTCTTACTTATAGAATTTCTTTAGCATAGTCTTTTCATCAAATAATAAATGCTACTAATAACGAATGCTGAATCAGACGGCTATGAATGAGATATATCAAGTTAAAAAAAGTGATATGTTTTGTGCAGGCGAATCAGCTCCGCAACCAGCTGTCGGCCGAGATCCGGCGGCGCCAGGCGTACGTGGCCCGCAGCGGTCGCGCGGCTCGGGACGTGCAACGTCTGCGCTCAGCGCTCGGGGACTCGCTGCGGACTGTTTCACAGGTAGTTTTTTTACCAACAACTGCCGCATTAGGAAAAAATAAGCATAGATGTAACGAATACTAAGAGCAACCAGACTAAGAATAGCAAAGTGTTGTCCTATGTGGGGATCGAATTCACACACGCAGCGCAGCAGAAAGCGGCGAGGTGACCGCTTAAACCACTACGCCATTCCTGCAGTCTTGGTAGTCATGGTCTTGTTAGTCATGGACATGATGATGTAAATGTGTGGAGACTTCGCGTTCTTTAGCACCCGGTAATTCGCTTTGACTTCTAACATAAATAATGTACTTTGGTACGTGACATACGTGTCACATGTGTCTCTTCATCCAACGTGTTCGTATTCTCTTCCTGTCCGTGGCTTTTGGATGCCCAGAAGCTCCCTCAGGACACTGTCACAGCTTAACGTGACCTACAGGTACATTTGCAACTAATAATCATGACGGCTACTCAGATCAAATAAAAGTTAAGATGGAACTTTGCGAAGAACGATGTGAAGCGGATTTTATAAACATGTGTGCCTGGGTCGGTGCTGACATCATAATTTAATTTTATTGTAATTATTGATTTCTGCGCTTACTTATGTGTGAAATGCGTGTTCATCCTACTATCCACCTCTTGTAGTTTGATTTTTACACCCTTTCACAATTCTGCATTTTTACTTGTAAATATTATTGACATTTTTGATTACGTTTTGACTGACAAGTCGTAGTTTCGTTGTATGTGTGTGCGTGTAATTGCGTATTTACGCCAGGCGTAGTTTTAATTGGCTTCACTTCCTTGTTCACAGAGTACCTTATCTTAACTTTTTTCTATTTGATCTGAGGACGGTTTTTCTGTCAAGATATTTATATTTAAATGCCCCTCACAATATTTTATTGCAGACATGGGTTTGTAGTCGTTTTCCATAGTAAACTTATGTATGCCTTCAATAGGATGTGTGTCTTTTGTAATCACGATTTTATTTCAATGTCTCAATATTATATCATAAAGCCTCTAATTTTCTAATCATTTTTAATTGTTAGTTAATACATTGTGCACTGACACGTCATTGGTAATTAACAAAGCAATCAAACTTCTATAGCATTTACCATTTACAGCAGTTTTGTTAACGTCTATGGTCACTACGCCACTCAGGAGTGGCTTATAAATACAAAAAAAAAATAGTTTCAAATCCTCCTTGTAAAACTCTTAAACTTTATCATAATATATTTATAGACAAACGACAGCTATGGAACCGACTATGTACCTACGAGAACGGATCCAACTTTCTTACTTGGCAGTGTCTAAAAATCAAACATAAAATCAATGTTCTCAGAGCATAATCCAAAAATGTAGTAAGAGTTGTGTAGATCTTCGATAGAGGGCCTAAGGATCGAGTTAGGTGTCGATATGGTAACGGAGCAACGATATGGTTTCGGAGCACCGTTAGTATAACCTGCTACTTCAACAGGCAGTAATAAGCTGTTCCTCACTGATTTGCATATAATATTTGTACAACATATTTCTCTTCTGGTTCTCGAAGTGCCCTCAATTCGATTTTTCTTCTTTACCTCATATAAAATTGAAGTAAACAGGTAAAGAACTACGAGATGAGGAATATAGCTTTTTACAATAATTATGTTTGAGGCGCATGGAATTCGATGATACTTTTAAAAAGTACTTAAAAAAATGAAGTTCTGACGTGACTTTAATATTAACTTATTGGAAAGTTCAAGGCACTCTTTCAATCATACAATCTGAAGAACTTGTTTTTGGAGTCTACACGAATCACTGCGACCACTGCCACATGTTTGGGCAATATATGTACAGATATTGTAATTAAGGACAAGAAAATAATCAATCACTTACACTCTGACCACTGGTGGTCAATTAGCATCAAAGAATTGTGGTGATACCTAAAACCGCAAAGCGTTGTGAACATTTTAAGGATAAACTTAAAGCTGTTTTTAATACTTCAGTATGCTATGCGAAGAGAAGTCCCCTAATACTTACTTTAATGTGTTTTTTACAAAAAAAAACATTGAACACCATTTTTACACCAAAAACGCTAGTGGAAAAAGGTTGGCTTACTCAAAAATAGGAAAAAAATATAGGAGCTATACGATGAGAGGAATTATAATAAAAGTGAACAGTTTCATAATTATGTTAAAGAATATTCGAAGCAGTTTAGGAAACTTTGTAAATTGGGTAAGTCTCGTTTTATAAGTTCAAAGATTAAAAGTAGCAATGATAAGATTAAAACCACTTGGAAAATTATTAACTTAAAAAAACAACCGACCTATGGGGAAATTCTGTATTAAATACTAAGGCAATTATCTTGTGGCTAATCAATTATCATTTACATTTAATCAATGTGTTGATAGTGGTGTATATCCTGATCTTATGAAGTCTAGTAAAAGCATTCCGTTATTCAAATCTGGCAGTACATCGGACCCAACTAACTTTAGACCTATCTCAGTACTACTAGTATTTAGCAAAATTTTTGATGAAGTTATGTATGATCAATTACAAAATGTTTTTAATAATAATATAATAATTTATTACACAATAGACAATCTGGTTTTACAAGGAGTCGCTCTACAACTGATGCCAGTGTTGAGCTAGTAAAACATATATTTGATGCCTGGGAAGATGCCCGCAATTCTCTAGGATTTTTTTTGCGATTTATCTAGAGCTTTTGATTTTTTTGTTCATAAAACGTTGATAAGAAAATTACAGCACTATGGTATAAAAAACAAAGCACTGGAACTTCTTGCTTCATATCTGGATAATAGGATTCAGAAAGTTAATAATATTGGTGAGCAGTCTTCAGGCTCTGTGGTAGAAATGGGCTTTCCACAAGGTTCTATTCTCGATCCTTTTCTGTTTTTAATATATATTAACGACTTACTTCACCTTGTCAAGGACAATCTTAAGCTTGTGTTGTTTGCAGATGATACTACTACTATTTATACTAAAACAGGCACTTACTAATTTCACAGACGTAAACAGCATCAGTGGTTCATTGGTTTGACGTCAACAATTTACTTTTAAATGAACAAAAAACTAAGTGCATACATTTTACTAGGCCAAACGTCAAGCCAGTGAAAACTATTGTGATGATTAAGAATGTCGAGTTAGACCTTGTGGAGTTTCTACTTCGGTTACTTTCATAGCATAATGTCGTACGGTATTCTGAAAGAATAGAAAGAGAAAGAAAGAGAGCGATTCGAGCACTTTATAATTTAGGCAATTGTATTTCATTGAGGCAGAAATTTAAAGAAATAAACATAATGACAGTGGCAAATTAATATATATATGAATATGTAATAAATGTTCATAATAAAAGGAAACGTTCTATAAATACCAGAAATAGAAATAAACTTGTAGTACCCGCCTCTAGGCTCCAAAAGATAAACAAGTCGTTTCGAGGTCACTGTGTACGATTTTATAATAAAATCCCAAATAATATTCAAGACTTATTAACAAATTTAAATCAGCAATAAAACGTAAATTATGTCAGAAAGCCTATTACTCAATTGTGGATTACATAGAGGACAAAATGCTTGGGATTTATTTAGCGCAGGCTATTTCTTAAGTTGAAATGTGATGTAGGCTAGGGTGGTTTTTATTATTATTAGTTTATATTTTTTATGTTTCACTTCACTTCCTCTTTATTTAATCTTTCTTCCTAATCTTATTTTTCTCCTTTTTGTCTTTTTACCTTTTAGTCCTTAATAACGGACATACTGGCACACATCGGCACAATGTGGTACATTTAATGATACCATTGTAATGTTCAAAAGAGTGGCCATGAGTTTGTTTACCCCTTTCTTCTCATAAGGCTCAACTCCTTGGAAACGGGCGTTTGTAGATCGGCACAGGCATATCAGAGATTTTGTATAAGTTGTTTTTATTAAATTTATTTTCCTATTTGACAAAACAGAGATTATTGCTATTGTGTGTGTAGATCTACGACTTTAGAGTCTACATAAAGGACGATTTTAAATATGTTCTTTTTTTATGAAATAAGATAATTTGAATTTGAAAAAAATTTATCAACCCATTACGATGGAAATTTAAACAAACATATTTTCAAAATAATGTGTTTTGCCATTAATGCACGAATAACTAATTAGATAAGCGGTATTTTTATTTAACTTGTTCTAGTTTCGCTTCATCGTACAGTAGATAAGACACGTTTGGAACCTTCCGTCGTTGTTAGTATAATAAATAAATTAGAATTCTAATAAGTATTTAAAATGTTTGAATGCACAAATATTGCAATTGTTACCTCATTATGCAATGTTCGACCGTGTAATGTGGGTTCGATTTCAAGTACGGGTATGACTTGACTTACGTATTTGGTCAATAAAAATTTTCGTAAGTGGCAATCATTTTTATTAAGAATAGGGTACAACGGTTTTACTTATAATAGGTCTTTACCTATGAAATTGCCGTTTTGTATGCAATAAGTGAAAGTACTTATTTTTTCAAACTTTTTTATTTCTGTTATCCAAAGTAATCACCCATGCAATTGACGCATCTTTGCCAACGCGTGAGTATGGCGGATGAGGGAGAGCTTCCAACCCCAGCTCTTGCAGCTTGGAGACTGTCTGTTGCGCAGTATGGGGTCGCGCGTTGTCGTGAAGGAGCTGTGGGACGACCGATTGATCAAAGCTGGTTGAAGATGTGACCACCAGACCTTGCACCTACCGACTATTACTTTTCCAAAATTTAGACAACTTTTTAGTGGGTAAAAAATTCAATTCCCGAGAGGCAGTACAAAATGCATTTGAAGAGTTTGTTGCCTCCCGTCCAGTTGATTTTTACAAGAAGGGCATCAATAAACTGCCAATGCGTTAGCAAAGATGCGTCCATTGCATGGGTGATTACTTCGAATAACAGAAATAAAAAGTTTGAAAAAATAAGTACTTTCACTTATTGCATACAAAACGGCAATTTCATAGGTAAAGACCTATTATGTATATGTAGTCGTTTCGAAAACACGACGTGTCTGCTAATAATGTGTTATCTTCCATATAATATAGAAGTCAGTAAAACTGTATGTCCTTTATTAATAACTAGCACTTCCCCGCAGCTTTTTCTGCGTTTTTCGTCACATTTCTCTTCTACCGTTTTAGACTTCATGCACAATGTATGAGAAAATGACTTTTGTTATTTTAATACTTATTCTACTATTCGGGGCAGGGACAAATCCATAAAATCAAACATCAAACAAATCGGTCTAGTACCTTACGTACGTAACCTTTAATTTTCTGTGCGGAAATCCCCTCGGATACCACCTATGTCGGACTCGAACCGACTAAAAACCGCACGCCGTCTCGGATACCAGTAACCGGGGCATCAGGTGTACCCAAGAAAGGAAATCCCTGGTACCCCGACGTACCTTGGGCCGTCTACGGCCTGACGCTGACAGATGGCCTCACCTGTCACCCCCGGGCCTGCGCTTATGGAGGACGGAGGTCGTTCTGCGTAGTCTAACTAAAATGCCTTTGTTTAATTTACTAAGATTATAACTCTTCTAGGTTCTGTAATTGGTTCATAAAGTCTGTGTATATTTGTAATAAAATAAACTTCCACCCATTCATCGTCTTAATGACACTTGAAATTAACCACTGAATAGTTACTTCTCTAGAAATACAGTACATGTTTCATGATTATGTATTGCTCAGGTAGTTGAATGTTGTTGTGGGTTCATCCCATCATGTAATATAAATAAATAATGCAAATATTTTTACTTATATTCGGACGCTGAGTGTACCACTTTTCGAGAGAATTCCTTACCAGAGTTATTTGTAAAGGAAAAACTACTTACAGTTAATTGTTTTACCTGTTTATGAAAAGCAACGTCATTGATTTCTAGTGAAATATGATGTTAATAGACACGTCATCAAATAGGCGTCACGTTCTTAAACCCATACTTCTTTACATAGTATAAAATGAAATCGCTTTTTTTTCTTGTACGCTTAGGGCCCGTCTGCACACCGATATTTTACCACGAGGTTTATATATGCGCGAAAATAAATTGCCACCCTATCACATTCAATTTGCATCAAATAGAATCCGACAATTGCAAAGATTTGTAATGTGAAGTCATAAAAAACATATTTTTGTACGCTTAATCAAAATAATGTATTACAGAATTGTATATCTTAAAGATATTTACAACAAAGTCCGATATGATATACTATGTCTGTCTCCTTAGGATAACCCACAGTAACCATTTTTATCTCCTAGATAATTCAAAAATTAATGTGCAATTTACGAATCTATTTTGAGCAATACAGTATTATTCTTTATCCAAATTAATACGTTTCATACGTTATGTATTTAATGTAAATGAAAATTGGCTTTAACAGCATATCACTGAAATGAATATCTTAGTAGATATAAGAGATTTACAATGTAGGGCAAAGCGGCCATCGCCGTGTCGGGCCGTACGTCCGTCCCCGGTGGCAGCGGCCTATAAATATTGTATATAAAGATGTCCCTGTAGTCTAGTCTTATCATAATAGTATTAATTATTTACTCCACACTTACACCACATTAGTAGTATCTACATTGCACCCGTACGAAGCCGGGGCGGATTGCTAGTATATTATAAATGTGAAAGTGAGTTTGTTTATTTGTTTGTTTGATGTTGTCTCTAAATCGATTTGAAAAATACTTTCACCAATGGAAAGCTACATTATCAGCAAGTAAGATAAGCTACTTTTAATCGCGGAAACTGACATACACGCGGGCGGAGCCGCGAGCAAAAGCCAGTAAATAATAAAACTTAAAATTAAATTTGAACTGAGCTGAGGCATTAATTGCGTCTATTTGAATATGTTAGAGAATTGAGCACCTACTTGTAATCTTTTACATATAAAATTATATTTTGTTGCTTGTAGTTTTTAATATACCTTATTATGTCGCATGATTTCATAATATCTCTGGCCAATAGCAAGTACCTAACACATACCCGTCTGCTCGTTTGCCCCCTATTCCATAAAAAAAGAAACCAATCCTTAAAAACTATGTCTAACTTTATTTTATTGTATCTAATTGTACGGCAAACAAATCGGGAAAACCTTTTAACCAGACTTACCTATATTGAAATACCTATTATATATTATTATCATGATTTCCTTAATAGTTTTATGCCTTCAAATTTAATTAAAATTTATTTGATTCCATGTAAGGAAACATCGTATGACGCCATAAAAACATCTTGCCACTAATTCATTGAAGGTACATAAAGCTTGAATGAGTAGCAAAATGTTCTCAACTGACCACATGTATACCACAAATGAGTAACTACAGAGCATTGAGTCTTTGAAGCTGAAACTTCGAATAGTTGAAACAGAAATGATGATGTTCCAGCCGAGCTTCAAACAGCGCCGTCAGCTAGCTTTTAATTGGCATTTGTCTAGCGGCCATCCGAACTTTTGAATGGGAAGAATAAGTGTTACATAAAATTACAAAAAATATCCGCACAACCAAATTTGGTAAATTTTGGTTAGTATTGAAATATACTGCAACTATTTAATTTTAATTACTTAGACATATCCGAGCATCATTAGTCAGATAGTTAACTTCGTTAATCGCCAATCCATTACCAAAAAAGTTAAGTTCGTCGAAGGTTAAAGCGACACATTTCGGCAAATTTAACGGAAGTTAATCCGTTAACACGTGATTAAATTGATGTCGTTGCTTTAGTAATCTACTTATAAAAACTGTAGGCTTAGATCCTGGAACCTAACAGGTTATGAACAAGAGCCAAGTATAAGTGTGTAATTTTTCATTGTTTCGATCTTTGTATCTATTTGGCCAGATGGCCTAATGTGGATTTTTCACCAACATTCATTAATTTGTTAAAGTTCTCGTCTGAGAGCTGAGGCTCGTTCCGACGTTAACATATCTTTGCTTGTAGAAAAAAATGCGTCGGTATTATATTTAATAAACAAAATTAATATCTGTTCTCAGAAGAACGCAGTATCATTGAACTAGTCTTTCGACTTCATGTTTAGCCACAGTATGGCTAGACTTTGAACTTTAGTCTTTAAAGATGTTAACAAGCCCGTTAACATTTAAAAAAATCAACTCAAAAGTTAATCCGTTAATCGAAAACTTAACTTCATTCTTGTACTAAGCTTTTGTTGGAACTATTTGTGTAGGTATAGTATGTAATTAGTTAGTCCAGGATACTTATATATTACGGCTATATACGAATGAAATATTAAAATGAGTAAAGGGAACTATAAAAAGGAAATAACAGGTCTCTCGAGCTTTTCCTCGGAAACAGATGTGATATTTTTGTATGTACCAAATGATTGCCAGATGACTGTACATTTTAGGATATATGAATTTAAATAGATGAATAATATAGATATAAATAAAATAAAAGTAGTTGTACTTACACTGGATATCAACTAATATTTATTGAATAACATTTATTAAATTTACTCCTGAGGGCCGAATATGGACACACGCCTATACAAATCTCACGAGTCCTTGGTCGGCAAACGTACAATACTCGCTGCAGAGCTTGAGCTGGATTGAGCTTGGAGATTGGAAGACAAGGCCATATTAATTCTGTTGGACTTATGCTATGGGCTAGCTGCCTGGAAAGAGTCCTTAAGCAAACCAGCAGATCAGCAACCACAGGCAAAAATAAATTTTCATATTATGTTAGTAGGTATCTCCACATGGGCACGCCGTTATCGCTGCGGTAAGACCCGTTATGGAGGATTGGCTCGAGAGGCATCACGGAACCCTCTCATACCGGTTGACGCAGGTGATCACTGGGAAAGGATGCTTCGGAGATTACCTGTGTCTGATGCGCAAGGAGCCAAGGCCTGAGTGAAACCACTGCGATGGCCGGACCGTGGACACAGCGCTCCATACGCTGGCAGAATGCCCGGCGTGGGAGGAGCAGAGGCGTTGCCTCGTGGCGGCCATCGGAGTGGGAATTCTCACGCTCGGTAACATGATTGCCGCCATGGTACGGAGCGAGAGTTCGTGGAACTCCGCCGTCTCCTTCTGCGAGCCAGTTATGCTTGCAAAGGAGATGGCGGAGCGAGACCAGGAGAGGTTTAGAACTCTCACGGGGGTGGTAGGTGAAGCCATCTGTCACCCTAGCAGAAGCAGGCCTGGATGGTGGCGAGACGCGATTGGAAGCGCGCCCGCCCTTTTGGGAGCACAAAGGGGACATAGGGGGTTCCCACACAGGAGGGGGTCGAGGTACGTCGGGGTATCAGGGTTTTCCTTCCTAGGGTACACCTGGTTCCCCGGCAACTGGTACGCGAGATGGCGTGCGGTTTTTGGTCGGTTCGAGTCCGACATAACCACCGGTGGGTGGTAACCAAGGGGATTTCCGCACAAATAAAAATGTATCTCCACAGTTAAAGTTACTTGAATCATTTTGTAGAACATGAGTATATAAATGCGTAACTATGCTTTTAGATATTTTTGCGTCAGTTTAATGAAGACTAACTATTGTTTGTTGTATATATTTAATTAGAACCAAAGATATGATTCAGGGAAAATAACACTCAACTCCGTACTCAACGTACCTACTTACAATGTAATGACGTATTTTATATTACACGTCATTATCACTGCTTGTTATTATTGGCTAGAAGCTGTAAGTACCTACATCTAGTACTTCTATCCTAATAATTATTGTTTTTCTAAACTAAACTTTTTAGCTAACTTGTACCATAGACTAAAAACGGATACATATCTTGTTAATGATTTATATTATATACATAGATAGACTTATACCAATATAAGTAGCGTGGACATATCTATACAAATAAATAAAATTGGAGTGTCTGTTTGTAATATTAAAGTAACCGCTTTTTACTAAATGCATATGTATGTTTACACGGTAGGTACATATGCCAAAATAACATTTTTTACAATTTTTGTCCGTCTGTCTGTTTGTTCCGGGTAATCTCTGGAACGGCTGGACCGATTTCGACGGGACTTTCACTGGCAGATAGCTGATGACATAAGGAGTAACTTAGGCTACTTTTTTTAGACTAGCTTCGCCCCGCGGAGTTCCCGCGGTTATAACAACAAACGCGGGTAACACCGCGGATCTCAGCTAGTCTATAAATATTTGCATAAAGCTTGAATCAAACCCGCGTCTATAACTGATGCAGTCTGAGCCACAGCTGACTACACAATCGAAGTCTAAACGAGTTGGCGTCATTCATAGTAATTTTGGTTAAGGTATACTCCTGAGTGTATATGGTCTTACTGCCTTATAGAGATTTTCTATTATAAATTGTGCAGGACAACAGCAGGACAATTTTGGATTACATATACAAATTAGCAAACATGATCAACAGCCTTTAAATAGTCCACTGCTGGACATAGGCCTCTCCTTACAAAGGAGGTTTAGGCCTACTATAACACGCTGGCCAGACAGGTTGGTATAGGGTTCTTACGACACCCCACGGGGTGAATAGTGGTGGTGACACACTGTATTCTTAATCCGTCACCGTCACCGTACTGATAACGTTTACTATAATTCGTAGTATTTGATTGTGTTCCGTGTGAAGTGACCTCATCATTTGCCTCTCGCATACAAGGTAACATGAACCTGGCAATTAATAGACACCTTACTAAATAGAGTACCGTCGCACAACTCATTTATAATCGTCTTTGGACGTTAATGTGACTCAGTAGTAATTTCATGTCAATTAGTCTAACGCGTTAGTCCTTTATGTTATCTTCTGTCAATTCTTTTTGTTTCCGCTACTGTATTTTTAAGGATAAGGTATGGTTTCTTAATATACAGATCATAGAAATAGGTACCCTGTATGAGGATCGACATTAAACTTAAAGTATCACCATTACGGTAACCGGTCACTCAAAGTAATTCACCTTTACGAACATTTAATTTTCCCTTTTTTTTAGTTTATGGATTTGTCACATAAACTAGCATTCATTAAAACTCGCTGACTGACTTAATACCACCTGATGTGGGGAAAAACTCCCTGCCTAGCTTTTGTTGATTCGCCTGGTGACTAGCGCTACTAAAGTTCCACAAAAGTGAGTAATAGGATTTTCATAGCATTAGTTACCTAGTTTAATTTCATGCCGTGTCTTTAAGAGGAACACAAAGCATTTGCCTAAGAATTTTACCTGTCTTTCAATTTTCTAGGTAGGTAAAGTTCTGTCTGTTCTGTGATCGCAAGAAAAACTAAGTAAACTGTTAAACGTTTTAATGAAATTTTTACTATTGTATACAATTCAGTAACTCTATTTTCATATGAAACATATTGCTGAGTTTTAAAAAGACAAAGCCCGTTAGGTACTAAAAATATATCACACTCGGTTTCTCAATCTAAACTAATATTGATCAATATAATTTGTAACTCGCAGAGCTGTCAGTTAAGTCAGGTGAATAGGATCTGTTCAGAGTTTCTGAAAAATACTCACACAGTTATTCACAGAGAAAAATACTTCGTTAATTCAAATGTCTTGTAATAAACTTTACAAATCCAATGATCAATTCATTGTCAGACCATCCTTACAGTAAGTCAATTTAAAAATGACTAAAGATTTAACATACATAATGATCAGTTACGTTGATCAGCTTTTTACAAACCAAGCGTTAGTGTAAATGTTTGGAAATCGAACCCCTGAAAAGTTGCTTAACAATTGCTTCAAATGTGTAGTTGTTTGTCTTATTAATGTTATATTACTATCACACTAACGTACCCAAAGAATGGTCTAAATAGGAATAAAAATGGTCTACCAGCAGAAATCTTTGACCCAGAAACCCTCGGTTTGCCCTAGAACAGAAGGTCAATTCTCGTAATAAAACTTCGTTCCAAATTCAGTTCCGATTTACTTTCGATGTCACAAATAGTATTCTCGTAGTAAAGTATTAAACATCCAACGTTAGCTGTAATTATATTGTGTTGTGATTGAAAGTTGAATCGGGATTCTGCTAGTCCTTAGTAACATTTTACCGCGAGAATATCATTTGTGAAATTTGTGAGATCGGAACTGAATTTCAAATATCAAAACGAAAGCATAATCTCGGACCGGAAAATTGTCAAATTCATCCTATTCGAATATGAAATAATTAAAGTAATGCTTACATAGCACAGATACCGTTATCAGAAACTCTTGATACATATATCGATAAAATGTTGAACGCAACTTATTCAAGATTAATTTTGGCACATTATGCAATGTCTGTCATTACGTAGACACCGATTGTAATGTTTTTTTTTTCAATTTTGTCGTTTTACGAAACGTATGTTATTAAATAATAAATCGTTCCCATTGGTCGCGCTCTACAACGGAAATATTTACAATGCTGGATACAATTGCTGACTTGGAAAGTTTTTATTTTTTCTTAAGTTAATCACAAATTTACCTATATCTTATCTAACTGACATTCTAAATAACTGTAGTCATGACAAAGCTTACTGAAATCTATTACGCATAATTTTCTACGAAATAAAAAATACTAACAACCGTTAGTATTTAATTTTGGTATCGGTACCTAGTAATTAATTTCGTAGACTTGTTGGTCGGTAGCGAATCTTCAAAAACTTGTGAAACTGATTTAGCAAAAAGTATGTACACTAGGTACTTCTAATAAAGAAATATAAAAGGTGCTCCACTACATCTGTCACATGATATTTATGACTGAAGACATAGCGGAATGTGCGATCATAGGTCTCAAGTTGTTAGATCACAAGTCTGATGAAATCTTAAGGTACCTGTAAATCAATGAATAAAAAATCTGTTACTCAGCAACTCGCGTATTAAGTTTATAAAATATTTTAACTTAATACTCTAGTAATAGAACTTGTAATGAATTAAATCTGTCAAGGTCAAGAACAACTGTTTATGATTAATCCCAGGTTGTTTTTTTTCTATGTAAATATATAAACCTGTATGAGCGACATCACTTCTGATGACATCACTCTTATAACATTAATTCTAACAAATATGTTTTTCACAGGATCCAGCGTTGGATTGTTATACATTGGAAAGCGAGGCCAGGAAGTTAGACAGCACACTCACCCACAGTCTGCCACCGCTGAACGACAGTTACGACTCTTCCAAATAAAACCAAACATTCCCACAATCGGCGATATTTACCAATAACAAGCTGCCAACGCTCCACTAAAAAGCTAAACAATTAAATTACAAATGGTGTCATTTATACTCGAGCCTGTTCCAGTGTTCATTTCAGGTACATACCTACCTAATTGGAGGTTACCGCGTAAATTAGCTCACAATAGATAATTACCAATGCTATTTCCTTGTCGTTTTTTTTTTATCAACGACTGTGAAACAATGTTATCTATTTTTAGTATTGTTCGAAAATCCTCCAAAAATGGTAAAGAGGCACCACTCGCAATACAAATATGGTACGGTGTCTGGTCCTGCGAGGGCGATATTTTTGGATTCTTGATTAAAAATGTAGCATTCGGAAAACGGGCTTCTGTTTGTTTTAAAGTATAGCTAAATTCCATTGTACTTATCTGTACATGTGTTGTCGTCATTATCGCTTGCGTATCAACAGACGCATGTTACGATAGAAGTCTTTATTGTATTAGTAGACATGTGTAGCATTCGTTTTATAAACATTTTGGGAATTAAACTCGAAATGATAATTATATTAGTAGCATTTAGGCGGTCGGTTTTTGCGATTCTTCTAGGAAAGAATGATTGTGCACGATTCACGAGTTAGAATAATTTGTCATTTAGCTGTGATTTGTTTGATAACAGCTGTGAGTCAATGCGTCTTGAGCGATGAATCACGCTGGGGTCAGTTCAAAGACCGGAAATGTAGAGGAAGCGATTTTTTAAGGCGAATGACTCAATGGCGTCTAAAAGTGAGATTATGCGTAAATGGTACTATGTAGTACGTTTTTTTATGAACTACCGGATACGATTGTATTTTAACAGAATATTACGTAAACTGCTCTGAATTATTACGGACGTTTATGTATTTAGACGTAACATTTAATTGGAATAACGTACTTATGTATTACAAAGACGGTTCTAGTCATTTTGTTTTTGGTGAGTTTTAATGGAAGTTTCCGTAGGTAATGAGCAGCATGATATGGCATTAGTACGGAAATTTAGTGATGTTACCTGTTTCAGTGTTCAACTTCCTCTAGTCATTTATATTTTTAAGGACCAATTCGTAACTATTGCAAATGATATTTCTTTTTACTCGAGTTATGTACCAGTTTCGTAACATGTATAACTGACGTCAATCCTTTAATTGATGACATTAAATATCTTAAATTTATTCCAAGTGTTTACAAAAAAGAATTATAGTTATTCATTATTAGGAAGACTTCTCAGTTTGATATAATACATAATATCTATTGTGTGGTTACGCAACTTTTTATACTAAATATAAGAATCACCTTATGACTAGTCATTAGAATATTAAGACTAATGTTCAAAGATAAATCCATTTAAGACTTTATTGCAATTAAAATATTTGTGTAATAACAAATGTATGGGCACTTAGGTATTTAATTATCACGTTTTCCGCCTCAACGAGTTACGGTAATTGTGTTATTAAATAAACTATTCGCGTCAGACAAAGTACATATTTAAAGAACACAATGGAAACTACAATAAAGGGTTTTTCTAAAATATTCTAGTAAATGTTTCAATAATAAAATGAGTATTATGTATTGTAAAACACTTCACGCTTTATCAAAAAGGGGGCGAGACAGTATAGCTATCACTGTTTCATTATTCAACAGACGAATACCACGGATATCGCTTATCAAATTTTATGAGTATCAAAAAGTAAATTGTTGATGATAAATTTACTTGCACCTAACATTTGGCTATTATTACAATAGGGAAACAAACCATCTGACCCTGCAGTCTCGTTAGACAAGCAGACAGAGCCTAAGATAACACTAATAGCATACAATTTAGTTACACTAAAGACAACACTAAACAGACCTATGATATACTCTTACTCGCTCGCTTTGACATTCAATTTTAAATTTAGCAATAATTATAGTAAATATATTTTTTACTGTCAATACACCCCAGAGTGAGCTCGATCTATGCATTAGACCTTGTTTCACATCATGGGTTGTGTCACAAGCAACCTAAAAAGCAATGTAACCCAACACTTGTTTTGCCTCATAGATTGGATTGCTTAGTTATCAAGTTCATATAGATATTAAGTTTGGCGTATTGTGTTCATTTCCACTGGACTGTGTCAATTCTTATGTTACTAGAATGTCGACATATGCCCGCAACATCACACTGCCATATATTTTATCGTGTTTGTAAGGGTTAATCAATATTGTAATGAGTAAAAACACATTTATGTAACTTTTTTACACCCATGAAGTCAATAAAATTTTGTAGATGGTATATGGTTGTTTCAATTAGCTAAATTCCATTGAAATTCCGAGCCAATTGTCGTTTATTCGATAGACGGTGGGGGTACGGGCGTGCGGGCGTGTGGGATGTGAGTCATCACGACGCGACCTCGATTGACATCACGGGAGCGCCGCCCGCGGCCACGCACGCATCAACAAGGGGACAAAACATACCCCAATGCACAATGAACATATTAAATTGGTTTTATTGATGCAAAAAAAATTAAATTAATAGATTATTGTACATGTCCATTATTGATTGAAAGATAAAAAATATACAAGTTCTTACTCTCCACAGTATATATATAAAAATATAATTTAACTCAGATCAAGTCATATCCAATATCCTTGTGCAGTAAATATTACAAGTTAACAGCAAAGAGAGCTGAGGAAACATCTAATTCTGTAACAATATTTGAACACCTATATATTTATTAAGTTTAACAAACTTCTAGCAGCAAAACATAGGTTGATAAATTTATATTTAAATGGCCAGTAATAATAAAACTTTATTTCATTTACAATAACGATAAATTTCTTATTTCTCAATTTCATAGGTTAGGGGTTTATATCATAGTATTTTGTGGCAGCCTGTGGTGAACAATTATTACACAAGGCATTGAGGGCACCACGGGTTAACACTGGAATCTCTAAGGTCACAGGGTGCAATCACCTAAGGCTCTCTAATATTTGTTCAAAAGTTACCGAATCCTAAACTCACATTATCAACTCTTTACTTGATAAATTTGAATTATATAACAAGACAATAATATATCTGAAAAAATTTAATGTATCCTTAATTCACATATTTAAACATTACATACTGGTTCGGGCCTGCTGGCACAATAGCATCGACTCATCGGAGCCTGCATCTACTCTCACACAGCTCAGAAGTTTCAGCCTCTCCCTTTATCAGTATGATTAGATAACTACTAAATGGTAAACTATATCTATATTAGGTGCAGACAGTTACGTAGTACAACTATATATCACTTTAAATGCAGTCACTTTTACATTTTGTAAATGACACTATGACATTGGCAACACTACAGTGGAACCATGCAAGTTAATTTATGGCAAATTGGTGCACATTCATGTTACTGTCCAACAATACTCCTGAATGCTGTCTGTACCTAACATTGTTAATAATTTTTATTATTAAAACAAAAATATTTTAGTATCTTTTCATATATTTGAAAATCATAATTAACTAAGAGATAATGAGAAGTACATGCTTAGAATCATTCAGCGGAAAGTAGTGCCACATTTGAAACTTAATAAGAAATTAATTGTATTGTCACAGTATTTTCTAGAATGTACTCCTCATCTCAAAATAAATGAATATGGTTTATACTTACATCAAGTAGTAATTAATTTTATAACCATTTACAACTTCTGAACCTAACGGCATCCACACGTTACAATTGGAATTTCAAGAGTGAAACACACACAGAATCCTTGATTCTATCCTTCAATATTATAACTATCAATATATAGACAAGAAAGAATTCAGAGATTACAGCAATGTTCGGACAGGTAGAGGATATCACCAGCAACGCTCTGTGGGTTTTCCACTCATGCTACGGCACTTCATCACATTAACTCAACAAATGCACATTCTCGAAATGCTACAGGTATGATTACCAAGCAACTCAACACCCGACCTAATTAATTTTGGGAACAGTCGAGAGCCAATTCCGGGTACAAGAAGTCTTTCAAATTATTAAATATTTTATACCTAGACGCGTTGGAGGCTGAGGCGGCACTCTTACAGAATTACACATTTCACCTTTCCTTTGGTTTTGGTTTCCTCTTTTTTAGGTGATTTCCTGTTGATCTGTCGCACTAGATCATAGAATACATCGTTCACATGAATTTTAGCCTTCGCCGAGGTCTCCATGAAGGAGCAGTTGAAGTGGCGGGCGAGATTACTGCCCTGTTCTTTGCCAACCACGCGCTCCGCTTCCAGGTCCGTCTTGTTGCCGACCAACACCATGGGTACATCGTCCTTGTCTTTTACTCGTAGGATTTGCTCTCGCAAGTCCTGTAGATCGTTAAACGTTGATTGTGCGGTGATCGAGTATACTAAGACAAATCCTTGGCCGTTCTTCATATACAAGTCTCTCATCGCTGTGAATTGTTCCGTACCAGCCGTGTCCAGAATTTCAAGCATGCACTGTTGTCCATCAACTTCCACCTGTTTCCGATAGCTGTCCTCGATGGTGGGGTCGTATTTCTCGACAAAGATGCCTTGTACGAACTGTACTGTCAGGGCGGACTTTCCCACGCCTCCACTACCTAATACAACTATTTTGTATTCACGCATTATTAACTATTTTGTATCAAGTGAAAAGATCAACAAAAATCAAAGATTAAATTGCTAAGAAGCACATTAACTAGTAAGTTATTGCAAAAAAACCCTGAACAAGTCAATCCGCCATGACACCGTTAGCAGGGCGATGGCTCGGCTCACTGTGTTGGTATTGCCATAAATTAATTTTATATGATACACTTAACTGATGTTAAAAGCTAGAGGGAAGTTGTTTTTTTCATCTAGTGGCTATTTATGGTTAATGACGTTATTATTTAAAATCATTCATGATCAGTGCTGGAAACGCTGTTCGTATTTAAAGCGAATAGAAAAACTAGTTAGTCCATGAAAATAAATTACGGTTAATTCAATTGGGTTGGGAATGGGATGTGTGCATTTACAGCCTTTAATAGAATTTAATTGAAAGGATGCATCAAATTGGGTAATTAATTCTGTTTGCATTTTATTAACTGCAGGTTTCCAATGATTTGAATATAACGACGAATATTTTGTTAATTTTATTCTTATACCTTTTATAGTTGCTAAATATTTAATAAAGATTTTGCCAAAGAAGTTAACAAGAACTAATATCTTTGACATGATCACATGATTATTTTTCATGTACAGATAGATTTATAAAATTAAAATAAGTTTTAGGTTTGTTTTATTGAGGAGTTAAAATATTAAATACATTAATAAGAAAAAACCGTATGAACATACATATGAAAACCGGTGCTATTTTACTTTTTCTAAATAAAAATTACTAAAATGTCAACATTTTATTTCGCCGGAATTTTAAGAGGATTTTAATATGCTTGCCACACTCTTCCTAACAGAAAAATGCAATATAATAATATATTATCCCAGGTTAGCAGTGAACTGGTAGTTTGGTCAAGTGGAGAATAATTTAGTAGTAATTAGGTACTTTAGTCGAGTCGATTTTTTTATTTGTTGAAGGTAGCGTCGCCCACCGCACAGCACTACTTTACTGATTCAGATCGGACACTGTAGCTTTGGTCGAGTTTCTTTGTTGCGGCATTAATCGATTGGCGGAAGCGGATAAGTTACTTAGATATAAAAATATTCTTTTGGATGTTCCAACGTTAGTAGATAGTTTAGATGAGTTCACTTTGATTCATTGCTTCAATTGATTTCGTAAAAATAGTTTTTTCATTTCTTTATGAGATTGCTTGATAGTGGTAAGTTGTGGTAAGTATTTTAACTACTAAAATTTCCATCTACATAGTACTTATTTTCAGACATAGATGTCAGAGAAAGCGACGTTTCAAGGCATGAAATAAAACGAACTATATAGCCTCCCACATGTTTCATTTATAATCTACTCTTTCAGCCGTGTCGTTCTTTCATTCGTGTTTTGCTGTTCATTGTGTTTCAGTTACGATGTCAAATCATTGAACTTGATATTATTTTAACAATAGATTAAAACTGTTATGTTACAATCCCCAAATCTTGCCTCAAAGTTACAAATGTTTGCAGACTCTGTTCAGATCAAACTCAATTTGGCCTAGGACATATGTGTAGGATTTAAGGTAAAAAGATAGATATCTGTTATAAATATTAGTTTAAAAAATTGTGCAATACACCGTCGTCTTCTTGTGTTGATATCTAGATAGTATATGCAAATTTATTTTTAAAAAGGCTAAGCTATTTCGTGAGGAAATGAAGAACTGCATTAAGGAGGATGTGGAGTAGTAGAGGAGAGTGGAAGAAAAAAAAAATCACTGCACTGACCCCAAGGAAAATGGGTAAGATAAATCATCATCTTACCTAATTTCCTTTGGGGTCAAAAAATCATCGTATTTTTAAGAATGTTTATTATGTTTATTCTTATTTCTTTTTTTATGTTTTCGTCCCTATTGCACACGTGACAAACTAACAACCTACCTGTATCGAAATAGACACAGGTACTATTTTACTGGAATTTGGAAGAAAACACTGTTAGTACAGAGAAAACTTTTTGAGTCACAATTTAGTTTCAATAAATCTAAAACTACTTATAGCAAATAAAAATTACTGATCTTTACAACAAGCAAGCGCGTTCAGGTAGTGGGATAAACTCTCCGTGGATGTACACAACAAAATAAATACAGTTGACTCTTTACAATCCAACATGTCTATGATACTATATCTATCGTCAGATAAATCTCAAAATTCGACGAAGTACAGCAAAAAGCATGTTAAATTATCACGGTTGTACAACAAAAAAAGAAAAATATTTGCCTTGTGTGCTTCAATTGTGTAACTTGGAGTTTAAGACATCATTTAATACTTTACCTGTATAATATATAAGTAAAATATGTGTTTTACCTACTGTATTATATCATTGAGAAATAGCAATAGCGTTAAGGAGTTAGTCGTACTGATTGAAGTACTTATTCACACTACGGTGAATATTTAATCGAGTTACATCAGCTATACACTGTGCAATATCATTACGTCTTGCTGCTGCATTCTCAGCTCTCAATTTGTCCAAAGTCATCCTAACACGTTTGCCTAGATCCTTGCTTACTAGATTTAAAAGGTATATAGCTTTCTTTTCCACATCCCAGGGAACCTGCGTTAGTGTATTGGCCAAATAATTGGCTATTCTTTGTCTGTGCGCATCACTTTCTACAATTTCATTGTAAAATTCTGCCGCTGTTTGCAAATCAGCACCGATTCCTTGATACACTAACAAATTTTTTAATGGTCTATCCTCATCCACAAAAGGCATAGGCCCATTAAATGAATTTGGATAATAATTCGGAGCACCATTCATATTGTCCCATAGAGGTGGCTTACCATCGCGACTATAGAATTTATCATACAGTGGAGCATTTACTATAATATTATCGAAATTTACCCCCAAGCGATAATGCTGAGCATCCACGTAGAAAACTTTCCGAGCTCTGTATAAAGAATCAACCGGTCCCAATATACCAGGGACTAAGTTATCAGGACTGAACGCAACTTGTTCAATGTCACTAAAATGATTATTAACGCGGTGATTCAAAACTAAGCGTCCAATTGATACTGTACGGTAGGTACCACGTTTCCACAATCTCGTAACATCAAACGGATCATAATTAACTGTCATTAAATCTTCTTCTGTTAAAATATCCATATCTACCTTCCAGGATGGATAGTTTTTTTCAGCAATCGCATTATATAAATCTCTATTAAAGTAATCAGCATCTTCGGTTACGATTGCTTTAGCGCGAGCGTCAGTCAGATTTTGTAATCCTGTTTCTGTTCTGAAGTTAAACTTCACAAATGATTTTTTTCCATATTTGTTATAAATTATGTACACGTGAATTGGGTAACTATTCATTTTTCTATATCCATCGGGCAGACCAAAATCTGATGCCATCCACATCAACGCATTTAATATATGTGGCCTCGAAGTCGTAAGATCCCACCTGGCCGTGAAGTCGAACATTTCAGTTCGCGGATTTCTTTTAAAAGCGTGTAGAAGATGAGGGAACATGATTGGGTCTTTATGGAAATAGACAGGTAGGTTTATGTTTACAAAATCTAAATTTCCTTCTCTGGTATACATCTTTACAGACATTCCTTTTAACTCCCTGACCAGATCTGGCCCACCGAGGTTTTGAAATGAACTGGAGAATCGTGCAGTAACTGGTGTCCTTTTACCAATTTCATTGAACACATCAGATTTGATATATTTTGAAACGTCGTGGGTCACTTCAAAATATCCAAAAGCACCACTGCCTTTTGCAAACATGATACGCTCTGGAATCCTTTCTCTGGTATTATGAGAAGTAAGTCTGAAATGGTTTCTATGTATAAACAAATCAGTATTCATTGCTTGTGTGTCTCTGACGTCCAGTGGTTCTCCGCTTAGTTTCGTCCATACTCCAATCGGCATCTGAAAAAAGGCATATTTATTTATACAGGTTACAGAAGGATTTGGTTAAGTTTTGGGACCACGATGTTTATTCGAAACATAGTAGATTTATCTGGAAAAGAAATTTTTGTAAATGTGAGAGCTTAATAAGTAATTTTCAAAATAAGTTTGCAGTTCTTAAAATCACGAACTTTTAGAGAAGTTGAGCAGCATTCTCAAGCACATATGGGCTGGCTTAACCAGAGTGATACAACATCCTCACAGAAAACCGCCGTCTTCTATGAAAATTATTTCGTTGTTTTTCACCGACTGAATAGTTTGTATATTTTTAAATTTTCGAAAGGAAGGGACTAGGCTTTGGTAATGCGAGGATGTCCGTGTGTTGACGGATTAAGAATACGGAGTGACACTACCCCTATTAATCCCATGGGTATTGTAAGTACCAAGTAAAGGAGCAAACTTTGCAGGAAAACAGCAAGAGAAAGAAAAGTTGGAACAAACCATAATTTCCGTCTGGCCATCGTGGTATAGTAGGCCAAAATCTCCTTTCTAAGAAGACGCCTATATCCAGCAGTGGACTATTAAAGGCTGATGATGATGATGATGCGACGTTGGTGGAAATGGGAACACCTAAACACTCCGAAATATCAATTCTGAATTTCGACGTTCCGATTATCAAAAGCACGAATTTCATAGTACCTAGGAACTATAATCTAATATTAAAATTCACGAAATTTATTTTATCGAAAGTTGTAAATGCGATTTGTTTGTTAGCCGATTTTTAAATGTTCGAAGAATCAAATGCTCGATGGGTTCTCAGTTCGAAAAACGATATGCCGATTGTCAATACTTCGAATAAATTGCTAAAATTATTATTCTAATTCAGTTAGTATACCATTCAACGTTTAATGTAATTCTTTGGGTTAGGTTAAAAGAGTGGCGATTAACGCCAGATACTTTCTGTTATTGGTGAATCGTTTGGGTGTGATCATTAAAGATCCGGATCCAGATCCGCTCTATTGTTGCTGACTGGTGAATTTTAGATGTTTCGAATTTTCATGAAGTCGTACTTTTTGTTATTCGATCTATTGAAACTCGGTGTTTTGAGCATAGTAATTATAAACGTAAGGAATATTGAATCTTTTTAATTATAAAATTTTTATGAATGATAAATCGTGGTTTTTATATTCGGATTTTAAAACCACACGGAATTATGCAAATCGGTATTTTGAAATTCGTATTTTTGACTGATGGAATAAAGTTATTCGTATTTCTGTAGTGTACCCGGTGAAAATATCGATTGGTAATTACATACCGTTAAACATGGTTAAACATGTTTATTTTAAATTTAAACTCTCACTGTTGTCGCGACTTCTGTATATCAGAATGAATGGCAGTACATCATGAAAAAATCAAGTTTGAAAATCCATGAAACTGAAGATGATGATGATTTGACGCACAGTAATTTGTTTAGAAATTACGTCTGAGCAACCAGTAACTTCAAAATACCATTTTGGTCCCTAAGTCCCTACCCCATCAGACCTACTGCCCAGAGAAGCAGTATACATGCGAAATGAAATAACAGTTCAAAAAGCCGCCATTTCTATCCGTTTCATCCTTTCCCTGTAGTCGTATGTTAGAAAGATTCCAGGGGCAAGAAGCAGGCAGGCCGGGGTGGCGGCGAGCGCGTTGCGAAGCGCGCTCGCCTCTAGGGAGCACAGGGAACATGGGGTTCCCACACGGGGGGGTCGTCTACTCGTCTGTAGATGACCCGAGGTATGTCGGGGCACCAGGGACTTCCTTTCTAGGGTATACCTGGTTCCCCGGCTATTAGTACCCGAGACGGCGTGCGGTTTTAGTCGGTTCGAGTCCGACATGCCACCGACAGGTGGTATCCGAGGGGATTTCCGCACGGAAAAAAAAAAAAAGGGGCAAGAAGCAGATCTGCAGTTCGTTAATTTTGAGCTCTTAAAGGAAAAGCGAGGCAGCCAGTAGTATTCAACTCAACAGAATATTTCCAAGAAGCGGTATTGTCTCACCTACAGAAAAAAAACGCCTAGATTGAGCATCAAGGATGATACTTGTGGTGTACTTTTCTAGCTGCGTCTTCATTTTATGCGCCTAAAAATTAGGAAGGTAATGAAAAATATTTTCTTAAATAAGAAGTTATTTCTTTAGTCTACATTACAAAGAAGGTTGTTTATCAGCAGTTTGAGTAGGATATGAAGACAAATTTAACTAATGCCCTACTATGATAATGCATCAACTAATATTTAGGTATAGTAAATCCTGCTTCTAACCCTTTCCTCCATAAATAACCATAAATAACTAACAATAGATGTAACAATACAATAGTTTGAAACGAGGATGGGATTTTCCTAACGGATAGATTTACACAATTGATGGCCATATTGGGTATTATTAAATGTAATTTTGCAGAGCCAAAGGGGTTGAGAACGTTTCAAAAGTTTTACTAATGATAAAAACGTATTTGATCTATTTGACTTAATCGATATTCTGGTGGTTAGCCGCCGGTCTTTAATCATCATCATCATTGTCATTTTCATGCTCTTTGCCCAATTTTTTGTGGTCGGACAAAGGAAAATCTGACTGCACGGATAGCTTAGTGGTTTAAGCAGTCGCCACGCCGCTTAATACTACGCTGAGTGTTGTGGGTCCGATCCCCAAATGGGACTACACGTTGTGTGATCCACAAATTGTTGTTCTGAATCTGGGTGTTCTTTGTGTCCGTTTCATGTATGTTTGTAAAGTCCCCCGTGACACAGCATATATTCCTAATGCGGGAGTTGTCATTATTAAATTTAAAAAAAATCGTGATTAGGAAAACGGATATGGCACATCAAGAGTTGGGGTAGTCAAGACACAAAAATCATACAAGCACATGTACATCGTGCATTTATGTTCGTGAATAAAATAACCTGATTAGTATTTTGATGTATGTATAAAACTCGTTGATTCTCGTTTTTTATTAAAAAATGTATTTTTTATTAAAGTATTTAATAAAAAATGTAGGTGATTCTAAACTTTCTGATGATAATACCATTGTGCAATGGAAGACGTCTTTCAAAAATAATGTTGATAGCCCATGTTTAATGGTGTTGCCATCATTATTCAATCAGTAATGGAAGACATTTATATTGATTGCGCGTTGCTGCAGAGTTTCAAGTGGTTTGTGCAGTTGGTATTGTGAAGTTAATTACAATTTTGAAATAATTACTGGTGTATCCTACATCAGTAAAAGTATGTTGCTTTTTTTTATGTTAGACGGGCAGACGAGCAGACGGGGTCACCTGATGGAAAGTGACCATCGCCGCTTATGAACGTCTGCAACTCAGAAGTCAGTTTACGGTTTGAAGGTCGTATCGGTCCGGAAATATCGCAGACGATAACCCGTTCCACAGATTGGTTGTGCGGGGCAAAAAGTGTCTCGAAAAGCGCACAGTAGTGGAGCGCCAACTATCCAGGTAATGAGGATGAAAATTTTGCCGTGTGGAACGAACTCGGAAAGTTGCGGCTGGTATTACTTCGAAAAATTCCTCGGAGCACTCTCCATGATATATGCGATAGAGAATGCAGAGTGAAGCCACATCTCTACGTAACGCCAAGGGATCGAGCCGATCGGAGATGTTTAGGCTATCGACGATTCGAGTCGCCCTTCGTTGGATGCGGTCCAGAGGAAAAAGCTGGTACTGAGGTGCCCCTGCATAGAGATGTGAACAGTATTCCATATGCGGGCGGACTTGTGCTTATAGAGCTGAAGACTGTGGGCCAGATTGAAATACTGCCTCGATCTGTTCAGCACACCGAGCTTCTTCGAGGATAATTTGACCTTACCCTCTAAGTGACCCCAAAACTGGACTCCGCACGATATGTCGATGCCTAGGATTCCGATGTTGGCTGAGACAGTTAGGGAGGTGTTCTTATACTGAGGTGATACGACAAATGGTATCTTTTTTGCGCTGAACGCACAGACCTGTACCTTATTTTAATAATAATACCTTCACATTTCACACACGGATCCCAAACAAGGCGGAGCCCGTATTATTGTAACCAGACTTTTACTTATATATTCAAAAGTACGTATGTACGTTATGTATGTTATAGATAAATTACACATAGACAAAAATAAAATGGTCATACTTTTTACAAAATTATTTGTCCTGGGTGGGAATCGGATCAACGATCTCTAGGTTAGACGCTTGATTCATAATCCGACGGTGTCACAACTTACCGGGTGCTGTTGTCTAAACTCAGGCAGCTGTTGTGATGCAGGATCTGGTTCAGTCCCATTGTGGTATCGGTAACCGCTGACGTGGATCAACACGGAGCATAAACCGACGTACGTAGCAAGCGTAACCATCTTGCACTATTAATTGTTTTATGATTTCACTATTTTTATACAAACATACATCTGAGGAAGTGCGTGCTGTTAATATGTACTACTGTGATGAAATGATTGCAGACAAGTGCGATATGATGTAATGATTGTTGTATAAATTAACATAATTATTCAAGTGCATTAATATAACGGGTCTATTACTGCTTTTTTTGTAATATGGGTTAAACGAGCTAGTAGGTCACCTGATGGTAAGTGATTATCGTCGTTCATGGATACCAGCAAGTCAAGAATTACGACAGTGTTGCCAGCCTCTGAGGTGGGAATACGCTTTTATCTTGAAGGTCGTATCGGTCCAGAATTCCGCAGGAGACATTTTTTTTATGGAAGAGGTGGCAAACGAGAAGGCGGGTCACCTGATGGTAGCCAGTACCGCCGCATGTAGTTCAGGAGTCATAATAAGACGTTTAAGGAAGGAGTACGCTGTTTTTGTTAGGTTTTAACGAAAGTTCTGTTCTAAAACAGATTTCCAATAAAGAACGAGTCACACTTATCTGAGAGGATTGAAATAATCTGTTTCTCTAGAAGTAGTAAAGAATATGTGAAAAATTAAGAAAATACTAAAACATCAATTTGGTTGATTGCACAAAAAGTTAACCAATTACCTACAATAAATGGTATACTTCCATTTGCTGTCTGTCACCAGAGTACACCCCTTCAGAATTAGGGAAGGGGGACTTTGGTGGTGGAGAAACAGTTATTTAAGTACATACGACCCCCTTGGGATTTATCCACTAAATCATGATCTGCAGTGTGCTGATTCTAACCAGTACAGTACAGAAGCTTTCACACTTAAGACCACTATGATGGTCCCATAACAAACTTTAGTTTTACATGCAATAAATAAAGTGAAATCGACAAATACGATGGTTAAGCAATAATTATACTGAGGGAAAAAAACATACAAATATACCGTACATAATTATTTTCTAATTAACCAATTCGTAAATTTAAATATAATATGAATTGCTATCATGTTAATGATTCAATCAATCAATAAATTAGCTTATTGCAGCTTTTTTGCTGCTTGTAACGGCTCTCTCCCAGCCATAATATCGTAGACATCATTTTTAAGTAGATTTTATAAGTAGATTAGGATCAGACACGGCAATGAATATATATTAGTATTTTTTCTTGTTTTCTTATACAATTCCACGACTTTACCGCCCTCTATACGACTTTACCTATACCTAGTAAGTTTTACGTACCTAACAATTTAAAGGACCAAGCAGTTCAGATAAAGCTCGATAGATGATGTTACTAGTAGTTTCAATTTTTAATCGTTTTCTAGACGAATTATAATAAAAAATACACAAACAATCAAAATGATAACTTTTCATAGAACTGAATAGACTTTTTTTTAACAGAATCTGAATCCGGCAAGATTGCATGTTAGCATTAATTAGTAATTTTTTTAACTTAACCTATTTAAATTTAAAAAAAGATTGCATGGACTTTGTGGAATCGTCTGCATATATGAATACGGCTAAGTTGCTGACTGAGAACTGATGATCATAACCTATCAACATGATTATTATAATAATAAAGCTTTATTGGAAACTAGAACAAAGGAAACAGTAACATTTTATGCGAAAGTGTCTACATTAGTTAAAAGAACTGTGTCGCAGACATTAACGCCACCTCCGGCCTGGGGCCGTCAGAGTTCCACTAATAACCGTATAAAATTAACAAAATAAAACTAAACCAAATTAGATCATAAATTGTTAGTAAGTCTGTGTGTGTGTGTGTGTGTGCGTGTGTGTATGTGTGTGTGTTTGTGTGTGTGTGTGTTACTGAGAGGGCGGAGAGTTTTGGAGGAAATTTATTTTTGCAATTATGTGGCTCAAGCTCAAGGCCATAAGCTCAAGTTCTTCATAGTTCAGGGTGTGCAGCCATTCATTTGTAACTAACTTGCAAGTCCTAAGCGTAACTGGATTGACATTCAGTATTCTATTTACTCGGTTGTATATAACAGGGCTAATAAAATGATATTGACGCTTAAGGATCTCAAACCTGGTCACCTCAATATGGCACACCCTATCCGACCTCCGTGCCTGGGAAATAGATACCGCCTCAAATGGCAATTCTGCATGCTTGCGCAGTATGGTGGTCAGCAAGAATGAGTGTCTGACTGTAGGGAGTTTACATAGGTCATAGAGCTCCTTGGTTGGGAAACGAATAGGCTTACCTGTCATAACTTTCAGCACAGCCCGCTGCGACCGTTCCAAAGGCAGCATTAAGGATTTTACTGAGCCACCCCATGCTGTAACACAGTAGGTCAACATAGAGTGAGCGAGAGCAAAATAAACCATTTTCACACCATCAATGTTTGACACCACCAATAATCTAATTTGCTCCTTCCAGGTCAACATACTATCCACGTACACCCCAAGGTGTTTGATAAAATCTGTGCGTTTAATAGCAATACAATTACAGTTTTGAGTAGTAGAACACAGGTGGGGGCACTTAGGGACACGGGGGGGGGGGGGGGTCGTCTACCTGTTGTTGTAGATGGCACCAGGGACTTCCTTTCTAGGGTATACCTGGTTCCCCGGCTATTAGTACGCGAGACGGCGTGCGGTTTTAGTCGGTTCGAGTCCGACATGCCACCGATAGGTGGTACCCGAGGAGATTTCCGCACGGAAAAAAAAAGGTAAGCACTTAGGGAAAAAGAAGAGGGCGGCTGAGATGCAATTCTTGGAGAAAAAGTGATGAATTTCGTTTTTTCTAAGTTGAGTGTAGTAGGTACTTTAAATATGTACACTGTAATCGATGTTTAATTGTTTTCTATGAACAATTATTGGTATTGAATAATTTGATGTTGAATTTTTACTCATAGATTGAATATCAAAGGAGTGGCACATGACTGTCGCGAAAAATGTTATGTTAGAGTAATTAAATTACAGTGTCTGATTCTATCATTGTTGTTGTCCTCATTTCGGCAGTCATCGAGTATTCGTGTATCACGCAAGCTTTCTATTATAAATATTTCAAGTGAAACGCCCTGTGTTATTAAAACTTACAGCCATGTTTGGCTTTTCTTTCTTTAAACATACTTGTAGAGGTGTAAGAAATCTTGATATTTATTATTTGACAGCTAAGGTCAATATCAGAGAACTGTGTTTTTTTTTTATCGTGTTCAAGCTAAAAGCCGCGCTGTCCACCGGACAGCTAATAGTGAAGCGTCTGGCGAAACATCCAACAGACTAAAACCTCACGGTCTTGTTACATAATAAGTCACTAAGAAGGGAAGAAGATATCTTAAATGAGAACGGCTTAAGTCTTCTAAGTCTTATAAAATCTTCAAGACAGCTCTAGGTGTAGTCCCACGATAAAAATAAAAATTAAATAACATTATAGTGTTGGGTGTGCAAATAATCTTATACTCGTATATAAAATTCTCGCGTCACAATGTTAGTTACCATACTCCTCCGAAACGGCTGGACCGATTTTTATGAAATTTTTTGTGCACATCGGGTAGGTCTGAGAATCGGCTAACATCTATTTTTCATACCCTTAAATGGCAAGGGTGACCCACCCCCTATTTTTTTTTTAATATAGCCTAGAAATAATGTATATGGCAAAACAACGTTTGCCAGGTCAGCTAGTTATATGTAAAAAAATGCTTTCTTTTTATTGTAACCCATTATGACCTGAATTATTTTAGGGTCTTAGAATTTGATATTTTTTTGGTATATCGTTGTAAAAGGTACCTTTAGTTATTTTGATTATTAAAAGTCGAATTGATTTATTACTATTATAAAAAACGAAGGCTGCCGTACGGCACCGCTTGGCTAATCCACAGGCTTTACATCCTTTTACTAGGTATGTATTTACTTAAGATTAGCTACCATTAGCATGCAATGAGTTTTGAGTTCTAACCGATATTATATATGGCATTATTGTTAGCTCCAATCTGACCTAAGACCCAGGGAATAAATAGAAGGAACAGTTTAAAAAGCCAAGGGTAAGGAGTTGGCACAAGTAAATAAAATAAGATTTTGTTCAGTGAGTTTCAATCACACCATCAATAAATCAAAGTATCTTTCCTATTGTGTTGTTATGAAAAATGTAACTCATTTATTTTGTAAATATTTTTGTTGGATAGTAAAATCTTTGAAATTTTTATATTTAAGACAAACGATCTATATATATTTTACGATGGTGAAGCAGTAAATAATTTTAGTAGGCTATGAAACCGAGGGAAATACAATAAATTTTTCATGGGAGTAGATTAAGAGGATTTAAAATACAACGGTTTCAAAGTTATTAAAAACTCTGTCGTGTCTTTCATGTATGTTTTTTATCGAGTGAATATTCAATAATAACTTTGGTTGGTCTGCGGAACTCCTCCTTCCTGATTCACGCAGAGAAACTCCGAGCAATGCCCTCTCCATTGCTCTTTGGGTGACTTTGAGCCTTCTTGTAAAATCCATTGTGAGCGACCAAGTCGCTGTGCCACAAGCCATCACTGGCAACAGACACTGGTCAAGTACTTTCGTTTTGAGACACTAGGAAGCCGTTGGATGCGGGCAGCATAGGACAGGTTGTTGGGGAGAACCTTGGGGAGGCCTATGTCTAGCACTGAACGTCTTTCGGCCGAGATGAAGCTGATGATGATTTAAAAATAACCAACTTTGTAAAAAACTTTATAAAAAACGGATTGAGAATACAGAGTGTTACAACCTCTATTCATCCCGTGGGAGTCGTAAGAGACGACTAAGGGAGCAAACTCTGCAGGACAATAAGATTGCCAAAAGGAAGAAAACTTGAAACAAACCCTAAACGAACTCGTCTGGCCAGCGTGGTATAGTAGGCCAAAACCTCCATTGTAAGGAAAGGCCTATGTCCAGCAGTGGACTGTTAGGGGCTGTTGATGATGAAAAGACAACTCTTGCATTCTGTGTCACGGGGGACTTTACAAAGATTCATGAAACGAACACAAAGACCACCCAGACTCAGAATAATAATTTGAGAATCACACAAAGCGTTGTCCCATTACCCAATAATTTCAGGATCATGAGTTTAATGACATCGTACGATTAAAGTCACCTCCCTCACTCAGACCTGCACTAACTTCACTCACTCAGACCTGCACTAACTTCACTCACTCAGACCTGCACTAACCTCACTCATTCTATGATAGGCAACAAAAGCATGGCTTAACACAGGATTTCTGTTTGGGCGTGGCATCACTCCGGAGACGACTCCTTTGTGCCGAACAACGGCTCCTGTACTGTGAGAATAGAATAGAATAATCTATATTGCACACCAGTTCAGTACATTATACATACAACAGTATTCCAAGTTAATGACCATATACAAATGGCGGCCTTATAGTTAAAAAGCAACAGGCAACGTTTGGATGGACAAATAGACTGTAAATAGGAAATTTAATGGGCAGTTTTGGTGTGAAAAAAAGTGTAAAGGAATCTAAAGAAATTTATACAACAAAACAGTATTTGATAGTGATAAAAGAGAGAACTTCATTGACTTTATGATTTTGAAGACTTGAAATCTTTGACTTTAAATCCTTTCAAGAGAAGAACAGATATTTTAAAATTATTTTGATGGTAAAAGTGAATCCCACCACAAAGGAATAAAGTTTAATTTTGATATATATGTAAATATAGGTCGTATAGATAGTTCAACTCAGTTGTGCGCGCGGCCCTATGTGTGCGTGGGCTTGTAAATATACAACTTTCATTCGTGTGGCAGTGACGCGGCAGTCGTCGTCCGAGCAAGACGAATACCACACGTATGAAAGTTGTATATTTACAACTATCTATACGTGCAACGCAATGTGTGTCTAATCACCTCGCAGTCATGGCCAGTGATGTCATTACCCTTTTTTTTTTCCGTGCGGAAATCCCCTCGGATACCACCCGGACTCGAACCGACTAAAACTAGTCTCGGGTACTAATAGCCGGGGAACCAGGTATACCCTATAAAGGAAGTCCCTGGTGCCCCGAAGTGATGTCATTACCCTGCTTTCATTATGAACGTGATAGGGTTGGTAATGCACCACTGATCCTTTGGTGCTACAAGTTAAGTTTTTAAAGAATTTGCTACTTAAAACTCATTAGGTAGGTACACATTTCTTCTGAACGTCATAAAACTCGTCTTTATTGTTTATTCAACTAACACTTAATAAGTTATTATAAAAGAGATATTTATTAACCATGTTTATATGTTTGTTTATACAAATAAATAAAATTGAAGTGTCTGTTTGTAATGTCAAAATAATAGGTTTTTTTTAATGCTCACACGATTATTTGCACGATACCAATGTCTAAAAACCAGTTTAAATATTTTTCCGGGTAAGCTTCAAAACGGCTAGATCGATATTGATAATATTTTACTACCAGGTAGCTGTCTATATAAGGAGTAACTTAGGCTATTTTTTAACCGACTTCAAAAAGGAGAAGGTTGTCAGTTCTGGTGTTAATATATTTTTTATGCATACATAACTCCGTCATATATATGAACGGATTTTCAAAATTCTTTTTTTGTTCGAAAGGGGTTTATTCCGAAATGGACCCATTTAAATTTCATATAGATCTGATTATGAGTTTTGGAGACAGACAACGGAACTCTTCAAAAAATAACAGCAAATCAACCGCGATTAACTGCTAGGTATTTAGTGTTCTTTGTTAGTATTGTTAGAAGTCGGTTCAACTTTTTTTAAATAAGGATTTATCTTCTTAGAAAAACCCAAAAAAAAATTGCCCGATCCTAGAATCAATCCCGAGGCCTCACGTACCGTACTACACCACTAAGGCAGCGCACGGCCGCCGCTGACTGTTCGAGCGCCCGCGTGCAATTCCGATGAAGCCGCCCTTTTCTCCGTGCGGAAATCGCCCTTCCCAAACGGACAGCCGGTGGGGTGGTTATGAATTTCAATTCCGATAAAGTTATATTTATCCTTATTTAACGAGTTTACTTAATCTTCCATCTTCCATCATATTACTTAATTTCGATACAATTATAGCGCCGCATGTTGTGGCATGCCGCAAAACGCCGTATCATGCGGTTTTATTCTACAGATTATCATTCCACCATATCCCGCACGCAAAAGTCCGTGTGAAAAAAATTTATATATGTATTTATATTAGTTGTCTAGTAGCCATAGTACAAGCTCTGCTTAGTTTGGGACTAGATAGCGTTGTGTGAATGTGGCAGAATATTAAAAAAAAGTTAAAAAATAAAAATTAAAATCGATTTACAAATATCGAAGATTGGGGTTGACATGTCCACATAGACAAAAACCCCTAATCAACAACAGATTAAAAAAAAAAAAAAAAAAAATATCGAAGATGCCGTGTAAAATAATATTAAAAGCAGTTGAATTGAATAAGAACAGTTATTTGGAAGTCAGGGGGAAAACTAAGGTATTATTTAATAAAATTTATATTCTGGCAAATAGTGAAAAGGTTACATAATTCTATTTTCTTCCTATAATTTAAAAAAAATGCCAAGTATTGCCGCAGTAATGCTCTCTGCTCTTACTAAATCTATATGCAAATTGAACCACAAACCGAGACTGCATTTAATTCAACAAGGAACATTTTAGGTACTGCCCTAGTTTTAGCTTGTCCTGATTTCCGCAAACCGTTTCAACTGTTTAATATTGGTATTTTTTTCTTTTTCTTTTGTAAAAAGACAACTCCCGCATTAGGAATATATCCTGTGTCGCGGGGAACTTTACAAATATACATGAAACGGATACACAGAACACCCAGATTTAGAACAACAAGTAGTAGGAAGCGTCGCGGCGATCGCTTAAACCATTACGCCATCTGTGCAGTCTCATCATCATCAACAGCCTATAATACGGGTTTTCTGCTCCACCTGCCATAGGGGTCTGGATGTCTTAATAACAGCAGTTCCCGGAGCCTTCCTATTACAGGCGCAGAGTGGCACACCGTGTGGTTTTAGTCGGTCCAATTCCGAAACACCACAAATAATCGGTGGGGTAATGGCACGAGGGGGTTTCCAGACGGCCGTGTGTGAGATGTCTCACGTTAAAAAAATGATTTTTTATTTCATTGATTAAGAAGTTTATCCCAAGTCAGTCAGTAGTCCCTAATGTAGTTATGTACTTCTCTACTTTAGTAACGCAAGTTATAACTGAGGTCTATTGTGCACACTATATTGAAAAGTAAATATGCTCCTAAAACTGGGCAAAAAGCTCTAGACCAGCAGATTTCGAAATGGTATCGAGTTTCAAGTTGCTTAGATTAGAAATTGGGCAATAATTCTTGGGCATTGGGAAATCTTTCGATGATGCAGATACATATAACTACAAAATAAATTAATAAACAACATAATTAAAAATAATTTTACAACTCCAGTATTGAGTCGTACAAATTTCCTTTCAAAAATAATCAGCTAATAATAAATAAATCTTTACTAATTAGAAAAAAAATCAATTTCTTAGCTGACGAGGTGTGTCACCGTCGAGCTAGCGGAGCTGTCGCCCGGCTAATGAGATAACTTTGTAAGAACGTTGCGAATATTAAATAAGCCCGATAAGAACGCTGCTACAAACTTGTTTTGTACAAAAAACATTTATTCCTTAAATAATTTGAGTGCATAATGTATATCCTTATTTTTATTTTTTTCGTCATGTTTATTTCAGCAGAAAGTAGGATTAAATTAACTGAAACACTTTTATGTGCTTGCCTTTTTTATTAAAAGATAATTAAAGCAATTAGATCTAAAAATTACCATTTCAAAGAACATAAGTTATAACTTAGTCTTCTGTTTGTTCTTTATTGTTACAATGTTGTTTTGTGAACAGCATATGCATAAAAAGTATGAGTTTATCATATTCGTACTTTTCACCTGTGTTTCATCTGCATTTTATTGAATGTACGGAGAAAAGGATTAGATAAATAGATACTCTTTATTGCACACCATAATTAGGATTCATGCGATAATACTTACAAAAAAAAAAACAATGATACAATGGGCGGCCTTATCGCAGTCTGCGATCTCTTCCAGCCAACCTTTAGATAGACTATACTATATAGTAATATGTATATATGTATATGTGTCCATGTGATGATGGATTAAGAATATAGAATGTCACCACCCCTTTTCATCAAGTGGGTGTTGTCAAAGTCGACTAAGGGAACATACTACGCAGGAAAATACCACTGCAAAAAGAAGGAAAACTTGATATACTAGGAAAACTTGGTATAGTAGGCCAAAACCTCATTTCTAAGGCGAGGCCTATGTCCAGCAGTGGACTATTAAAGGCTGTTGATAATGATGTATATGTGTATATAGTAATTTTTTATTTGAAATCCAGTTTCCAAATCAGTTCATAAAATTAAAGAAAAGTGACTGGATCTTAAAACTTTTCAATTCATGGTGTGTATGACTATTTAATTAAATGTTTGTACTTCATAAGCCGCTCACATAATGCTATGGTCTGACCAGATCATTGGACAATAAGTCTTGACATTTATTTATCTATACTCTATACAAATAAATAAAATTGGAGTGTCTGTTTGTAATATTAAAATAACCGCTTTTTACTAAATGCATACGGTACACATGCCAAAATAACATTTTTTACAATTTTTGTCTGTCTGTCTGTTCCGGGTAATCTCCGGAACGGCTGGACCGATTTCGACAGGACTTTCACTGACAGATAGCTGATGACATAAGCAATAACTTAGACTACTTTTTCTAGACTAGCTTCGCCCCGCGGCGTTGCCCGCGGTTATAACAACAAACGCGGGTAACACCGCGGGTCTCAGCTAGTTCAAAATAATTGTGTACAACAGTCTGAGACTACCACTGTTCCTTTTAGATGTCGAGTTCATTGTTGCATTTTCTCTCCTAAATATTCATTTTAACAATAAAAAAGAATGATTTAAAACAAAAAAATGCTTCTATATTAAACCTTACTCTATTTGTAAACTCTTTTTTGTTTTAAGTTGTTCCTATAATTTAAAAGTTTCTATAAAACGTTAAAAGATTGGTTCAATGCAGAGCACCTGTATCATACTTTTAAATAATTGCGGCGATAATTCTACAAAGAGTGAAAACTACCAGCAATTAAGCTTACAAATTGTTTTCTTTGTATCCTATATATAATAATAAAAATGTTGACAGTATGGTAGTTTTGTATTGAAAACGTTCATAAAAAAAAACTTGTCACGAAGGGTTCCGTACCATTAACTATAAAAACGGCAAAAGAATCATGTCTGTTGTATGGGAGTCACACTTAAATATTTATTTATTCTGTTTTTAGTATTTGTTGTTAGCGGCAACAGAAATACATCATCTGTGAAAATTTCCACTGTCTAACTATCACGGTTCATGAGATACAGCCTGGTGACAGACCGACAGATAGACAGACGGAGACAGACGGACGGACGGACAGCGGAGTCTTAGTAATAGGATCCCGTTTTACCCTTTGGGTACGGGACCCTAAAAAGATTAATCATGATTATTATAATAGCAACGTGCCAAGTACGAGCAGAAAAACAGCTAAAGTATAAATCCAATTTGTTTTGACTGAGTATTATATGTATATATACAATACACTTTCTCTATAGACCAAGTTTTTTTACTTCTTTTTAGATTAGCTAAGCCGCGCTTCCATCAAAATTACTAAATTTGCCTCGTTTTCGCCACATTTTTCATTACTACTCGGCTCCTTTTAGTCGTAACATGATGTTATATAACCTATATCCTTCCTCGATAAAAGGGCTATCCCACACTAAAAGAATTTTTCAATTCGAAGCCGTAGTTCCTGAGATTACCCCGAACATACAAACTCACAAACTTTACCTCTTCATAATATTAGAGATTAGTATTATTTTTATCAGCTTTTATTTAATTTGCTAAGTTTGTATGTATGTTCGGCACGAACGTTGGCAGTTAAATTAGAACCACTTCCCGATGTCCGATTGGGCTCAAATTTGGCGTACATATGTATATTCAGTGACAATACAATATGGTATCATGGAGCTGCTCTGATGATGTAGCCGGAAGATGGCTTCTAAATTAAACAAGATGTACCTATCGAATTTGAGCTCATTTGTTTTGTATTTATGAGTAAAAGCTTATTTTTAAAAAAAAGTGATCTTTCATTTAATGCGAAAAAAATAACCTTTTATACTTCAGTACTTCTAGAGACTTTTAAAGGACCATAGACGGACACACTCATTTGTTCGGAAGTCTGCCAACACTACCAGTTTTAGGTAACCAGTCCATTTTCTTAACAGGACACGTTTTTTGTCTGTCGTTCTTTAATGTTGTCGCTAGAAGCAATCGAGTTGTTTCACAAAGTGCAATTCGTATGTTTAGTATTCTTCGGTAGTACACTCGCAGATGTCTTTCGAATTTCAATAAAACATTTTATCCTAAGAACACGTTAAGACTGGGAGAGCGTGAAAAATAAAATGGTTGCACATTTGTTTGTTTGCAAACAATAAAATTGTTGAAAATTGTTTATTTGTTATGCATTTTTGTGACAATCATATGTAAAATGATATAAAAGTTATTTTGACGTTTCAGCTGTTGCTGCTGAAAATGTGGAGAATAGATCAGAAAATATATCTACCATAAAATTTCACAATGAAGGGTCTTTCAAAGGCTATAACCGTGTTTTTAGAAACTTAGTGAAATGTAGTGTTTCTGACATGGTTTCATAGTGATGTTTATTCATTGTTCAAGTATTTTAAATGTAAATAAATACTTCAGACACGATGGCTGTAGTCGTAATAAAACCACCTATACATATCAAGATATTTTCAAATTGTTGGATAAAAATGTTAAGTTGGTTTGTGTACGCTTCAAAAACTCATAAAGTTTTGCATTGATTGAGCTTTAATTTTGACACGATATATAAACCGCTTCAAAGATTGTTTTCACATTGCGTCAGTTTTGTTCTTCATTTGTCATCAAATAAACCACAATGTACCACAGCGAAGCGTGCGAAGGTACAGCTAATTGTTTATTTATATATATTTAATTACATTTATATACACAAGTAAAGGTATTTATCCCGAAAGAGAAGTTAGAGGCCATTTATATTCTGATCATTTTATCGACTATAATTTTAGCCCCACTAATGTACCTAATCTTATTGGTATCAACCAGGCACGTTTTTTTTTTCTAAATATATTCCACATACATAAATTACTTTATGAGACAGAATAGATGATCGTGCTCATCACACAATATTTGTCCTGGGTGAGCATCGAACCCACGACCTCTGGCTTAGCATTTAGAATCGCTAACCACTAGCCCAATAGACCCTATAATATTGATTAATATGCTAATATTGATTATATGAAAGTTTATCTATACCAATATTGTAAAAAGTTTGTGAGTTTATATGTTCGGGGTAATCTCCGGTACTACTGATCCGATTTTCCAAATCTTTCACTGTTAGAAAGGTATATTATCCTTGAGCAGTATGAATTACTACTTACCGCGATAATCGACCGGTTCGTGTGGTGACGGGTTAAGAATACAGAGTGTCACCACCCCTATTCATCCCGTGGGTGTCGTAAGAGTCGACTAAGAGAGCAAACTGTGCAAAACAACAGCACTGCAGTGAGAAGGAAAACTTGACACAAATCTTATACCAACTACATATGTGAGAGGCTTATGTCCAGCAGTGGACTATTAAAGACTGTTGATATGTGATGTGCGGTAACCGAAATGCACGCGGGTGCATAGCCGCGGTAAAATCTAGCAATTAAAAAAAAAAGGTCAACTTAACTTCCAAGTTTTTTGTTTGTATTTTGTGAGGCAATGTGGCATTCTATTCTAGCCCTTCTGATTTATACGTATCATAAACATATCATTATAATTCACATACTGTCTTTTGGATATGACTATCTATTTTAAATAAATAGCTTGAAGTGACCATTTCACCGAGTGTAGTGGGTTCGACACACACAGGGACAAAAATTTGCCTAATCTACAAAAAGTTTTACGAGTCTGCTATTCCATGATGTCAATATGTTTTATCGCTTTCCATACAAAAGCTTTTATGACGTGATGACTGAGTTATTACAAAATGCCTATGCTATATTTGGTTCACGTACACAGAAATGGTGTAAGGCTTGGTCTAGCGTGAATCACGCCAAATATTGTAGCAATTAATATGTTAATTAGCGGCCGACACGCGACCGGAATGGGGCTTGTATGTTGAGCAACGTGACATAACACCGCGGTGTGTCAGTGCGGTGTGTCGCCACCCTTATCGCAGTTTTTGTAAATAAATACATCAAATTACAGCACATCTACAGTCTTTAATAGTCCATTGCTGGATATAGACATCCTTAGAAAGGAAGTATTGGCCTATTATACCACGCTGGCCAAACGGGTTGGTATAGAGTTTGTGTCAAGTTTCCTTCTCTTTGCAATGCTGTTGTCTTTCATAGTCTGCTTCCTTAGTCGACTGTTACGACACCCACGGAATGAATAGGGTTGGTGACAATCCGTATATATACTAAGATATGAATAAATACATACACATATTAGGATAAAGAATAAATACATACGCCATGTCATCCGTAGGGGAGACAGAGGCCTATGCTCGCGAAGGAGACGGCGGAGCGGGACCGGGAGAGGTTTAGAACTCTCCCGGTCCGCCAGGCCCGGGAACGGGCCAGGTACCGCAGGCGACTCAGGCGCCGGATGTCGCAGGACGACCTCCGTCTTCCATAAGCGCTGTCCTGGGGATGACAGGTGAGGCCATCTGTCACCCTAGCAGAAGCAGGCCGGGGTGGCGGCGAGCGCGTAGCGAAGCGCGCTAGCTTCCAGGGAGCAGAGGGAACATGGGGTTCCCACACGGGGAGGTCGTCTACTCGTCTGTAGATGGCCCGAGGTATGTCGGGGCACCAGGACTTCCTTTCTAGAGTATACCTGGTTCCTCGGATATTAGTACCCGAGACGGCGTGCGGTTTTAGTCGGTTCGAACCCGACATGCTACCGTTAGGTGGTATCCGAGGGGATTTCCGCACGGAAAAAAAAAGGATTGAGACAGAGGCCAATTAAAACGCCCACATTATGCCAACTATCCGTAATAGAGGGTGAGCTTATTGCTGATAATCAGGCACTAATTTTACGAAAAAACAAAGTTAAATATTTCTAAATACATATATGTACTGTGAAGTTTAAAATACGCCCTGCAATAAATGTACTTACTTCAGCCTTCAGTTTTAAAGACAAACTCTAACAGCAATGATGTAAGCTCACAAGTGATTAAGCAACTAATTTTATCATTATCCCTTTTACTACTGTTGTCATAATAAAATAGAAAGAAATCGAAAGCGAACGGACCTACGAAAGAAACGTATTACTTAATAATTAGTTGGCCACATCGAATGTTATATAGAAACCTGCCTAAGGAAACATAATAGATAATATTACCAGTAAAGTAAAATGCAAAATTATTCTACTGCCTACTGTAAACGATACAAAAATCGAATGAGTTTTTGTTGAGTCACGGTTCGTTTTCCAGAAATAGTTCGAAATCACGTCAACAAGCTTTTTGCAGTCCCAAACAGCAATGGTAAGTTACTTTCGAGAATTTATACGCAGTACCTCTTCTGAGTTTGGAAATATCTGTAATATCTACGTCTAGAACGTGTCTTGGAACCACGTAAAGAGGAACAAGCTGTTGTGGTAAACGTGTGCTCTCTTTAAAAATGGAAGAATTGGTTCTTATTTTAAACATTTATATGGTAGTATTGCATTTTTGTTCAATATTTCTAATGTGTTACAACGTTCTTACCAATTTTCTGTGGAAGCCGAAGATGTGCGCGATATTTCATTTAACCTATGAGCGCGAGCGTTCTAGAGTTGGCCGTCAGATGGTAGGTGAGATATCTATCTCTATCTAATAAACTAAAAGAATAAAGATAATAAAGACTAATAATATAAAATACTAATATAATAAAGATGTAAAATTTGTGAGTTTGTATGCTTGGTACTACTGAAATATATTATCTGAGTGCTATAGACTGCTTTTTATAGCGATAACCGACGTCACGCGGGCGAACTCACTACATGAAGCTCACTCGTTAATTATTTATGTGTGTGTGGGAGAGCCATGCTTCGGCACGAATGGGTCGGCTCGACCGAAGTGATACCACGGCCTCACAGAAAACCGGTGTTAAGCAATTCTTTCGTTGCCTTTCACTGAGTGAGTGAGGTTACTGGAGCCCACGCCAAGGGCGGCAACGCACTTGTGACTTTTGAGTTGCAGGTGTCCATGGGTGGCGGTAGTTGCTTCCCATCAGGTGACCCATCTGCTCGTTTGCCCCCTTATACCATAAAAAAAAGTTATTTACATCATCTACATACACATAAAATGAGCCACTATTTCCTTCTTCTGTGACAGAGAAGTGAGTACCAACTTCTGTAACTATCTCCATTACCGTGACGACTTTTTGTTTGACTTGTTGACTTTGATAAGAATTATGTGCACGTAATATTAGAACACATCAAAAGAAAGTGGTGGACGAATAACGGGGTTCAAATATTTAAAATCCATTCTATTGACATTGGAAGTATTCCTTTTTTAATAGAATAGAGTAGATTTTTTTATTTTTTTATTTTTTATTTTGGAAATAAGGGTAATACATAATAGGCGTTCCAATACATTAAAGCTCATCCATATTGTACTAGTGGCGTGCAAACATTTTTAGTAGTAAGTATTTTTAGTAGCAAGTAAAAAGCATTTTTTTTTTTTTTTTTTAATATTCAAATCTGCACTAATATTAATACTCAATCTTAACATTAGGCAATAAAAATCTCGGGCACGCCGTCATCGCGGCGGTAAGACCCGTTATGGAGGATTGGCTCGAGAGGCGTCACGGGACCCTCTCATACCGACTGACGCAGGTGATCACTGGGAAAGGATGTTTCGGGGATCACCTGTGTCTGATCCGCAAGGAGCCAACGCCTGGGTGCCACCACTGCGATGGCCAGACCGTGGACACGGCTCTCTACACGCTGGCAGAGTGCCCGGCGTGGGTTGAGCAGAGGCGAGACCTCGTGGCGGCCATCGGAGTGGGAGTTCTCTCGCTCGATAGCCTGATTGCGGCTTTCGTGCGGAGCGAGAGTGCGTTGAACTCTGCCGTCTAATTCTGCGAGCAAGTTATGCTCGCGAAGGAGACGGCGGAGCGGGACCGGGAGAGGTTTAGGACTCTCCCGGCCCGCCAGGGTCGCAGAACGACCTCCGTCCTCCATAAGCGCAGGCCGTGGGGTGACAGGTGAGGCCATCTGTCCACCCTAGCAGAAGCAGGCCGGGGTGGCGGCGAGCGCGTTGCGAAGCGCGCTCGCTTCCAGGGAGCACAGGGAACATGGGGTTCCCACACGGGGGGGGGGGGGGGGGGGGTCGTCTACTCGTCTGTAGATGACCCGAGGTATGTCGGGGCACCAGGGACTTCCTTTCTAGGGTATACCTGGTTCCCCGGCTATTAGTACCCGAGACGGAGTGCGGTTTTAGTCGGTTCGAGTCCGACATACCACCGACAGGTGGTATCCGAGGGGATTTCCGCACGGAAAAAAAAAAGGCAATAAAAATCAATTTATGTATTGTATCTTGTGTCAATAGTAAACACACAACACAAAAAATAGAAGATTTTCTTTTTCGTTATTACCATAATTTTAGCATTTTGTCAAACAAAAAAAAAAGTTCTGATATCACCTGATATTGAGCGAATACCGGAGAAGTTTTTTGTTCGCTAGACATATTTAATCAAATGAAACCATTTGGAACAAACAGTAGTAGGTATTTCGAAACCTAATAAAGTTCAATTCGATCAGTTTTATATTATTGTGTGATTCAGAGAGCTACATTAACTTGTTTCAAAAGAGCTCACCGATACCGAATATCGTCGTGTACGTGATGTTATTTAAGGACTAATTCGATACAAATATGTTTTGTTGAAGGATTTTTCAGTGTACTGTTAAAGACAATTCATATGAAACCTGATAATTCATTACATTCGAATAATTATTTTGTATTTAATAGAGTATTTCTTGGGAAAAGTAACTGCAAGCTTTGACCGTTAGAAGATTAAATATTAAATTAATATTAAATTTAGAAAAGTATATATAAGTTTTAAGTAACGTAATTGCGCCCTTAAATAAATAAAGAGAAAAAAGATCTGACCACGACTATAAAGACGACCTATAAACAGAACAACATTATTCTATAAAAACAAAACCGTAAAGCATAAATGCTATTACACGATGATCACCTCAGATCATCCAACTTTTTTATTTTTTTACAAATATTTGTGTAGCAAAACAATACTGTAGATGAACTACGACGCCGCCGTAGCAACATGTGGAAGTATCTACGACGAAGAAGCTCACGCCATCACCGTATCTAGATAATAGTGTATACCGTCATGAGATATGGTAAGAGAGATACTCTTTATTGTATACAAAACAGAGACGGCGAATTCATAACAATTTGCGATCTCTTCTAACATAGAGTATGATAAAAATAAGGTGTGTGTGTGTATGTGTGTTATGTGTGAATGAAGTAATATTTTATTTATTATTTTTACTTCAAGATTTTCATATAATTTTATGACATATGTACTTTTCTAATGTATGTTCAGATTATTCCTTACCCTACTTTTTGTTAGAAATTGGTTTTATTCATGGTGTGAGTACTTTTACAAGTTTAGCGATTCAAACACGAACAGAAATCTATCGAATTGATCTATCAGTAGTATGCATTAAAATAATATTGAATTAGTTCACTACCATAATCAGTTCACAACCACAATCTGTCAATCATGACAAAACCCTAACAATCCAAATTTGTATCTTCCAAGATCAATGCCAAGAGCCACGTCTTTCTTATATTTCGTTTTTATTAGGAAGTAATAAAGTTCAAAATTCTTTATCATTGTCTGAAACTAACTATGGTTCAAGGTTTCAAGAAATAAAAAATCACAAAGTGACTGATCATTTTAGGATTTCGAAAAGCGATTGGACACATTTTTTGTCTAATTTAAGTTGAACTACTTCCTAATCCTTTACCTACCTATTCTTATGACCAAGTATGATTTGTCATATTAGTATCTTAGTTGTGCAGAAACCAGGATATTTCTCAAAAACAACTATTTGAGCTTAACGCCTTCTACTGCCATCTCGCTTCCTTCTTCTACTTCTACTTTCTTTCTCGCCAACATATAAATTACTATAGAATGTAAAAAACAACAACACTTTTAAATTTTTTATATATAACAGAATAAGTAGCAATGTGGGGCATAATTTGTTCGCACTGACGCCGCGACTACAGCAGGAAGTTACCCTTCTCATTGAGTTTTACGACAGGTGAACCAATAACTTGTTTTACTCCCACCCCAAGTTTATTATAACAGGCTGTAAATTGCACGGTACTCGACGTTCACTCTCTATATTATTAACCCTTAAAGTGCGATGAACAACCTTAAGTAGCATACGTAATGGTGTTTGCTGAAGAGAAAAAATAAAGGAAAGGTTATTGTAAGTTGAGCCAAAAATGTACGTATGTGAGTATCTTTATTGTATCATAATTTTTAAATACCTAAAAGGGAGGGACTGTGAGAGAGCCATGTTGTTTTGGCCCGTTTGGATTGATCAGAGTGATAATAGGCCTCACAGAAAGCCAATTTTAAGAATTTCTTGAAGGAGATTACCAAAGCCCAATGCTTCCCGTCCCCCTGATCCTGTGACTTTTGAGTTGCAGGTGTTTATGGGCGGCGGTAGTCACACTGCACGGATGGCGTAGTGGTCTAAGCGGTCGCCACGCCGCTTCCTACAACGCCGAGTGTTGTGTGTTCAAACCCCACATGTGTAACCCACAAATTGTTGTTCTGAGTCTGGGTGTTCTTTGCATCCGGTTTATGTATGTTTGTAAAGTCCCCCGCGATAAGGGATATATTCCCAATGCGGGCGTTGTCTTTTTTAAATAAAAAAAAAACTCACCATCAGGTGACCCGTCTTCTCGTTTGTCTTCTTATACCACAAAACATATTAACATATGTATGTAGAAGACAGAAGTCAGTTGTTGGTTCTAGATATTTTAAAACTATTCGCTCTGTCCCCTTTTTTTTTCCGTGCGGAAATCCCCTCGGATACCACCTACCGGTGGCATGTCGGACTCGAACCGACTAAAACCGCACGCCGTCTCGGGTACTAATAGCCGCGGAACCAGGTATACCCTAGAAAGGAAGTCCCTGGCGCCCCGACATACCTCGGGCCATCTACAGACGAGTAGACGACCCCCCCCCCCGTGTGGGAACCCCATGTTCCCTCTCTCCCTGGAAGAGAGCGCGCTTCGCAACGCGCTCGCCGTCGCTCTGTCCCCTAGTCTCTGCTTATACGATGTAAAGGTAATGACATTGATTCACAGTTCTCATTGATCTATTTTAAACTTTTTAATTAGCAAGTTTGATTGGATGTACCTGGTATATTGCTGAACAGTGCGAGCGTTGGCTGGAGTATCAATGAGTTCGTTAGAGCAAGTCTGATGTGGCTAGAAATATTGCCGGCTGTGAGTTCGTTACTGTAGTTTGCTCTTTGGATATGGTACTTTGAAACAGATTATATTTTGAGTGTGAGTATATGAAGTGGACAAATTTTTCCTGGTGCTATTTCTAAGCTGATTTATCATTAATTTTTGTCACATTTCTTGGCTTCATTTGTGTTGTAGTTGTACTACACATATAGATACATGTATATATATATATATATATATATATATAAATCCTGTATATAACTATAAATGAACGGTATAGCCGTTCATTTATAGTTATATACAGGATTTTTAATTTAATTTGTTTCAGTTAGCTCGAAAAAGAAAAAAGAACGAATTATTTTTTTAATATTTCTAAACAATGTATCAAATACCTATTATTTGACTCACGTCAATCCTCTCTCTTATGAGATATAACCTATACCGGTGTCTAGTTTTACGTTCAACTAGCTGAGACCCGCGGTGTTACCCGCGTTTGTTGTTATAACCGCTGGCAACTGTCAACTGGAAGCTAGTCAAAAAAAAAGTTACTCCTTATGTCATCCACTATCTGCCAGTGAAAGTCCCGTCAAAATCGGACCAGCCGTTCCAGAGATTACCCGGAACAAACAGGCAGACAAAAATTGTATAAAATGGTATTTTGGCATATGTACCGTGTAAATATACATATGCATTTAGTAAAAAGCGGTTATTTTAATATTACAAACAGACACTCCAATTTTATTTATTTGTATAGATGAGTTAGTTACGAAATCATTTTTTTTTGTTTTGTTAATTTAAAAAAAAATGTACTTGATAGCGCTTTATGTTTTTCAAATGTACCTTAGGATCCTAGAATCACACATTTATATCACACCCGTATAATAATCACTTTATGTGACAAATAAAGATACAGTAATAAGAATTTCTTTATCCGGAGATTAATAATATCTCCGAGAGATACAACCTGTAGATATTAAATATCGTAAACACGTGAAAAACTCAATTCCCCGAAACTTATAATGAGCGGTCCATTGAGCTCATGCTTAAATCACACTTTCTCGTCAATTCACCCGCGGATATACTTATTTGGGTCCGATACAGGAAAACACACCAGGAAAAAAAGATAATATTGTTATGATCTGCCATTTGATGTCGTACTGTCAGGAGTATTTAATAAAAACCAACAATAAAATTGTGTCTTATTGAAGAAAAATGGCCGATTGACATTTGAAATAAATAGATGCGAAAGCTTAGTAAGTAAAGCACTATTAAATATGTCGCCACTTATGTTAATACTCTGTGATTTAAATAAAATACTGTAAAAATAGAAGATGGATGTTATTTTTCCTTATGTAGCTTAAAATAATTTCTGCTGTTTATGAAAGATTACAGAAATTATTTTAAGTGAACATAGTCAAGGCGTTACATTTTTGATAGGAAGGTAAGTGACTTCTTGCAACCTAAGAGATACAAGTGTATTGTAAAGTAATTTTCATTTTGCCATTCTCTGAAAATTTTCAAGATTAAAAAAAATATTATGCAAAATTTCGGCGATTTTTATAATTGAATTGAAAAATTGAAAAATTTGTTATAGTGTATAGTACTCTACTAGTCAAGCCCTTTCATTTGATACCCATATTGAGGGAGTTGTGAAAAAATATGTCATCCGCCATTTTGTGGCGGCGGCCATCTTGGACAGATTTTCATCAAACATAGCTAAGAACATTGCCGACTAATTCGTCTTTCCAACATCCGTTCTGTTCATCCATTTGGGAGCTACGATGCCACAGACAGTCTTTTGTCTTCTTGTCACAGACACGTCAAACTTATAACACACGGGCTGTTATAAGACGTTTTTGCGTCGGGGGTTAAAAAATGGTTTTCGAGGAGGACATTGCAGAGATTAGCAACGATGCTTTTCTTATGCTATTTTCATTCATTCTTGTAAAATCTCTTACATTTTCGAATTTCGTTTACCGATTAAAAACTGCATAGTTTTTTTTCCACTTATTTCTTGTTTGTCTGTGGTATTAAGAAAACGATAGTGCTCAGAAAATAAAATGGATGATGAATAAAACATCACTATGTATACATACACATACATATATAGTTGAATAATGTATATTGTTATATCTAAAACTGCAGTTTGTTGAAGAATAATTATGTGAATTATATAGTCTAATGACAGTGAAAGTTTTCGAACATAATAAATATTAATTTTATAATTCGTTAAATATTTATAATGCACTCAATACGCCAATATTTCGCCCAAACCATTTATTTATTCATCTCAAATTTCTTTTCTATAATCCATTCAACATCACCTTTCGCAGTCCACTGCTGGACATAAGCCTCTTCCATTGCACGCCACTTTCATCGATTTCCGGCTTCCCGCATCTAGGTTTTGCCAGTCTCTTCTTGCGCAGATCGTCTTTCCACGTGGCCTCTGGACGTCCTACACTACGTTTGCCTAGACGCGGTCTCCACTCAAGAATTCTTTCACCCCAGCGGTTGTCGGTTCTGAAGCTAATATGGCCAGCCCACTGCCACTTCAGCTTGCTAATCCGGTGTCCAGTGTTAAGTCCATTGTTCATGAGAAATCAGCTAGATAGAATTTTAGGACGTACTTTGAACCATGTATATTTTGTTTACTGACCATTGTTATTGTTATTGTAGGAGCAAGCTTCCTACGCTTAAGGCAAGGAAACCGCATTAGGTAGAAGCTTACTTTATAAGCTCATAAGCAATTATAAATATAGAATCGAACTCCACATCATTCACCGAGCTTCTCCTTTAGGTTCTTGATTTTAATATTTAGATTGGTGGATTGTGTAAAAGAAGATATAGTTAAAAAGAGAGTAAGCAGTAAACTGACGACTGTATAGGAGAGTGGAAGAAGAAGAAAACTCATTACGCCGACTCTAAAAAATGGCAAGAAGATGCTGGCGATGATATAGTCCAACTGCCGCAATTCCAGAGATGTACCATTTTAACGATATGATAAATAAAGAAAATGATAATTTTAGAACACGATTTTTTATCAGTGACCGTAATACCTATACTAAATTGTAACAAATAATAATAAAAATAACTTCACACATCTCACACACGGCCGTCTGATCTCAAACTAGGCAGAGCCAATTACATAATAATAAAAAAAGGGCGATTTTAAATGAGAGACACATTCTACATGAATGTGAAAAAGTGTTACTTATGTCTATTTTTTTTTTATGTAAAAAGTTATTTTTTAGATCCTTATGCTGATACCGCATCTACTTTTATGTTTTTAAAGACTTTTCAGAGGGTGAAGTTAAATTGATCATTCAAAACTCGTATAATAGGCACTAGAAGCGTTGGCATCGCGGCTTGGACCTTCAGGGCGGCCAATGAGATTCGCCATTCTTCCATTACGCTACTTCGATTCGCAGTTTGCCTTCATACAATTGATTGTGAGAACTTTCATTATTACTCTGGCAATTGCTTCTGTTTGTAATTGTTTCTGGATAGAACTTTTTTTAAGTTGGCAATATTTAGCTTCAACTCAAGTATTCTAACAAAAGGAACTTCTTTAAAGATTTTATTTTTTCTTAAAAAAAAAATTAATGTACGTTTGGAGTCATGCTTTTTACGCAACCTTGCGACACAGTAATAAATTACAAGATAAATTATATCGTGAGTTTCCTGGTACTGTTAAAAATGTGTATTCCTAAGGAATACGTAACTTTAAAAATAATATGATGTGCATAATAGATCTTAGAATAATCTTATATATTGCACACCAAAAAAAAGTATTGTACAGTCTAGAAATGTGTTAAGAAAGAGTACAATGGGCGGTCTTATCGCAGTCTGTTATCTCTTACCACATGACAACCAAGATGGACTATACTATACAGTAATACTTAGGTAACACATTATACGCGTATGGCCGTACAGCTTCTTCAAACATTCAGTATGAAATACGTTGATGTGCGAATTTTAATCAGCTTAAATTTTGGCGTGTTTTTACGTTTGTTTAGGATGGTCCGGGGGCAAATTTTTTGCTGAATGTTGATCCACCTCGGCACTGAAAATAGTGGGGTTGATTGGATTTCTACGGCCGATGTATGAAATCTGGGGATTTGTTCCACAATATTGCATTCCAGTTTATTACACTGTATTTGATACTGAAATTGTAATCGGTTCTTGAGCTATGTAATAAAAAGTAAGCAAAAACATAGAACTGCCTCGACATCATTTAGAAATCACTTATACGATTATTATGTCAATCTTTAAATTTTTGCTGTCTGAATTGTTTATTTATTTTTATTACACGGAGAGCTGAAGAGTAATAACACAATCAAACAATATTTTGTGATACACAGCACTTTTGAGGTCCAAAATAAGCACCACGAGTTTTAAGGTTTTATTTATTTTTCTATGAAAAATAAATAACTTAACTAAACATAAGAATTTTTATGGCCCTCTTTAAAAAAACGAGTGCCTTATCATCTTAATAGTCTGCCGTTGGACATCAGGGAAGAAACAGTTGTATTTAAGAGGAAACTTACAAAGTATTTTTTAGATTTATTATAAGCACCTGGATGACTGCTTTGCTCGGCTCCCGAAACCCCCTGGTTACTAAGTTTTATGAAATAATATAATATTTGAAATAAATAATATAAACAAGAATTGCTCAAGGGTAGAAAATAAGTTTGCGCTGTATAATGGTTATAACGGTTTTTAAATTATTGAAATACGACAAAATGTACTGAAAATCGAATCCCCAGACAAACCATCAACCTGGTTTTGGGGACAAAGAATGTAACTACGTGTATACGAAAAAAAGCCTATATCGAGGCTAGCTATGTATATGAGTGTGTGTGTTTGAGTGTGAGTGTGTGTGCGCGTGGAGGCGGGCGTACGTGCGGTACGTGCGTGTTTCTTGTACATGGCTGAGAATGTGTATTTGTTTGTCTGTCACTTTATATTTTTATGTTGAAATTTTTAGCAATTGTTCGGTTTCTTGATAGTTAAGTCAGGTTATGGTGTTACTGATTTAGACTTCATTATTAACAATAGGATCGATTACTCTGTCTATACCGGGAATGAACCTATAACACATAGGTACATGTGTGATTTGCATAGGTTATTAATCCGATGTTCGGACACGATAGGATTTCAGTGAATATATTTTTATTTGTTTATCACTGATTGTTTTAGAAGTTTTTCAGTGTTTTGTAGCGCTTCGAGCAGTCGGATTTGTATTATTTGTGTTTGATGTTTACCAGAAAGTATTATCACATCACCAGCCTATACTAGTCCACTGCTGGACATAGGCCTCTCCTTAGAAAGGAGGTTTTGGCCTACTATACCACGCTGGCCAGACGGGTTGGTATAGGGTTTGTTTCAAGTTTTCCTTCTCTTTGCAGTGCTGTTGTCCTGCTTAGTTGAAGTATTAACTCAGTTTATTTACTGATAAGTTATTAAAGAGTTGTTTGATTTAATATTTAGCGCGTTACAAGTGTAACACTGGTTATTATTTACTTTGAAAACAACATAATTGTAATATCGGACGCCACGTGCCAATTAGTCTTAAGGACTAAATCAGCGGTGTGTTACTCACGAAACCCATATTTTGTTATTTATTACAATTTTCATAAAAATACAAAAAAAGAAACATTTTATTAGCTGTTTTAAATGTTGAGCTATTCAAAGATGTATTTAATACCTATCGAAACCGCGTCAATTGCCGTAAGCATAATATAACGTTTGAATATAAAGTGTCATAGTGTTTGTGGTCGCACTAGTCCGAAACAGCTCGACTGATTTTAATGTTTTTTTTTTGTATATTTGGTAGGTATGATATATGTATAGATATAAAGGTCGTAATGTGACTTTCAGGCTCCTACCCCCACCCCCCATTTTTTTTTTTATAATTTATATGGAAGAACAACGTTTGCCGGGTAAGCTAGTTCAATATATTAATTAGCAAACCAGAAACCTAGTGAACTCAGAGTTAGAAAAGTCATTGCACTGGCGTTAGAAACTTTTTTTTTTTAATTTTCCTTAGAGTAAATAAGGCATTGACCTTATCTTGTATAGGCATACATGCAAACACTCACCAGTACTGAAACTCGCGCTTTACCATACTTTACATAATTAGAATAAACACAGCACACCCCACCTTTGTATGCGGATCAACCCGATGCAATCAGGGCCTCAATTCTGCTATTTTATGTTGACGCCAAGCCACTGTCATTCCATTGACACGCTATTGAGATGCCGTTGAGACGCCATTGACATCGGTCAAAATATCAGTATCCTACTAACATCAATTCACAGTGTCAATAGACTGTCGATATAGTAATATAGGTACATCAACGCTGATACCAACAACATTGCCATACATTTTTTTTTTATAAATTCAAAATGTACCATTTACCAAACTATTAAAAAGACATCGACCACATTTGTATCAGTGACAAGTCATTGGGAGGCCATTGATCTTACATAGTTAGTAGAATAGGAAAAGTGCAACACTATTTCGACGACATTCCATCGACAGTCTATTGATGCAATATTAAAATAGCAGAAATGAGGCCCCGGTGTTAAGTGCTGTTGCGCAATTCGCACTTTGATGTAAACGTACTTTCGCAAACGGGTATGCCCTTTTCTAGGAAAAATCTATGGTACTCTACCTTCTACAAACTTTTAATTTTCGGCTAAGGCAAAAATAATTCGAAAGTCAAGCTGCAAAAGAGTGGCTTTCGTTTTGTCCCCTTCAAACTTTCAACAAAGAATTCATAAATCCGCACCGAAATTGAACTATAAACCGGATTGAGGCATTGTAATAAAAGTAGCGGGAATTCGTAAGGTTTTATGTAAATGGTGACCTTAAACCTTTAGAACGTCGACGGTTTAGGGAGTAAAGCCTCGACAACAGAGTGTCATACAAGATCGGCACTACCATACTTTGCAGACTTATGCATGGCAATGCGTAGCGCCTACGTTCGGAATTTGATTTCTGTCTTTTTTTATTTTTTTGTGTTGCCAGCACGAATAATATGGTTGATTTTTTTTGACAGTTTGGTGACATACAAATAAGTATAAAGCGGGCCCCACATAGTGCAGTAATATCGGCTGGCTGGAATTTGAAATCAGTTATTAGAAAATACTTTCACGATAATACGTAGGATCACCATTTGACTGCCTCGGTTGTGCAGTGGTAGCGTATGCGACTGCTGTACTGAGGTCTCGGGTTCGATTCCCGGGACCGACCTAATGTTTGTATGATCTGCGAATATTTGTTTCGGAGTTTGGGCGTTTTCTGTGTATGATATATGTTTATTTACAAAAAAAAGTATATGTATAAGTATTCTATCAGTCAATCTAGTTTTCATAGTATAAGCTCTGCTTAGTTTGAAACTAAATGGCGTTGTGTGTTAGATGTCCGAAATATATAATTAATAAACATAGCTACAACCATATAGCATTATATATGGGGAGACGGGGAGCTGTGGTTGCATCGAAATTTCAACAATTTTGTACAAAATGAATAAAATAAGCGCATAAAATAAAATATTTTGCATCACAACACGTACAAATATTTAAGCAGAGCGAGAATTAAACCACGACATGGTAATTTATTGCACTATATAATATAATATCCAATTTAAGTACATATTGAAGTCGCATATGCTTCATAGTTATTACTTGACACTCTCATAAACAGCCGCCTGGTTCCAAACTTGACAAAGCTATATATAGTCACACATTACACATCAAGAGCCTTTAATAATCCACTGCTGGACATAGGCCTCTCCTTAGAAAGAAGGTTTTGGCCTACTATACCATGCTAGCTAGACGGGTTGGTATAGGGTTTGTGTCAAGTTTTCCTTCTCTTTGCAGTGCTGTTGTCCTGCGTAGTTTGCTCTCTTAGTCGCCTCTTACGACACCCATGGAATGAATGGGGTGGTGACACTCTGTATTCTTAATTCGTCACCACGTCTGGATTACGGTCTGTAATATAGTAACTTAGATATATTACACTTAGATACACAAACTAATCGCGCTCATCATACTATTATTCATTTTGGGTGGAATCGAACCTAAGACACTGAAGTTATGGTCACTAACCACTGGACCTTAAGAACAGTCCAGTAATAGCAATAATCACAATAACAAAGTTTAAAGTTCAAGCTTAAATAACAAACCTTCTAATCTACCTAAATAGTTGTGATTTTTGAAGATTTATATACAATAAAACTAGTAAACAATTACCAGGTAAAAATCACGGTTTAGGTCCCACCGAGATTTGAACTCGGATCGTTGGATTCAGAGTCCAAAGTGCTAACCATTACACCATAGGACCGTTGAGAGAAATGCTCAACTAGTTGAGTACTATCTAGAAAGATCGTACTGCGCATGACAGCTTATATATAAAATGATTGGGTACGTTTCAATATAATTGCTCTAATTGATTGAACTGTAGAGTACGAGTATTTCCCTTAACGCTATAGCACCGGATCTGTGTTAGTATTTTATTCCAGTCACGGGGAAAGAAGGATTGTTTACATATTCGTGATGTGTTCAGAAAGATAGCAAATATTTGTTTACGAGATTTCGAATTTGGAAAATCGTAAAAGGGATTCGTAATATTTTAACCTATTAAAGTTTGATGCTTGATTTTCACGATAGGTAGAATAGATAGGTGTATCCTTATACAAAGATTTCTGTGTGTCTGAAAATATATATATATTATAAAATTTACTTCAAATTATGATGGTTGAAAATGTTTACTTGTTGAGTGATATGTTCAGTATGCCATTTGTTGGGGTTGGGGTTACGAAGTTAAACAGTTGTAACTATATTGCCATTTTAACCTGGTACCCGGAAACCTAAAAAACTCCTGAGGAAACTTAATAGAACTCAACGATATTACATAACAGAATAAAGTGAATACATATTTAACTTACGAGACGAGACAAAATTACAACGCGATTTAGACTTCCAGCACAATGCCATCTATTGATTCTTTTATTTAACTAATACATAATTAATACACGTTGTTTAAACAACTACACTCAGATAGTGAATTTTTCAATAGGGAATAAAGAAGTCAAATATTGATCTCAGACTTAAAATCACGGATCGCTTCATCGTCAACAAAAAACCAATCAAGGCTTTCAAGTGCATATAATATATTCATTGAAAGACACAATTCAAAGGGTTCCTTTGAATCTTACCTTTTAAAGAGGAACCATATAGACGATATAATGAGGTCTGTGGAGGAGAATCAATGAGACTCTGACATAAGATAATAAAAAATGGTATAGAAGTAAGAAATTGTCTGTGGTATAGACAATGTGTTGTATAGACTGTAATATTGTAGTTTAATTTTGTTTTTGATTCTATATTTGAAAGTGTTTGAGTGGACGTCTATTCTAGAAAGATTTAACAAAATGTTTTTTCCTTTTTTTATCGACATAATACGGGACGCGCTTGTAGCAAAGGCGACTGCAATGTCTAGGGTCACCGGTTCGATACTAGCTTAGAGCAAATGTTTATTTACATAAAACATATTTTTTGTTTAACCTAGATGTTTCTATGTATAATATGCTAATATTTACGAAGATGTTATGTAACTATATGTCTCTGCTGATCCGAGATCAATGATATTTTGGGTTTTTTAGTACCTTTGCAAGTTTATAGACTCACAGTTTATGCCTAAAACCTTTTGTGTCTAATTTACAGTTCATCAAACTTAAGTTCGCTATAGATCAAGATTATAAGTTGTTCTAAAGTACGTTAAATAAACTAATCTCAGTTTAACAACGCATAAAACAGTTATAAAACTCAACAATACACTGAAATATGTCTGTTATTATGTAGGCCTCTCCCTCTAATCTAAGGTTAAGTCAGTTAAGAGATGAATCCCAAAATTTACACATTAATAGCCAAAATTTTGCGACTCTCGGCGCAATCCGGTCGGCTTCAAATAATAATAAGGCTTGGTGTATCCGCGCCAGTGCGGATACGGTCTATCGGATATTCCAAATAGTTGTTACCGATAAGAGGATTAGCTTTTAATGTGCTTAAATTTAGAAGTTATTGGAAATTGCACGTACTTATTTTTGATTGATGACTTAATGACTTAGAAGAGTTTAGCGCTTAGAAAAAAGTAGCGGTTCGTGTTTTTGGGAATTAGTATATTTGAGAATATCCATTTTTACATGGGACTAAGTAGTTTAGTAGTTTAACTCTAGCTGTGGGGGAAAATTCTTGAACATCTTGTTCAGTCATTTTGTCTTCAAAAATTTGTTCTAAAAGCTTCGTAATATAACACTAGGAATTAATCCTGTGTCGCGGGGGCCTTTATAAACATACATGAAATGGACACAAAGTACATCCAGACTAAGAACAACAATTTGTAGATCACACAAAGTGTTGTCCCATGTGGGGATTGAACCCGTAACCACTTAAACTACTACGTCATCTGTGCAGTCAAATTATAAAAGAATACAATTAAAATATATAAATGAAAACTAAAATATATTTAAAACACATTATCTGTACCACAGTTATTTTTTTATCTTCATTATATTTTTCGACCTCTTGGCAGTTGCTTTACAATTATATTCCGAGAGACAAATCTATTTACCAATTTAGAATATCCGCAGTGCGGATATGGACAGCACGAGACTAATCCCATCACTTCAGATTTGAGCGCCCTTACTAAAGGTCACCACGAGGTTATTCCAGTCGAACACGGCTCAACTTAGAGTTAATTCCGCGCGGTGGGGCTCTATGCCAAGAACCCCTCGATCGAGAATCGTTAACTTTTTATTAAAAAAATACCATTAAAAGCTATAGCTACAAAACTTTTTTTAACACGTTTTTTTTTCGATTCTAAAATGAAAATAACGAAAAAAAATTATTTGTGAGACTTTGTAGATTTAAATGTCGGTATGCCGGGGAGCCCAAAAAGCTTTCGCGGACTTTAGCTTTAATATACCTATAAATAGTACTGAAAAATTAATTACATTTTGCTTAAAACTAATTAAGTATTTTACTTAAGAAAAATGCTTTACAATTTTCAAATCTGAATTGTTTTGTAAAGAGGTATTTTTGATGTATACTATCTCGAAGGCTGAAAAGTAAAATTGGTCGGGTTGACATTAGACGTAACTTCTAGTAACGTAACGTAACGTAACTTCTTCAAGTGACGATTTCGTCTACCGCCGACTTACGTCTATTCGTAAGTCGGCAGTAGACGCAATCGTCACTTTCGCTAACTAGCTGAGCAACATAAAGACAATTTAAGTAGATTTTAAGAATTTATACTGTTCTTGAATCATTATCTGAGAATATACGTAATTGAGTGGTATTATTTTTTAAGTGCGAATCTCGCTCTAGTTTATGGTCCTTCGAGCCGTATCATAAACGAGGACGAGAGAAAGAAATTTTCTCTGGTCAAACTTAGTGCTATTTACAAATAAACGCCACCTTTAAATTAGAAGCAAGCAACTCAAAATAAACTTTTTTTCTAAATGTATGTGTTTTACCTGAACAGTAATTGATTTTAAGTTTTACTAGATTTTTATCTGGTGTACAATAAACAATTATATAGATATCTATATATATATATATAGATATCTATATATATATATATAGATATCTATATATAGAAAGTGTTTATGTGTATTAAATAATAAAAAGAGACACTTTCGCCCATATTGAATTGAAAGGCATCTCGAACGAGCATAGAAGAGCTCTACGGCCCACCAAATAAGTTACATTGTTGTTACATTAGGGAAACAGCTTAAAATCTTATAGTCACTTTCCTTCCTCACATTTCCTCCATTGTCAAAGACACTTCCTTAATAAAAATAGCAAGAGTCATTTATATTGTGACAAGCCGCAGATGTTCCTGGTTTGGCCCGTCACAGTTCTTTATCGCTTACTGACTATTCGCTAGTCATCATGGACGCTGTGTTACTTACATACGACGATACGGTTCCGACAAGTTTACGTGATGGAAATATCCGATATTATTTATTTCATTTTAAGTTATTCATATAGGGGGAAGTCCCGTAGCGCCGGACGGCACCTAGCGCCGGACACTCATACTATTTTGACAAACTTCAACGCGATCTGTTTATAAATCGGTGGAAGGGGTGCGGGGGAACGTAGCGAGACAGGATCACGCAACGCGATTTGCCAGTGAGACGCACAGTCGTGGTGGAAGCGGTGAATTGCTCTTTTTGGTGGGAAAGCGTTGCGTCACGTAAATTTCAGGTAAGTATTACTGCTATGGTTTTATCCTTAATTGTTTTTGTTATTTGTTAATTAAGACAGTGTTTCACTATAATTATTATATTGTGAAAGTTTTTATTAAATACCTAAACAGTTTTAGTATGAAATACGTAATTTTGGACGTTTCCTGTCCCCTACTTTCGGACACAAAGGTGTCCCTTACCACCGGACAGTTTATAGGTTAGCTTTTTTATGAAGCATTTGTACTTATTGTAATGATGATTGTTTGTTGTTTTACAGGATAGAAGGAGAGAGATATTTGAAAATGCAAGAGAGAAAAAAAAAGGAAAATGGGATCAGCAAAGTTTAAAAACTGCGATGAACAAGATTTTGTCCAAAAAAATGAGTTTGAGGGCAGCTTCGTCACGTTACAATGTTCCAAAAAGTACTCTACATGATAAAATAACGACATTGAGCAGTGAAAAAGAAGTCACGTTGCAACCAAAAGTTGGTAGATTCACAAAAACCTTCTCACCCGAGTATGAGCAAGTTTTAGTGGACCACATAAGAGATTTGTCTAATAGATGTCTGCCCCTGATAAAAACGAGTTTTTGAAGTTAGCTTACGACTTGGCTGAAGCTATGAAGATTCCCCATGAGTAAACAAACCAAACGTGGCAATAACGACAACAAAAAGGAGCCGTTAACTGAAGTATCAAATATAGAAAAAACGACTTGTGTAGTGTGTTTAGAAGACCACGACGAGGACTGGATACAATGCTCCAGATGCCAATAATGGGCTCATGAAGCATGTGCAGACGTTCCAGAATGTGGAGATGCCTACATATGTGATAGATGCTAAAAGTTTTAGAATGTCCGGCGCTTGGGGTTTGAAGATTAACCCGTCCGGCACTAGGTGCCAATGTCAAAGTCCTTTATTTTTTTACCAAAACTTATTTAACATTCCTAAACTATATTTACGCAGAATTTGTATTTTTGTTATTTGATTTTGATTTTATGTTTTGTTAATTTAAGTAATTCATAAATAAATACATATTTCTCGATGTAGTTTTAATTTTATTTCCTGAAAACCTTATGTGTCCGGCACTAGGGGACTTCCCCCTACAGGAGAATTTACGAGATCTGCAATTTACGAGCTGAGTACAATCTGGTCTGAACATCAGGCGCTTCAAAGGCATGTATTATGGCAAATTATGGCAAATCCCATATATGTACACGTCAATACCGAGGTAATTAGACGTCCAAACCCCACTGGGACGTCTAATTACAGTTCTTTATCGCTTAACATAGGCGATATCACTATATCGCCTATGTTCTACCGCCTGACATTGTACACTTGTAGATTTAGAGATGTTAAAAACGGAAGTTTTAAGTTAGAAGAAGGAAACGATAAGTGTATAAGCAGATATGTAGTGCAATTATTTATAGACGATAAAAGTCGTCTTCGTATCGGTGTCGTAGGATGTAAGTGGACATAACATAAAAGAGTATTTGTCGGATACAAACGTCTGTTTTGTTTGTGATCTGCTGAACATGGAAATGCTGTTTCACTTTCCTTTATGCAAATGCACGACGAATATTACTTAGTAAACTATTTTAGGAAAACGGCAAAAGAAATATGAATTTAACGGTTTGTTTACTTTTGTGTGGATAAATAAATTGTTTTGCTATGGTGAATTTAGGTTTTGTGTCAAGGTTTTTATGTTTTATTATTTTCACACAATTCACGCACTGCCGTCTGCTCCCAAACTAGGCAGAGCCTGTACTATGGATACATATTATAGATAAAGTACACCCAGACACAGAACGAATGACCGTGCTCATTACACAATTATTTGTCCTGTGTGGGAATCTAAACAACTAATTCTATTAAAATATTCTGCATACGCATATGCAATTAAACCTAAGAAAATTTTGTATCCCTGTTTATGATAACTTTATTTATTTATTCTTTATTATTTTACAATATTTACTGACTATTTTATCAATTATATAGGTATGCATATTTTACATCACAAAGCATGTTCGGCTGGTACTTAAAATAGGTAATACCTGAGCTATAAGTACCAGCAACCTTCCAATGACACAACTTGTTCTTAACTAGTCATAAGTGTGTCTACTCTATCCATAGTATAGAATACAGATTACTTAAATATGGTTTCTCCAATAACGTGAAACTTGGCAAGATGTGACACTACGGATACCAGTTGCAATCTTGACAATGAAGCAATCTTGGCAATGAATTTGTCGTTTCATAATTATGTTCTCAGGAGTGTCGTCGGGAAGTTCAAATTGAAAATGCGACGTTACCGTTGGTCCGTAGGAGTTGTATAAAGTTTGAAAATAAACAAAGAATAGGTCTTTGATTTCACATTTAAAATTACCTTTTCCGTACATAGATAGACAGAACTCTTTATTTGTACACCGTTTTACAAAAGGTATGGTACATGGTGTCAGACATATAATGTACAAAGGGCGGGCTTATTGCTAAGAGCAATCTCTCCTAGGCAACCATAGGATGGATCAAAATTTTCCGGAGAGACAGTGGTAGTTGACGGTGAAATGAGTTTTTCAGGTTAATGGCTAACGAATATGAAAGAGATAATAACTAGATATATATAATATAATAAATATACACATATATACACACACACATATTTATATACACATAAACAAATACTTATACATACCAGCAAATATACATACATACATAACTACTTAAGTATATCACATATAAAAAAAACATTCACATCATACCGGGTGGCGAAACAACGGATGGCGTAGTGGTTTAAGCGGTCGCCACGTCGCTTCCTACTGCGACGACACTTTGTGTGAACCACAAATTGTTGTTCTGAGTCTGGGTGTTCTTTGTGTCCGTTTCATGTATGTTTGTAAAGTCCCCTGCGACATAGGAATGTATTCCTTATGCGGGAGTTGTCTTTTTAAACAGAAAAAAGACGAACGAGTATGTAGCTGTCTTAATTACGATACAATTACGATACAGTATATTATTAAAGGAGTTTAGACAAATAAAAAAGATGTAACCATCTTTTACCCATGGCTTCGTTTGTTTATAAGTAATTTCACGTTCTTTTGCAAACACCGCGGGGAGCCATGTTTCGGCATATTTGGGCCGTGTTGATCGGAGTGATACCGCGGCTTCAGAGAATATTTTGTATTTTTTTTCGGACATCTGACACACACCGCCATCTAGTTTCCATGAAAGCTAGATTGACTGCTAGAATACATGTACAGGGTCAGTAACCCTGTTAAGTCGACCTTTATTTATTTTTTTTCCTGAGGAAATCCCCTCGGATACCACCTATCGGTGGCATATCGGACTCGAATCGACTTAGCAAAACCGCACGCCGTCTCAGGTACTAATAGCCGGGGAACCAGGTATACCCTAGAAAAGAAGTCCCTGGTGCCCCCCGATATACCTCGGGCCATCTACAACAACAGGTAGACGAACCCCCCCGTGTGGGAACCCCATGTTCCCTCCTGTTAAGTCGACCTAGATACTTTAGGAGGTTGTAGTTGCCATTGTTACTGATAAATTTCGCTACGAAATATCATATCTTAAACCTAACCATTTTCAAGACATTGGGACTTTTAAGATATTTTTTAAATTGCCGAAATTTTGCCTAATTCATTTTTTTAAGAACTTATGTTTTTTTTTCTTACTGTTTTGGTGTATTTATTTATAATTTCCATAAGCAAAATTGAAAGTTAACTCACTAAACTAGGCCGAAGTAGATGGTTTATAATAACAAAAATAAAAAAGATAATTTAATTTTTCTTTTTCTATGACAAAAATTAAAAAAACTAATAAAAAAAACTAAAATAACCAGAGTCGATGAAAAAACATGTACGTATTGACAGCTATCTAATAAGGTATAATAGTCTAGGATAGTATCAGAACTTAAACTTAGATGAAGGACCGGGAATATTAAGAATTAGAGCGCAAAACCGGGTAGCACCTTGTTGAAAACTTGGAAAAACAAATGGCAAAAAATGCAATGGCTGACCCCAGGTCAAACGCCTCAACAGTGCCCTAAAGCTATGCTTACCAATAAAAAAGTATTGTTTGGTAGTCTCTTCATGGTGTCATTCACTATAGCATTCTCAGGTCTGGACAGGCTATAACAGCAGATATTTACTGTGCCGAACTTCGAACTATGGTGGTCAAACTCGCAGTAAAACAGACCCGACTCGTGATTCAATCTTCACCATTATTGCTCCACGATAACGCAAGACCTCACACTGCACGAGAAACCGTTGTAACTCTACAGGAGCTGCAGTTAGAAACCATACGTCATTCTCCGTACTCGCCAGACCTTGCTCCAACGGACTGCCATTTATTTCGTGATTTAGACAATTTTCTTGCAAAAAAGGTTTTCACACAGTTAGTCGAATCTAGATCTCCAGAGTTCTATCGTAAAGGTATAAATGGCATAAATGAACTTCTGTTTAGATAGCAGCAATGTATAGATAATGAGGGTAAATATTTTCATTAAATAAATATGTTACACCTTATAAAAAAAACTCTTATTTGTGCTATAAGACGTTTCTTTTTGCCAAATTTCGTGATTCTAGGTCATTGGGAACTACCATATAGGGTACTTTCGGTTGACCTAGAATTGTCAATTTTGGTTGAAAGCTAGGTCTTACAGCAGTAACAAAGAAAAAATTCTGAAAAATAAAAGAACTTGAAAATGAAGGTAAATTTTGGTACTTAGAAGTCTTCGCGAAAATCGAAATTTGCCCATATCTGATTTTTATACACCTAATAGGGACCATAGACCTCAGTATCTGGTATAAATTTCAACTTGCTAGGTCTACCCGTTAATGAGAAAATGTGGAGACACGGACAGACGGACAAGAAAATGATCTTATAAGATTCCTTTTTTACCTTTTGAGGTACGGAACCCTAAAAACGAGTTTCGATTTGTCAGTACAAATCGGCAATTTCATACTTCCTAATACTTGTGGCAGCCGCAAGTCTGTCAGTCTCTGCTCTCCCGAGTTTGGTGCTGATTCTTTGTGTCGAGAGACTACTGGTTCTTTTCCTATCATATGTCTCCTTAATATAATGACTACATGGATGGCGTAGTGGTTTAAGCGGTCGCCACGCCACTTACTACTACGCTGAGGGTTGTGGGTCCGATCCCCACATGGGACGACACTTTGTATGATCCACAAATTGTCGTTCTGAGTCTCGGTGTTCTTTGTGTCCGTTTCGTGTATGTTTGTAAATTCCCCTAAAAAAAAAAAAAAAAGAAATTAACCCAACCTTCCTGCAAAACCTGGTGATAGACTTATATGTTTACCCATTACAAATTTAAATGGTCGCAATTTGGTTTTTATTTAGTAACAGTCAATGTATATTTCTTATTTATTTTCAGAAAGAGGTTACATTGCTTAGAACTTGTTGTAAACATAATCTACATTTTTATAACCCTTAGTTTATATCCTGACCCGGTTGTCATAGTTACTTAACGAAATTGTGCACAAATTGCTCGCAATTAGTCCTACTGCCTCAGTCTTAATTGCACCAAGAAAATATGCTAAATTCAGACAAGTCGCCTCGCTGTAAACATTGCTACGACAAACGGATGATATAGACTAACGAAAATAAAACGATAAAAAATATATTTACAAAAGGTTAAAAAAATATCTGAAAGAAATATTCTATATACTCGTATTTATGATTAGTAGTATGTAGTTATTGGTATGTAGTCTAATAATAAATTAGAGGGCATTTTTCAATGAGGAAGAAATCATCTTAGACATTTCTCTCGCGTAACTCTCGCGCCAGTTACAATGTTTCCGTAAACATTGTATGATTTTTTTTCTATACAGTTGCTTTTTGGTCTCCTTGGCAGAATAGAATCAGTAGGCTACACTAAAATAAATGTCACCGGTTACAGAAAAGAACGGTATTACAAAATGAATTAAATTTAAAAATGAAAACGTTTTAATATCGAAATCATACTGTGCCTCATCCCCGCTTTGTACAATTACACAAGATTAACCTGACCAGATATAAGGATTACCGCGCTTACTTGACGAGGGTCTTCAAAGACTGCTGTTAACGACGCACTAACTTTAAAGTAAGCTAGTTGGCTGTGTGTAACGATGTCGTACTTATTATCTTTATTTCTTAGCTTAGTTAAAGATTTTTCTACCGTTTATCGCTTGAGTGTTTTCTTGCTAAGAGGGTTTTGAAATATATTTGTATGAATGTACACACTTTATATAATTACCGTTTGAGAGCCATGCTTCGGCACGAATGGGCCGGCTCGACCGGAGTGATACCACGGCCTCACAGAAAACCGGTGTTAAGCAATTCTTTCGTTGCCTTTCATCGAGTGAGTAGATTACCGGAGCCTAAGCCCCTTCCCGCTGACTCGAGCGGGAAGGGTGTGATTTTTGAGTTGCAGGTGTCCATGGGCGGCGGTAGTTGCTTACTGACTAGCAGGCTTCCATGAGCCTTTCTTTTTTTTTTGTTATAACGCGGGGAATGCTTTTTTCACTATACCCTCCGTTGGGGAAACGCAGGGCGTGTGTGGGACTCCCGGAGAACCGGTATACCCACTAAACCCCGTGCCGCCCCCGCCTACCTAGGCAGTCAGGAGGAGCTCCAGGAGCGCATCGGTGGCTTCTGGAGTCCTCCCTGCCGTACCCCATGTTTGAAGCACATCCCGGTGTGAAGGCTTCCATGAGCCTACTTGTTTGCTTATATAGATAAGGGTTGTCCCTTAAATCATGTAAATTTATTCATTTGATATTCAGATCCAGATTACTCTGTTTATTTATTTTCACCACATCGACCAATCAATAAAAACAGCAATAAATATTTGAACTTTAAGCAAATACAGTGACGAGCGTATTCATATAGGGTTCTTTCATCGTTTTCAATAGTTAAAAGGACCCTGACGTATTGGGGAAGACCGTGGATAGGCGCTTAATGTCAAAATTTGTTTACTGAGCCGATGATATGATATTGACCGAGGGGTGTTAGGAAACTTAGATAGTAAGAATCGAGTATGTAATTTTTTTCAATAGTCCCCACTAGCCTATAGTATAAACATAAAGGCTTAAGTAAATAAAGAAAGAAATAAGTGTGTATGTATTTACTAGCTGGTACCCGCGACTTCGTTTGCGTGGAATTCGTTCGATGCCCGGACGGGACAACATTTTCAAGGGTTTTTCTGAGAGGAAATATAGCCTAAGTTATTCCTTATGTTCTGGTAATAAAATATTATCGCAATCCATTCAGCCGTTTTGAAGATTACCCGGAACAAAGAGACAGACAAAAAGTCAACTGGTTTTTAGGCCTAGGTATCGTGCAAATAACCGTGTTAGCATGAAAAAAACTATAATTTTGACATTACAAACAGACACTTCAATTTTATTTATTGGTTTAGATGATGTATTGTGTTGTATGTGTTTATATGTGTATGTGTAAGTTTATGTATGTAGCGAACCGTATATATTTTCATTTATTAACTAATATTTTACGACGTAACCTCTGTGCACCTTCCTTACAAGATTTATACACGATCCCAAAGATTGACTGGAAGAGAATGCCCTGGGTATTAAATCCGCCGATGTACAAAAGTGCATAAAGTTAAATAAATTATAGATAATAATATTACGCATAGGTCTATCATATTGTGGCGACTCAAACATACTACAGCGCCATCTAACGGAGACACATCGAACTACGGAGTAACTCCTGAATGAGAATTGCTAATCCTGTATCACGATATGAAGAATTCTCTCTCCGATTAGCATATATACAACTTCCCAACATCAACCGTTGCGCCGCGGCTCGCCAGGCATGATCACCTTGCCTGGTCGGAGGATCCTCCCTTTGTGTAGGAAGGACACGACATCCGTTCCTCCACAATATCATATCCCGTCCTATAACTAGGCAGAGCTATGTTAATCAGACTGCTGATAAACAGACTTAAATATTCCTAACATATATATTATAGGTAAATTACACCGAAACATAGAACATAATTATCATCAAATAAGTGTTTTGTTTTCAAGAAGGCTAACGAGCAGCTTTATCTTAAGACATACTCACTTGTTTGTGTTTCTCTGTGATAGTAAATTGAGAATGTAATGTACGAATAAATCTTTTTTGTTTTTGAAACACTAATTAGTTAATAAATTAAAATGTAAACTTCGTACATAATTTAAATTTAAAAAAAACTGACCTAAAAAGGGAGAAAGTTCTTGACCAATAATATGTTTTTTTATGTGTATGTTACGGTAAAGGTACCATCTTTAACGTTTGTGAAAGGTATTCAATAATTATTTTTTTCAATTGAATTGGTTGCATTTTAAAATTTCTAAATTTGAAGAAACTGTGTAATCTTTAAGGGTTCAAAATATAAGGATGGAGAACAGACAGATCATTCCAATTTTTCCAATTCCAATTTTAGATTCAGGCCCATTTAAGACAGTTAAACTTAAAATTTGTTAACTAATTAATGGATTTTTCCCAGATTAACAATGACGATTTGAAAGTGCGTTTGATCGTAAAGTTATAATCATCTGTCTATCATCACATCTTTGATATTTTGTACAACTGCCTGTTTGACATGTACCTACAGGAACTATAAACCAAAAAACTAACTCTTCATGTTTTTTGTGTAAGCTGAACATTTTTAAGTTGAGGCGCCAAGCTTATCGAGTAAAGCATACGACCTACCAGGTGCGGTAATCGGTCATTCACTCGTGGAAATAAATCCTCAGGAATGACAATCCTGGATTGTATGCTTTATGAGAAAACCAAAGGATCCTATGTAGTGATGTTGGAAAATTATTTCATAGAGAACATTACTACTTCAAACTGCATGGCCCGAACGGTTGTAGGTAAGTATACGATAAACTTATACACGGTAATTTTTTAGGCGTTTTAGAAACGAAACATTTGAATATGGAATCATCTATAGTACCAATAAAAATGATTAAATCAATTGTAATGTTGTCTAAAAAAAAGTTTCAGTTTTAATATTGATTTTTACTCGATCGACTTGGAAAGTAGTAATGGACTGATCATTCATTCATTATCTTATATGAATGAAACACGTCCGTGGGCGTTTCGGCGGCCGCTGCGCACCGCTGACGCTAACAGCAGCTGATAAAAGTATACCTATAGGCGCGAGCTAGCGAGTACTTACGTAGATAGACTCCAATTTGTCCTTCATACTTTACACGGGCTTAGGATCGTCGGAAATACCTATTTTATTTAAACTTCTTTTAATTTATTAATCCACGCACAATCCACACATTTATTCGTCCACGTTTAATGCAATTGTTTTTTAATTTTCTTAATATGTCTCTATCACTTTTCACTTTATCAAAAGCGTCCACTATCGCAATGCGTAAATTATCACGGCTTTTATATTCCCGTGTATAAACAAGTATTTTTATTTCCGACCATAAGAAAAAATCCAGGGGCGTTAAGTCCGGGCTTCTAGGTGGCCAAGGCACTGGCCCTCCTCGACCTATCCACCGATCACTAAACTCATTGTCCAGGTATGCACGCACTACACTCCGGCGAATAATAATTTAAACGTCCTTGACCTTGCGCGTGAGTACTAGAGAAATACTATTCTATTCGTAGTATTTACCTACTTGCGATTGAAAAGCCCTACTACTGGTTCTCAACTTTTCTCTGTAATCGATATGAATATCGACTTTGATGATAAAAAATATATATATTTTATTAAATTAACGTTATATATAGCTTCTGTTACTGATAAATAACTCAAAATTTTCTTTTCCAAAACGCTTTCAAAATCACCGTGTATAATAAATGCACTGACAAAAGAAAGTACGAAGATACATAATCCTGATCCACTTATAACAACACGGCTTTTATTATTAGTTTGAGCGCCTAGTGTTGCTTTGATCAATTCAGTTTCTTTTAGTACTACACATATACATGAAATAACAAAATTGATAAAATTTGACAGTCTATTCCTGTATTCCCTGATTCTTTCTCGACTAATAAGAGAACTGCAAAAGTAAAAATCTTTTCTTTAAATTTAAACAGTTTTAAAAGTTCATGAAAATAAAAAAAATACTCTTCGTAAAGAAAAGATAACAAAAAAATTATATACAACAACCTACTTTTGGTACCTTTATAGTGTTTGTTTTGTTCTAAGGTAAACTTTTAGATAAGGAACTGTGATAAATCTTGGAAAGGACAGGTTAACGACGGCCGAACTAAATTTGGCTCAACAGGGAATTGTGGTGTCAAGTAAGGGTTCCAATATTTTACAAACAGTCAATACAAATTAAATTAAAGGCTTCGATCGCCGCTTTGTTTTAAATGAGGTTTAACTAATAGTTCAAGCTTGTATTATGTTTTAAATGGAAGTGTGTTGTAACAATAAAAAATTGCCCGATATTGACATATAGAACGAAAACTTGCTTCAAAATCATACAAGAAAGACATATCAAGTCATGAAATAACTACCAATCCTGTATCACGCAATTAAAGTTTCCGTTTTATTCGTCAACATTTAACTGGCCTAATAGGCTAGTAGTTACTGATTCTGACTGTTAAGTCAGAGGTCGTGGGTTCAATTGCAATTCAGGACAAATAATTGTGTGATGAGCTTGATCATTTATTCCGAGTCTAGGTTGAATTTATCCATATAGTATTTAGAAATGTATGATTAAGTTAATCAGTATTCTCCCTTGTTTAAGATCAGACGTGAGATATGTGTAGCTATTATCGTTTCGACATAACTATTAGGTAACAAGGTATAAAGAAATAAGTGGTATAATCAATTCTTATGATATCTAAACTTATTTCAATCGATGCGATGTTTAAACAACAGGAATGTTACAAAATAAATAATCTTCTGATGTAACAGAAATGTATGAAAATCTACCCGCAAAGTGTTTTGGCTTTTCAATGTGATTCACTTGTCACCTATACCCTGGTAATCTCACGTACTCGGTGAAAAACAACGAAGGAATTGCATAACACCAGTTTTCTTTGAAGCCGTGGTATCACTCTTGCCCTTTTGTGTCCAAGCATGACTCTCCAACGGTAGAGCGTTTTCTGGGGACCAAAAAATATAGAAATGTACATACAAACGATAGTTATGCTAGCTCTCAATATGCAGACTAGGATGATTGAAAGGGCTAGGTAGGCATATGAGTACAATAAAACGACATTTACTGATTCAGATAGTGATACTATACATTGAGGTTCTAAAAATGATGTTAACTACCTATACGATTTTGTAAAGTTTTATGTATTACATTTTTAGATTTCATTCAAATTAATCATGTCATGCAGAGGGATGAGGAAAATGAGGCGAAGAAAATGTTAGGTATGGAAGTTGAAGGGTACAAGAGAAGAGGAAGACCAAAGAAAAGGTGGATGGAATGTGTGAGTGAGAATAACCATATTTTACTCCATAGGCAGAGAGTAAACAGTGAAATGACGAATGATAGAGTGGAATGGAAGAATAAAATTGGGATAAGGATAGGTAACTGATGATTTTTAGATCAAACTAACACATTGCTTGACATTGCTTAGTTAAAATGACAAAAAGCAGGTAAAGGCGTATTTGAGATTTAGAATTGTTCAAAAAATTGTTTTTGTCCCAATGATATCTAACAGACAGAGAGAGGCTAATAAACGTCCATATTTTCCAACTATAATTAGGTTTAAACCGAGCACACATATTTCTAATGGAATTAAATTTAATGTTTACCGCTGGACATAGACCTCTCCATAGAGAGGAGGTTTTGGCCTTCTATACCGTACTGACCAGAGGGTTTGGTATAGGTTGTGTCAGATTTTCCTTCTCCTTGCAGTGATGTTGTCCTGCGTAGTTTGCTCCCTTACTCGACACCCACGGGATGAATAATGGTGGTGATACCCCGTATCCTTAATCCACGACCACACGGATTGTTAAGGGTCCAGGGGACGTAAATAAAATGGCAGTGGACTGTATAACTGGTATTTTAATCGCCAGGTCTTTACACGATATGTAGTGTGAGGTTGAAGTCGGACCGTCCACGGAGGTGTCCCAAAGCGAGCAACGGCTGTTTTATATCCTCTGCTCCTCCCGGCTCGGTCCCCCACTCGTCGCACACGTCCGGGTAGTCCCCCCGCACGCCGCGCTGTTGCCCATTGTAGTGCGTTTAGTTATATCGCAGTCGCAACATGCTCCCCCGGTTGAAGGCTGGAGGCTTCAAAATCTGGAAGAGGACATATGTTATTATATGCCCTGCGAATGGTACCGCCTGACGTTCTAAGCTCTGCCACTCTGGAGATGCCGTCGCTTCCTGGGTAGAGCCTGATCACTCTTCCTAAAGCCCATAGAAGAGGAGGAAGAGCCTTATCCTTAATAATAACCAGAGATCCCGGTTTCAGCTCGGACCTTGAAGATCTCCATTTAGTCTTTGCCTGCAGCAAAGAAATATATTCAATCTTGAAGCGATTCCAAAAGTGCTGCTTTATAACTTCTATTCGCTTAAAGCGCTCAAGAGCAGTGATGTTGCTGGATGACACCTCTGGATGCGGAATAGCTACAAGTGGTCGTCCAATTAAAAAATGAGCTGGAGTTAAGGCGGAAAAATCACAGGGATCAGAGGACAGTGGGGTCAAGGGACGAGAGTTTAAAACTGCCTCTATTTGGGTAAGGCAAGTAGCCATTTCTTCGAAGGTAAAATGAGTTATTTGCAGTAACCTACGAAGATGATGCTTAGTTGAGCGGACGGCAGCCTCCGCTAAGCCATTGAAGTGTGGACTAGACACAGGTACGAATTTGAAGGTAATTTCCTCACGCGCAACAGAACCCTCGAGGTCCGAGTGCGCGAAGAATTTGGACAGTTCATTAAAGGTACCCACAAAATTTGTACCATTATCCGACGTGATACTAGAAGGCTTACCACGTCGTGACACAAAACGATTTAAGGCGGCTATGTAAGCTTCGGTCGATAGCGCCGTTACGAGCTCTAGATGACAGGCCTTTACAGAGTTGCAAATAAAAATAGCCAAATAACATTTACTAAGTCTGCAACCTCTACCTTTCCGATCTGCTACTAACACTGGCCCAGCATAATCCACAGAACAGTGCAAAAAGGGAAACTCTAATTGAGTTCTTGATGTCGGTAACTGTCCCATTACAGGCTGAACAGTTTCAGCTCGATACCTACAACACCGAACACATTTATGGTAAACAGCCTTAGATAGGTTTCTACCCCCTAAGGGCCAATATGTCAACCTTATGTTTGCTAAAAGTAGTTGTGGACCAGCGTGTAAATATTTTAAATGAAAGTAATGAAATAGAATTTTACTAAAATGATGTTTACTACAAATTAAAATGGGATATTTAGTATCAAAACTATATGGGGAATTACTAAGTCTGCCACCGACTCTTATAATATCATTTGAGTCTAAAAATGGTGACAAAGAAGAGAGTCTATTCTTGGTAGGCAGTGTCTTCCCAGTTTTTAAAATAACATATTCATCGGGAAACATTTCTAATTGAACCTTGCGTAGTATTAAATATATTGAATTTTGTAGTTCTTTTACTGAAAGATATCCCTTTAGTTTAGTTTCGTTTCGACAATTATAAATAAATCTTTGTAAATAGGCTATTGATCTTTGTAAATACGAGAAATTTGAAGTGTTATTTATCAGATTACAGATTAAATCATTATTAAGAATATTGTTGTGTAATATAGAATAAGATTGTAAATCAGGTAAATCGTGCTTCTCATTAGCATTGGGCATTTTTGGCCAATCAGTTTCATGATTTAATAAGAATCCGGGGCCAGACCACCACAAGGAAGAATTACTGATGGAATCAGCCTTCACCCCCCGAGAAGCAAGATCCGCTGGGTTGTCTTTCGAAGGTACGTAGCGCCACTGGTGATTCTGAGTACTATCTTGAATTTCATGAACACGGTTTCGTACAAAACTTTTTAATTGCAGTGGTGATGTAGTCAACCATCCAAGGACGATGGTTGAATCACACCAAAATATACACTTACTTAATTTATTCAAGGTTAAAGAGGCTAGTACTTTAGTAAACAGCCTTACAGCGAGCAAGGCTCCACAAAGCTCCAGACGAGGCACCGTCGTGGGCTTTATCGGCGCTACTCTATTTTTAGAAGTCAAGAGGTTTACAGTAACTAGACCTGATTTATGCACAGACCGTATATATAGACACGCACCGTATGCTCGTTCTGAAGCATCGGAAAAAATGTGAATTTCATGACTATAAACATCTTCACTAAGAACCCAACGGGGTATTTTTAATTCATTAAGAGAAGGTAGAATATTAGCAAAATTTAACCAACGATTTTTAATTTCAATAGATACTTCGTCATCCCATGTATATTGGTCAATCCATAGTCTCTGCAATATAAATTTAGCCTCCACTACGCACGGGCCCACCAGGCCCAGTGGATCGTAAATCTGGCTTATGACAGAAAGTATGTGACGTTTGGTTACTTTTTTCTTTAGTTCAATATTAATAGAAAATGATAATATATCCGACTCACAGTTCCAATATAAACCTAAAGTCTTAGACGTAATATTATCATTACTATCAGAAAAATCTAAGACATTATTTGTTTGATCACAACTAGACGAAATTTGGTGTAAAATTAATTGACTATTAGATCTAAATTTTCTTAAATTAAATTGTGCTGTTTGTAAAGTAGATTTTACTCCTTTACAAAGAGAAATGGTATCATCAATAGTGGAGGAACCCCCGATGTAATCATCAACATAAAAGTCTTTAAGTATAGACTGTTTAACGTCAGTGTTAGGGGCACTTGATGCTAAACTAACCAAACATTTTGTGGCTAAATAAGGTGCAGAAGTCATACCATATGTTAATCTATTGAGAGTATATGTTTTTAAAGGTTCATTTGTATTATAACGAAAGACTATTTGTTGTAAAGATCGTTGAGACGGATGAAGTTCTATGGCTCTGTACATTTTTTCTATGTCCCCGGTGACGACATATTTATGTTGACGAAAACGGATTAAAATTGAATAAAGATCTTCTTGTACAGTTGGACCGACCATCTGGATTTCATTAAGTGACACACCAGAAGAAGTGGTCGCAGAGGCGTCAAAGACTGTACGAAGCTTCGTAGTAAGGCTCGACTCACGGATGACACCGTGGTGAGGTAAAAAATAATTGACTGATTGAAGACAACTAGGCAACAACCCCCTATTTTCAGTCATGTGACCTAAGCGTTCGTATTCCCGCATGAATTCTATATATCTGTTTTTGAAAACAGGATTTCCTAGAAACTTTCGTTCTAATGATAAGAAACGATATTTTTGCTTTCTTAAACGACTCGCCTAAGACTGAAGGATCTTTTTTCAGTGGCATTGAAACTACAAAACGACCATTATGATTGCGTGTAGTATTTTCTAAGTAATGCTGTTCACAGGCACGCTCTTCGGGAGATAAAGAGTGCTTAGTTGATACCGTATCTAACTCCCAGAAACGAGACAAGTCTGGGTTTGGTTCCTCATTTAAAAAATGACAAAGTGAAGTAGAAGAGTGTGAACTAGGACGGGCGACATACCCTGACACCAGCCAACCCAGTTTCGTTTCGTATAATTTGGGTAAGTTTTTACCTAAATCTATGGTATTTTTACCTAAGACTGACCAAAATACATGGGCTCCGACCAATATATCTATTGCGGCAGGCTCATTAAAAGAAGAGTCAGCTAGTTCTATCCCCAAAGGAAGAGGGATATCCTCAATATTTATAAAACAAGACGGTAAAGCCGTGGTGAGTTGAGGTAAAATATGACAGTCGATCGTAGTTCTATAGTCGCTATGAAGAGACTTTATAGTAAGACTACAAGATTGAGTACTTTTAGAAGTATTATTATTAATACCTGATACCGTGGCGCTCGCACCCTGACGCGACAAACCCAGCTTACCGCAGAAAGATGAGGTTATGAAGTTGGCAGTGCTGCCATTGTCGAGCAGCACTCTGGCAATATGCTCGACGCCCCTGCAGTCGTCCACCTTCACTCGCGCTGTGGAAAGCAAGACGTGTGGAGGTGGAGTGGTATTCAACTGCTTTAACTGAGCTGAATTGACAAGACTGTTGACTGGAACAGTAGACTCACGAGGTTCTGCAATATGTAAGTGTAAAAGCGTGTTATGCTTTTTCTTACAATATTTACATGCAACAAGATTACATTTATCTTCCATGTGACCTGGTCGTAAACAATTTAGACAAACCCTACTATATTTGGCTTTTTTTTTTTCGATCCTCAATAGAAAGGGATTTAAATGTGTCACAATTAAATAAAAAATGGCTTTGATTACACATGGGGCAATTTAATGGTTTTTTGCAAATATTATTAGCTGCTTTACTTTTATTATAACATGAATTTTTGATTTTGTTTTATATCTGTAAAAAAATTAATATTAGGTTTATTATTCTGCGACTTTATAATTTTACTTTCTTGCAATGTTTCCAATAAGTCCGCCCGGTTGCTAAGAAATGTTATGAATATTACAAGTGTAGGTGGATCAGTGAGAGTATTCCTATGCGTTTCCCACTCCCTACGAGTGGTCACATCGAGCTTTTCAGCCATCATGTGAATGATCAATGTGTCCCAATGCTGTGTAGGCTGGTCTAATGTTGACAAGGCACGTAGATTTTTATTAGTAAGATCTATAAGGTAACGAATAGCTCGGGAGGACTCTTTTTGTATGTGTTCGGCATTGAACAAGGCTTGAACATGATTATTGACAAGTAACCTCTTATTGTCATACCTAGTACATAATAATTTCCAGGCGTTAGTGTAATTATCGCCCTTCACGTCCAAGCTATCAATTACCAGCAAGGCGCTGCCTTTAAGAGATGCACGAAGATAATGCAACTTATTAATGTTATCCATATCTGATCTTGAGTGGATTAAAGATATAAAGGTATCCCTATACTCGAGCCAGTGCTGATAGTGACCATTAAAAGTAGGTAATGAAATTTTTGGTAATCTAATGCAATTAAATTTGGAACCACCTGCCTGTGCATCCTCGGAACTCGTCTCGGTACCACCCACCTGAATCTTGTGCTGGTTAGTCGGCTGTGCGCCAAGAAGACTGCGGGCATCAGCTATTAAACTGTGAAACTGGTTTTCGAACTGTTCGCGTTCCTGACACTCATTGTGTGGGTCATCCGACAACATTTCGATGTCCAGCTGTAAGTTGTCAAAGGTAGCATATACGGCATCAAATCTATTTAATCTATCTTCTAAATCTAATAATTGCAAGCTACTAAGTTGTTTTGAACTTTTAAGCAAAGCAATGTAATTATTAAAGATTGTAAGCCTGGACTTAAGTGCGGCGCGTCGTTTAACTAGCTTGCTTACATTTGTTTCTGCCATAGCAATAGAAATAATCCAATCGAAAGTAAACACAAAGCAAACGAAAAGACTAATAAAAAGAAACTTATTTTTTATATGCATCGAGTTGTTTACGTAAATGAGAACAATAGACGACTGGCCACCCGCGCGCCGGCCGACGTTCGTTTAACAGCTGTTCAGGTAACAATCTAACGGTAAACAAACTATAGATAATAACTACTATATATCACACCTATGAATCGCTAAATAAATAAAATTACAAAGCTTACAATTTTATATGCTTTTAAAGAATATGTAGGTAGTATGTAAATATGTGAAATATAGACAAAGTTAAAGCATTAAGTAAAGCTTACGATAGTTAAATTAAGCATTTAATGTATTAATTAAGCATTTATTTTAGCCCACGGATTTCTCTTTTTTTTTGTATATGTAGGTATGCAGAATTATAAAAAATATAGGCAGTGCTAAAGCATTAAAGCTTATGTATAACTTTCGACCGTCAAATTAAGCACTTAAAGAATAATTAGGTCACGGAGAAAAAAAAATCACTTTACCAAATAAAGGCAGGTTTAAGCGTATAGGAGATTAAGACGAAATATCGGGAAATAAAAAAAAAGGGAATAATTGGAACGAACTCACAGTATTTATCCAATCCAATGCTATCCTATATTGTTCTTCTTTCACTGCAACTTGTATTTTACACGTTGACTCGTGGGTGTCAAAGTCCGTAATGGCGACCTCCAAATGACTTTTTTTTGCGGGGCGTGTGTAGATGCTTTGCAAGTTGCTTCAAATGATGAAAAGACAATCTTGCTGTGCTGAAGTCCACACCGAAGAGCTCCACAGGTCACTTCTTATCTTGACGACGAAATTAGGACCTCGGCGAGTATCCTAAAGGACCATGTTAAGGGTCCAGGGGACGTAAATAAAATGGCAGTGGACTGTATAACTGGTATTTTAATCGCCAGGTCTTTACACGATATGTAGTGTGAGGTTGAAGTCGGACCGTCCACGGAGGTGTCCCAAAGCGAGCAACGGCTGTTTTATATCCTCTGCTCCTCCCGGCTCGGTCCCCCACTCGTCGCACACGTCCGGGTAGTCCCCCCGCACGCCGCGCTGTTGCCCATTGTAGTGCGTTTAGTTAAATCGCAGTCGCAACACGGATAGTACATACGTGTTATAGATTAATATTAAAACACATTTCACTATTTGTTGTGTCTAGTCTGGGTGTAATACTACATGTTAAAGAAATAAATATGTCTACTTCCATAGTCACTTTAAAAATGATGGTTTTTAACAAATTAAGTCACATTTGGATTTCACAAGTTTTTGCGATACAAGAATTGCGTTGCAACTTCTAATCGTACTTAGATAAATTCCTGAACTCAAGATACTATACATACGAGAAGCTGTAGAAATGAGAGAATTTGGTATTCTGAAAATCAACTTTAGAACGTTATCCAAACTTAAACTAAGTTAGTGAAAGGTATGACCTTCTGGAGACGAGAACAAAAACAATAGTGCTGATGCGAACTTTGCCACGTAAACTGTTTGTACTCGTAAAAGTGAAGTTTGAAACAGAATCCTTGGAACTTCTATAACAGACTTAGAGACGTTTGGAAAGAAATCAAAGGTAATCTATGGAAGCTCTCGGTGAGCTATTTTATGCAAACTGGAAAATGTCCTGGGGCGAGACAAACGTGGTGATTCGCTTTATGTTATACTGTTTGTATTTCATGAGGTATTCTTATTCGGGACTGGCTTTGTGCAAAAGCAGTAAATTGCGAACATATGTGGACTTTAGAGATTCTTGGTATTAAGAAGATTTGTTTTTTTTTTTAATTGAGAATCTTAACTAAGAAGGCATTAGTACATATTAGAATTACAATTTTGTTAACGAGGCTCATACTTTTTGGTAAAGCGTCAAATAAAAAATCAACATGTCAGTCTGCTTTTGTTTATTGAGAGAAAAGCACACCTTGTGGTAAAACGTGAAATGAAAGATCCGGACAAGTGCGAGTCGGACTCGCCCACCGAGGATTCCGTACACATTTTTTTTCTGAACTTTTCCGAAATTCAGTTTACAAATAAGAAAGAGAAATTGTACCTTGATGATTGATTTCATACTTTAAATAAAGACTATATTTTTATGGTTTATTTATAAATGTTTGTGTTGTGTGTGTCTTTTAGATTTTTCAAACTTGCCAAATTTCAGACGGGAAGTACACTATGAATTTTGATACCCTTGAGTGCCGTATCTTTTTTTACGTTAAATTAGGAGTCTGATTATTTTACGCGTTCTTGAGATAAATGGTCTTGACAACAGACAGACGGACAACAAAGTGATACTATAAGAGTTCCGTGTTTTTCCTTTTGAAGTACGGAACCCTAAAAATCAATCTTTTAGTCCGCATTTTTGCTTTAATGAAAAGTGAATCCAAATCTACTTGTGTCGCATTTTATGAATCATTTGTCGACAGCAGTGCGATCCGTGGCGCGGGTTGTTCTTATATGTCTTAAGTAATTAAGTGCTGATACAGTACTTCGGAGGGGGAATATTAGCGATGCTAATACTTTCTGATAAAACTTCAAACAAAAAAACAATCTATTAGTCCGCTTTTGTTCTTTTACCATAATATAAGCGAAACAAAATCTATCTAGGTTAAATTTCTGGAGTCTGTCCTCAACACAAGTAACAAATTCAATAAGCATTTACGGAACAGTAATATAATCAGAAGTTTTATGAAGTCTCCCGATTGATGATGATGCATAAGTGTTGTGTGTGCATTTGTTCCTTGCCTTGTGTTATAATTAATTTAAAAAAAGTAGCACCGACTCTAAAACGCTCAAAATTGTAAAAAATATTCTTCATTCTTTATTTTTCCCGATTTATTTACTAATTTAATGACGTAGGTATCACCGCCGAATTGAAAACTTTTGTAAGTTCGTAAAAATAGAAAATTAAAAAGTGTACGTTTTTTTGTTCTTTTCACAACACAGTCGTAAGTAGTTTCGAAATTCAAATAAACGTTCCAGTAAGAATGAACATCGCATCGGGTATTGCATAATACCTAAGCGATGTTTACGCTATATATTTGAGTGTCCCACACTATTTCCATGAAGCTTTGAACAAGCACGAATGTTTAATATAAAATTGTATTAATTTTTATTAGGGTTAAATATTATTGAAAACAATACCAAACATACTGCTATTTTCAAGGTTGTTTTAAGATAGGTCAAATCACATTCTGGGTAGTAAATAATATTCCACTTAATAATATTTAAAAAATGTGTCTGAAGTATTTACTTTATTAAAAGCCGTCGAGGATTCTGGCTGGAATTATTTAAAACTTGACATTCAGTTTGTCAGTCAGAGAATTCTAAAAAGGTAACAGACCTTTACAGATCTTAATTTATTTATTTTCTTATCGACATTAATGAATAACTTTAAAATATTTTTTTAAATACGCACAGGGCAACGTCTGCTGTTTCGTTAGCAATGTCAATGTGTCAAATTAAAAAAAAACTGTTTTCGGATTTATTTTATAATATATTTGATATTAAAGTCCTAATGGTTAGTTTTTCAATCACAAGACGAATACATGGCTACTAGGCTCAGACTTAAGTTATGGCAGTCCCCGTTTCGTTCTTCTCTCCAAGTACACTAACTCCCTCAGTAAGTCTATCCATTTTTTCTATCTCAATTTGCCTTTTCCATTTTTCCCGTTAGGAAACGGCTATATTCCTTAAGAGGGATGGCGTCTCGCTCAGTTTTATTTGCGATCGGCTATAAAAGGAACAAGCCTGAACCGACTGCACGGATGGCGTAGTGGTCACGCCGCTTCCTACTGCGCTACATATTGTGGGTTCGATCACTACATTTGACAACACTTTGTGTAATCAACAAATTGTTGTTCTGAGTCTAGGTGTTCGTTGTGTCCGTTTCAAGTAAGTCTGTAAATTCTCCCGCGACACAGGATAGCTTCCTAGAGCGGGAGTTGGCTTTCTAAAAAAACAAAATATTTAAATATTTTCTAGTCATATACTGAAGTCTGAAGCATTATGTAACTAAGACTTTTAAAGTAAAACCGAGATATAATTAAGCAATTAAGTGAACATTAAAATGTCCTTCCAACCCTACTCTAGTTAATAGACATACAACATTATTAGTCCTTTAATAAAGGACTGGTATAAACTTGTCGTTTATTAAAGCTCGCTCTAAACGGATTTTTTTACGAAAATTAAAACCATAATGTTAAAATACTGTACTCGTAGTGGTAGTTACGTGTAGGCTTTATGTTAATGACAAATTATAATGTTATCGTCATCCTAAGTTGAGACATTCGGAACTAATGCAATGCTCCAGATGAAGTCTGATGGGCCTGCTAAGCAAGAGGTCGTGGGTTCGATTCCCACTTTGGACAAAAAAATGTGTTATGAGCACGGTCATTTGTTTTGTTGTGTGGGTGTAATTTATCTATACAATGAATGTATTTAGAATGCTACAAATTTCCAGAGGGGTGTTGCGTCAGTCACGTTATTACGAGATTTTTAGATAGTTTACTAACTTTCAGTCAGCACAGGCTCAGTCAATAAATACATACACACCTGGGTGTAGAGTCATTCTAGTTCTACGATATACAGAGTAAACGATATAGCGAATATTAGTAAAAATTGTTATTCATTCCTGACTATTGTGCATTTTGTGATTAATTTAAGCTGTCCGTGTAGTGATGGATGTCCGTGTAGTGACGGATTAAGAATACGGAATGTCACTACCCCAATTCATCCCGTGGGTGTCGTAAGAGGCGACTAAGGGCGCAAAACAACGCAGGACACCAGCACTGCAAAGAGAAGGAAAAATTGATACAATCCCTATACCCACCCCGGGCCAGCGTGGTATAGTAGGCCAAAACCTCCTTTCTAAGGAGAGGCCTATGCCCAGCAGTGGACTATTAAAGGCTGTTGATGTGTGTGTGATTAATTTAAATGGTGTCCCTTCCGTGTATAAAGCTGTACTGATCTAAGCACGAACTCCAGCTTGGAACAATATTATTTTTCACAGTTGAACTAAGTACCAAAAATCTACCTACTATTAGCACACTCATCATCATCCTCTAACTGCTGGCCATAGGCCTCTCCTTTGAAAGGAGATAAACACAAGAAAAGATAAAAATACTATCGACATAAACATTTAATTTCAACACCGGCGGATCGATAGGGACTAACAGGTCCTTCTAAGGTTTTAATAGGTGTCGTAACAGGAGCCACAGGACACGTTTTCCTTGTTAAGGAGTCCTGTTAGGTTCGAAACTAGTTTGGTTTTCCTAATTTCATTTAAGGTACTCAACCTTTGTGAAGATAATTTATTCTAGTTAATAACTTAGTTAGCAGTAAGCCCGCTTCACATAAACTATTTTGTGTTAAAATACTGTGTAGAATATAGGTTTAGTTTTAATATGTACATAGTTTTGACGAGCCTTACAAATTTGATTTTTTTATGACGGTCGATACATAAAAGCTGTTTCATTTTTAATTTGGTTCACCATTAAAGCTTTTCTATTTATTTCACTTTTTTGTTGAAGTATTATGAGGATATGGCTAGGAAAGACTGTCCGTGACTGTAAGTGTGGTGACGGATTTAGAATACGGAGTGTCACCACCCCTATTCATCCCGTCGTAAGAGTCGACTAAGGGACTCTTTGCAATATAACAGCACTGCAAAGAGAAGGAAAACTTGACATCGGGTCCGAGTGGAGGTCGTCCTCCCGGGCCTTCTCCGCCGCCTCCTTCTGCGAGATTACTACCTCGCAGAAGGTTGCAACCGCGGTAAAACAACTGTCGCTACCGGCCATGGAGCGTACTACGGCCGGTAGCGAGAGATCCACTCCGATGACTGCAGTGAGGGCCCGGCGCTGCGCCGCCCATGCGGGGCAGACCGCCAGCGTGTGCTGGGCCGAGTCCTCACTGCAGTCGCAGTGGTGGCAGGCGGGACTCAGTTCCCTCCTAGCGACCGTGTGCAGGTACTTTCCGAAGCAACCGTGCCCGGAAAGCACCTGCGTCAGCCGGAAGGAAAGGGTCCCGTGCTGCCGCCCTGCCCACTCGGCGATGACCGGCTGGAGAGCCTCCACGGCGGCGAAGCCAGCGCGTGGAGTCTCCAGCCGGAACGACCAACGAGCCATCGTGGCTCGGCGAGCGGCTTCGCGCCACTCGCGCACATCCTCGGGCGGAGGGCGAAATCCGCTCTCCGCCCGGAAGTCAGCCACTCGCCGATAAACTTCGGCGAGCACTTCCGCCTCCAAATCCCACGGGGGAGTTCCGGCCAATGCGCATGCCACCTCCGTCGAAACGGTGCGGTAACCGCGTATGGCTCTGACCGCCATTACCCTCTGAGGGCGCCAGAGGCGTACCCTATTCTGGGCGGTCAGAGCCGCCGCCCACACCGGTGCACCGTACAGTGCCATTGACCGGACAACCCCCGTGTACAGCCGTCTTGTCGCGACGCTGGGTCCACCCATATTGGGCAAAAGTCGCCCTAGGGCAGACGCAGCGCCGACCAGCTTTGGAGCAAGCTGTCGGAAGTGCTCGTCGAAGAGCCACCTCCCGTCGAGGATCAGGCCCAGATATTTCATCTGGGCCCGAACCGGTACGAGGACCGAGTTGACCACGATTGAGGCGCCAGGGGGTGGACCACGACGGGGCCCATGGAATAACAGGGCCTCCGTCTTATCTAGGGCCACCCGTAAGCCCAGCGCCTCAATGCGCCCGACCACCAGGGAGACTCCCCCTGTGGCCAGGCGCGCCGCCTCTTGGAAGTTTGCCCCCCGGGCTGTCACGAGGGTATCGTCTGCGTAACAGATTACACCCAGCCCGGGGGGGAAATCGGCGCGAAGGGCCCAGTCGTACCCTATGTTCCACAAGAGGGGTCCAAGAACAGACCCCTGTGGAACACCGCACGACATGGGCCGACACCTCAGATTACCTTCTCGGTCCTCGTACACGACGGTACGCTCCTCTAAATAGTCTGCCACTAGCCGCCTCAGGTACTTTGGCACCCCATGATAGTGGAGTGCTTCCCTGATGCAGCTGAATGGCAGACTATTGAATGCGTTGGCGATGTCCAATGACACCGCCAACAGCACGCCGCCACAGCTCACGGCCTCTTCGGTCACGGCCCTCAGGCGCAACACGGCGTCGACTGTCGAACGCCCCCCCCGAAAAACCAAATTGGGCGTCCGACAGATCGGGGCCCACCTCGCAGAGGTGCCGGGACGATGCGGGCAGAAAGAACCCTCTCAAACAATTTGCCCGCCTCGTCCAGCAGCACGATGGGCCTATAGGCCGCGACCGAATCGGCAGGCCGTCCCGGCTTCCTCAATAGGACCAGCTTCCCGCTTTTCCAGCACTCAGGGAAGCGTCCCGACGCCAAGCTAGCGTCGAACACCTCCCCGAGGCGGTCTGCCATGTGGTTGAGGGCCAGGGCCAGCACTCGGGCCGGTACCCCGTCTGGCCCAGGGGCGGTGTTCTTGGAACGGATCCGTAGAACAGCCGCCCCTACCTCCGAATCCCCAACGAGCGGAACATTATCCTCCCCGTGCTCCCCGTCGTCTCCGGCCAGGGAGGCCATCGACGGGGGAGTGTGTTCCGCCCGTTGTGGGAAAAGGCCCTCAACCACTTCTCGCAGGAAGCTGGGCTGGAGAGTCTCCGTAAGGGGGGGGCCCGACGCGCGGAGCTTTTGTCGCAAAACCCTCTACTAACCCGTCTAGACAGCGTGGTATAGTAGGCCAAAACGTCCTTTCTAAAGAGAGGTGTGTTCACCACTCTTATAGGCTGTTGATGATGATGTTGATAATGCAGACTGACTCAAAATTATTCGAGAATGTTGAGATAATGTCAAAATGAATTTTTACTGCTAATTTTCAAAGCAACAAAACTCAATCCATTAATTTATCAATATCATTTTGAACTCTATCGCCGTGTGCTTTTCCAGAGACTTTTTGCTTTAAATATGGCAAGTTTGTAAATCTGTGGAACAAATGGTAACCTGCAATATATCCGGAAAGACCGTGGCAAAAGTCGGCAATGCATATGCGTTAACCTCCTCCTTTGCCATAAATTAAAATTTTAAAAACCAAACAGATAACTAAAAAATATATATATATAAAAACACAAAACGGACTAAGGGAGTAAACTATAACAGCACTGCAAAGAGAAGGAAAACTAGAAGCAATCAAGCAAGCATTAAAATTTGCGTGACTAGCGTGGTATAGTAGCAAAAAACCTCCTTTTTAAGGAGAGTCCTATGTCCAGCAGTGAACTATTAAGGGCTGTTGATGATGATGCTACAGAATTGCTCACTTTCTGATCAAGAAAAAGAATCTAAAGCCAAACTAAATCTTATAAAAAGAGAGTGAGAAGAGCTCGGACTTATTACTTGTGATTTTGAAAAGTTTAATATGTACAACTAAATTTAATTGACTGATTCAAATAAAATATTTTTGAAGGATAAATAGGCTAGTTGACTCAATTTGAAAACTTGGTTAATTATATACTTTAATATCTATTTTATCCCAAAAAACCTATATTTTAAAGAAAGAGCAATATTTATATTACGTATTTTGAATTGAAAAAAACCTATTTAAATTTCCCTTGAAAAGGCTGAATAGTGTCATGGCGTCTTGAATGACGTCACAGTCTGTGAAACAAAACTGTTTACATCTGTGTCCAGTGTCAACTGAAACTGTATTAAGGTGAGAAAATATGCTAAAAACCTGCCTGCTCTGTTGTATGAAAACGTCAACAACAACAATGATGTTTTGCGTGGCGTGACGTAACACTTTCTGATTGGTGTTCGCAGTCACGTGACTTTATGCCTATTTTGATCGAATTTATTTAAAATTTTTTTTAATAATATTTAACTTTTATGAGAAATATACTGGTTTTCTTATCTATGTCTCTTCATTTATAATTCGAAACTATAAAACACTATAAAACAGGCCTATTGAATACTGGATTATTCAATTCTCCGATGTTCAGATCTCACAATATACGCACCTTATACATACAAAACACTCACGTCCAAAGCCCATATATCTACGTGGTATGCTTTATCTACTATCTTTTACGATACCCGTGACGATAACTTTCGCTTAATTAATTTTTGCGGCTTATTATAATAAGCAGCTGACGCATCGCTCGTGTATTAAACGTCGAGCTTATAGAAGAGACGATACATGTGGTTTCATGAATATTTATAATCCAGGATGCTGTTGATAAACATACAGAAAGAATGTCATTTAAGTTTAATTAATATATAATAACTTAAGACACCAATTTTTTATGCAATAGGGGGAAAAGGGCAGACTTGAACATATTCTGCTAGCGATAAGAGAGCGTGTTTAGATACCTAGAGACACGACACGCTCACACATATATCATCTATCTACATATTATCGATAAATTAAACAGAAACACAGAAAAGTCAGGATGGCCACCAACACTTTTTCATTCAAAGCTAAAGTAAAGCAGTATCTTATAAAACAACTGGCAGAATCAATTGATACATGATTGTCATCTAATATCATTAGTGGTGGCTCTCCGAGGCACAAAAATTGGATGATGTATAAAATAAATAAATAGTAGGAGAGACAGGATTCAGCAAATATGTGACGGTTCGACCACAGAGATACCACGGCCTCACAGAAATAAGTATAGTAAGAAGTACGCAATGTATGAGTTCTCATAAAGAGTGTATTCATAAACATATATAAACAGCGTCTTCACAACCAAAACGTCATTAAACAGTACACTCACCGTTTTTTATTGTATGTTGTGCGGCATTAATCCTAACATGCACTGCGAATGAAATTGTTCGTGGTGTTTGTCATTGTCTTTGCAGTCCTCGACTGAAACGCATAAACATAGAGAACATAACTAAGGTCGTAATTTACGTCTACCCTCCCATCCGCGCAAATTTTATTTCGCGACGCGGCCCTGTAACAGCGCGTAGGGAATGTAATTCGCACGGCACTGAGATATATTTTTTAACGAACTACAAATTTATTTTTGTTCCTGTTTTACCTAGCTAAAGAGATCACTTTAGTGTCCCTAAATAGTATACGTGGAACCATTTCTTATAGCAGTTCGAAAAATTGACTGCACGGATGGCGTAGTGGTTTAAGCCGTCACGTCACAGCTTCCTACTACGCCGAGTGTTGTGGGTTCAAACCGGACATGGGACGACACTTTGTGTGATCCACAAATTGTTGTTCTGAGTCTGGCTGTTTTTTGTGTCCGTTTCATGTATGTTTGTAAAGTCCCCCGCGACACAGGAATGTATTCCTAATGCGGGAGTTGGCCAACGTCACACTGAGTGCGTGATTGTACACCTATTGAGGGACGTTCATCAACTCAGACTATATGTTTGAGTTGATGAAAAATTACACCATAAAATACAACAGTACTAATGGAAGCAATGTTTACATAAGCATCTGAAAACTATGTTTATTACTTCTTTAAAGTTACTTTTATGCTGGTTAACCATCTGTTAAAAGTGTATGATCTTATATCATTTATTTAGTTCTATCGAACTAACCTGTTATTTCATGCAAATGAAATGTTACATAAAATGTTTTGACTTCACAGTCAGTTTGTATAACAAACACAAAGTTATGCCACCCTTCTACAAGTATAGATGTTATTTAAATCTTTTATGATGCTTTTATTTACCCAACGTTTATTTCAAACCATGTGAGACGTTCGCTCTTATATTTACTTCACGATCAAAAAAAAATGGTTTCGTTTATTACGCATTCAGAGAACACACAGAAAATTACTTTCAATTAATAACGGAATTCAATTTTCTTTGGCGTTTTTGATAAAACAATTTACTTTTTTAATAAAACAAGGGGTGGAGGAAGGAGGTGCGCTTTGCCGTTCATTGCGTGGAGGCACGGTCAATTGGTCTCTTTGTCTCTCTGACGTCGGTAAATTTTCCGTACCACGTACCACATGTTATATTTCGATAGAATAATGGTAATGAAGTTTTATTGTCTTTGGTGTTCTGAAACGATCCGTGTAGAATATATAACAGACTATCGACCGCGCAACTGAATTTTATTAAGTTTTTTACGACATTATGGAATATATGTATGACTACCTATATCTGTTAGGTTCTACTTCTCTGCTCAAAGCCAAAAAAGTGCTTGTGTATAAAGACCACTTTGGTCGCATATGGCACTTGCACAGTTTAAGTTTTTGAAGATTTGGATCCTTGAGTTTGCTTCGGCGTTTCTGCTCAAGGTTAGACATTACACGCTGATTTGCCACAACACCCGGTCCTATGTTGTTCGCATTCAACGCATTTTCACCCAGAAAAAATTAAAACCTTTTCTTCATATAAAACTGTCTGCATTCACTCACCGAGTAAATAATGCTACCATCATCTAGTTTTAATAAACAAATCGACTAGTTAAAGTTTCTAAAAAAACAATTTACAAAAAAATATATTATCATTTACACAGTAATTTTAATAATGCTTATTCAATAAGGCTCTAAATATGCCTAATACCTAATAAAGCCTATGCCTCATAAAGATTCAATGACGTGTTACCAAATATTCCATTGCCCAATAAAAATAACTTATCCGTAGCTTATAGAGGTTAGCTTATAAAAACAGCAATCACATTGCTACTTTCAAACAATGTTTTGTGAGGTTTTTATATCTAGCCTTATGAAAAATTAAACCCAATCCGCTCAAGAACATTATTAAAAGTATCTAATTTATCCATTTCAATATTTTGTAATTCATGAGCTCGCAATAAAAATGAGATCAGCTCTGTTGGTGACCTGTACCTGTAGTATTTTTATCGCATAGGTCGGTATAACAGATATACCTGCCTCTATTCACTTATCGAGTTTGAAAAACCCAGATACTGGGCGGGTTACGAGTGCGAATAATCACGAATGTACTGTTTGAGTGTCTTCCAACGAAGGGTGACTATATGTAAAATTCTAGCCTACTGAGGAAGTAAGGTTACTTGGTACACTTAGAACTTGAATTAAAACCGTTCAAGTCTTCTTATTAACTAGCTTTTGCCTACTTACAAGCTTTTGCAGTAGGTATGTCGGTTAAGGCGGTAGAAAGTAGCCTATATCCTTCCTCGAAAATAAAACTATTGTCATACCAAATTTCCAGCCAGTTCAGCGGTTATTGATTCTCCATACAAAGTTCAATCCCCCTTTTCACCCCCTTATAAGACAATTTCTGTGATAAAAACTATCATATGTCCTTTCCCGAGACTCAAACTATCTCTATACCAAATTTCATCTAATTTGGTTTAGTGGTTTAAGCGTGAAGAGGTAATAGATAGACAGACAGACACATTTTCGGCTTTATTATATTAGTATGGATTTTGAAGGGATATAAGGGCAAACGAACAGACGGGTCACCATCAGGTGCCCGTGGACACTTGCAACTTCTCTTAAATTGCAAGTGTAAACGGGCAATGCTAGTTACAGGTGTGTTACCGCCCATTGAGTCTCCCCCCAAAATAAGAGGGAGGAGGTGTTTGGGCTCCTCTGAACTGACGAACTCGAAACCGAACATCAACGAAAGAATTGCCTGAGGCAATTAGGCAAGCTAAATCACTGCGAATATTTAAAAACTAGTCACAAACCGCTACTTGACATTATTGACGAATTTGTGTATTTGTGGACCTCTGTCTGTATGCATTTATATTGTGTATGTATTTGAGTGTATTAGTTGTATCTATACTGTAAACGTATACAGTAATCTTAAAGTTATTATTCATTTTATTGTAATAGTACATCGCAGGCTACCCTAATTTTTTGACAATATCCGTACAAAGGATGTCTGTAAGAGATCGCCGTGAGCGATAATGGTAATGATAATGATGTACAATAAAGAGATAAATAAATAAATGACTTAAACTTTTTTGTGAGGCCGTGGTATCACGCCGGTCGAGCCGGCCTATTTATAAAGATCAATAATGATAATAATAATCTTTATTGTAATAATGAGTGGATTACAAACATTATACAGTCCTGATTCCCAATCAAGGAACTGACAGTTCCTTCTCAAAGACAAGGTGAACGAATAGTTACAATAGACACAATTTAGTTAAGTATGTTTTATTAGATATGTTTGTGTGTAGGTGTGTGTAAAAACCATAGTTCTCTACTGTAATAAATATAAACTTCAAGAAGCTATCAGCAATGTCGATTACTACAAATTATTACTACAAAATGTTACGAGTATCCACAAAACACAACTTTCTTAAGAGAAATACATTAAAACATGCTCTATTTGTTTACGTACTGTGTGTAAGTAAATTATTTCTGCATTGCGGTTGATACATCATTCACCAGACATTTTATCTGCTTTAATGCAGATTGCCTGTACCAAAGAAGGTACAGTCGATGAAAACGCCATATTGCATGAGCTGAATCTAATCTCAAGTATTAAGGGACTATGGTAAAGTGTTTTAGCTAATTTTTTTGTGTCAATCATAAGTTGCAACATTATCCATTTTAGTGTAAAATCTTTGTAGCATTGCGTCTACCGCAGTAATATAACGATACTATTAACGCTCATAAATTATTGGCGTGGCTGTCGACTGGGCAAGCAGCTCCAACCGTGCAATCAGATGCTCCAATTTAAGTCAAAATGTGGAGGGCTTTTTTTTTTTTTTTTTTTTTTTTTTTCTTTTAAAAAAGACAACTCCCGCACTAGGAATAAATCCTGTGTCGAGGGGGACTTTACAAACATACATGAAACGGACACAAAGTACACCCAGACTCAGAACAACAATTTGTGGATCACACAAAGTGTTGTTCCATGTGGGGTTTGAACCCACAACACTCGGCGTAATAGGAAGCGGCGTGGCGACCGCTTAAACCACTACGCCATCCGTGCAGTCAGTTTTGTTTGCTTTTCCAAAAATTTACCCAGTGGACACGGATTTTTAAACATATTAAAATTTCTCTGGATGACACGACCTACTTAAACGGTATTACAGTAAGGCATATAACTTCTTTTGATACAGTAAGCCTAAAATAAGTGACAGCCGATATGACATAGGTATATTAAGAGCTTTGCGGGAAAAATGGTGTCTGTAGTCGTACTATCATAAAAAATGCCAGTAATATACCATGCTTAACGGTAGTTATATATAAATCATTTTGGCGTTTGACATACATTGGACGGTTATTGCGTTTCTTTACACAAAGAAGAAAAAAAGAACGGTCTTGTTAAAAAGAACGGTCTTGTTAAAAGCAACGGCGACCGTCATGCGTGTTTCAAAGGCCTGTTGATTGCGGAAGAGGTGAATTTAATAAAACTCAATTACACTTTTGTTCCCAAATGTACAAGATTGTGGAGTTCAACTAATTATTGCTAATTCCTTTAGCAACTGTATGTACCCGTGTAATGGTACCTAACGGACAAACACTAAGGTTTACTCGTGTACGGTACTAAGTTATTCCTACGCTTTTACTGCAATTTGCATATTTAAGTGATTAGTAGTTTGAAATAAAATTAGAACGCGTAATTAGATCGATAGAAGTTTTATAAAAGTTTATTCTTTCAATGTTCATTTCTCAGTATTTATACGCAAATATCTGTATCAGTACAATCTGTATATAGTCGGAGGCGTAATAAACGTTCCGCAATGTTACGCACTATGCGTCAATAAATATCGTATCCAATAGGGAGAAAATTATAGTAACATTTATACCTGAAGTTTTTTTATGGTTTTCCTAGGATATTTCTAAGAAAAACTGTTTTCTGTTTCAAAAATAAACCCCTTATTTTCTCAAAATATGTTTCCAGTAGCAATAAAAATATTGTGATCTGAAAGGAGTACAAATAAAAGACTCTCACACTTTTTTTTTACTTTTATATTTTTTCGAACCTTGCTTCTCGCCAAATTTCATGTTCGTAGGTCTAGAAGGTACCCTATGGTTTAAAGTTACAAGCAAATTGTTAATACTGGTCAAAACATAGGACCAAATTTCTGTGTCCTTTGATTGCATTAACTTCATCATCACAGCCATTATTAGTCCACTGCTGGACATAGGCCTCTCCTTAGAAAGGAGGTTTTGGCCTACTATACCACGCTGGCCAGACGGGTTGGTATAGGGTTTGTTTCAAGTTTTCCTTCTCTTTGCAGTGCTGTTGTCCTGCGTAGTTTCTTCCCTTAGTCGCCTCTTACGGCACCCTCGGGATGAATAGGGGTGATGACACTCCGTATTCTTAATCCGTCACCACACGGACGTAACTTAAATGCTTTAATTTTGACTAGGGACACCAGATATTAGTGTTTGATATTCATTGTTATTTGATAGCTTAAGGTGTTCCTGAAATCTCTTCTTTTAGAGGATCTTAAACCGAGGATCCTTAAGGATTCTTAAAGATCTTGACTTGAAGTTCTCTTTCTTCCTTTTGGAAAATAGAACATTAAAAAAAAACTATAAAAAATATATAAAATCACCAAAACAAAACAAAATATGCATTAATAAATTCTGCATTTTACACAATTTATCGATACATCACTTACATACTAAAGGTTGAAAGTAGAAATTGGACCGCAACCAATCCAGCGGTTGTGGGAATTTCATCGGAATTCATTAAATAATTAATAAAATGCTCAATACATATGTAATATGTATGAAACATGTACTTTGTGTTTAATAACACGTCACTGCATAGATAGCTACTAAACACATACTTCCGTGTGGTGACGGATTAAGAATACGGAATATCACCGCCCCTATTCATCCCGTGGGTGTCGTAAGAGCCGACTAACTACGCAGGACAACAGCACTGAGAAGAGAAGGAAAACTTGAAACAAACCCTATACCAACCAGTCTCGTCAGCGTGGTATACTAAGCCAAAACCTCTTTTCTAGAGAGGAGAGAGAGAGGCCATATCCAGCAGTGGACTATTAAAGGCTGTTGATGTGATGATGAAACAAAACAGATTGTGAACACCAGGAAACAAAGTAATGAACTGTCCGCTTTTATCAGGAAGAACTATTTTATACATATATTCTAAATTTTGACATTTGCGGTATATGTATTAAAAAAAAAACACACACACACATATAAAAATTACCGCGATCACGTAATAAGCATTAGCGTTGAATAATCTGAGGTCATCAGGCTTCTGAGGTCATCACTAACCTTAATCACCGGCGGATTACGAGAAGAAACGTTGTAAAACTACGTAAGGTACAAGCTAGCTTGCCTAAATCTTACGTAATTTAAACTTTACCTAAAGTCTTTCAAAATGGTAATCTTACGACGTAGAGAAAGCATCTCACGTCCGTGACACCACGGAAACAGATACAGAATCTGGTGAGTATTCAAACGTGAAATCGTACGATAATAAACTTTACAGTACCTACACACACTGCCCTCATGTTCTTATGCATTGGATAACAACGTACGAGTAATTTAAAATGTTTAAGAGCTCTTTTGTACGTCAGATTAGATCAAGTGGCGTAAACGAGCTTTATGTGTTAGACAAAGAGATTTTTATATTGTTAATTGTTTTGCTTTACATATACCGTGCAAAGTTTAACGACTGGTTCAGGACAACGCGATTAGAGAATGTTTAGACGATGAATTTGTTGCACGATTTTGTTATTTTTTTGACCGTAGTCAAACTGTCTGGTGATGGGAATGAAGTATCTTTTACAGTTCGGAAGAATTAGAGAATTCAATTACCATGCTACACTATAACGCCTCGGTAGTGCAGAGGTAGGGTATGCGACTACTGTACTGAGGTCTCGGGTTCTATTCCCGGGTCGGACCAAATGGTTAAGTGTTTTCTATGTATAGGTAGATAGATAATTACTTTATTTGTACACCAGGGTTTTACAGACATTATAAAGTAATGAACAACAGATGTAATGTACAAAGGGCGGCCTTATTAACTGGTGATAGGTATACAGAAATTAGAGAAATAAATAAGTAAATAATAAATATGTATAGTATGTATATATTTACAAAAAAAAAGTATATAAGTATTCTTTTAGTCAATTTAGTTTTCTACAACCTTTGCTTAGTTTGTTACTCTCTTACTAATAAAAGTCTAAGATTAGCACTCAAATAAAGTTTTGAAAATATTAGATTCCGAGAAAAATGAAATCACATTGTAGCTAGTTAAGAAATAATTTTATTTTCTGTCTAGTGAAGCGGTGCGCAGTGGATAAAACTTCCTTTATATGTACGGTACGTATTGAACTAAATAAGACTACTAACGTAATAAAACAAATGGAATGAATGCTAGAATTAAATTATATATGTTTCGTTATATTTTAGATTTATTTAGATTTAATTATATATGGTCCGTGTAGTGACGGATTAAGAATATGGAATGTCACTACCCCAATTCATCCCGTGGGTGTCGTAAGAGCCGAGCAAAACAACGCAGGACACCAGCACTGCAAAAAGAAGGAAAACTTGACACAAACCCTTTAGCAACCAAATAGTAGGCCAAAACCTCCTTTGTAAGGGGAGGCTTATGTCCAGCAGTGGACTGCAAATTTTGATGTTGATGATAATATGTTTAGTTGGACATTTTGATACTTCACTTACGATCTTGGCAATAAGTACTTAATGTTGGCGTTTTGGTTTGTAACCATAAAAGGAACATAGAAGGGAAATAATAACTCCTCAATCCATTCAAATTAGCCTAATATCATTCATACCTTTCATTTTTGCTGTCGTTACAATTTTTTTTTATTTAATTCCCAAAGGGCAAGGCTGATGGCAATATTAATGGGACTCTGATTTCCCTCGAAGATACAACTCTCTGGATATGTATCTTGCAATAATTGTAATGGAAGGCCATACGCAATGTACAAGTTTATTTTACCAATAGAAAGCTACATTATCAACGAGTATCATGGGATGCTTTTTACCGCGATGAAAGACATACATGCGGGCGAAACAGCGGGCAAAAAGTTCAGTGGTTTAGGCGTGAAAGCGTAACAAACAAACAAATAAACTCACTTACTTATTAAGAATATAAGTATGGAAGAAAGGACATAAGTATATAAACATACTATTCATTATCTACAGCGAGCGTTTTTAAAAGCTTAATAATAAAGATACAAATATTAATAGAAAAATATAAATAACCCGTGGAAACGCCGTGGAAACAGCGAGCATTGTCCCTTAAGATACAGTCATTGACTACTTTAGGAGACATGGTTCAATATCCTTTACCTGTACCTATTTATGAACTCAAACATGACCTTGTCGTGTCTGACTGCGGGGAGCTTCAAATATACGATCTTATGAAATACTAGCCTACTCACAAAGGTAGCACTTGGAACTTGAATCAATACCGTTCAAGTCTTATTATTAACTAGCTTTTGCCCACGGCTCCGCCCGCGCGTCTGTTGGTTAACGCGGTAAAAAGCCTATATCCTTCCTTAAAAATCAAACTATTGTCATACCAAATTTCATCTAAATCAGTTCAGCAGTTTAAGCGTGAAGATGTAGCAGACAGACACACTTTCGCATTTGACAGGTCTAATAAGAAGACGGGTTACCTGATGGAAAGTGACAATCGCCGCCCATGGACGCCTGCAATTCAGGAGTCACAAGTACGTTGCCGTCCTATAAGGATGGGTTTTGAAGGTCTTATTGTATCGTTTAGTTCATAACGAAGGCTATTTGGTGCTCAACACACGTATGCTAACAATATATCATTATACATGTAGTGTAAATGAAATGAAACTTCTGGTTTAGTATACAACTTCCACACATTGGCCGTTGTGCCGCCAGTCACCGTCGACCCTTTGTTTCAGAGGGATATAACATCCATTCGTCTGCAAACACAAACTGTTAGGGTCCACTCAGACCTACATAGGTCACTGCGCTAGCAGTTTTGATGTGTATAAGTAATATAAACCATATTCCATTTAAACAGAATTGAAAACTGTATGTCTTCGTACCGGTGTCCGTAATTTTAGTGGTGTTACTCTATCCGCGGGGGATTACTGCTCGTATAAACGCGCGGCTGTGCGAGGATTTTCGAACATTCATTAATACGTGAAGCGAAAAAACTGTATCCCTTTTTAAGAAATTACACAAACGGATGAACGTGAAATTGCAGTTTTTATGGAGAAGAAGTGCATAAAGCTATTTGTTTATATAAAATGCATTAGAAATACATTTAATGAATTAAAATAAATATTAATCACACTACTGCTTAAATCACACAAAATACACACACATACATACCATACTTACTCTTTAATTCATGGTTAAAATCTATGGTCAAACTGTAGGTTAATTTTATAAAAAATATAATGTATAACGTATAACGAAACTTTTTATTATAGAGGTATAGTTTTTGACTAAAGAACCCTAATAAAGTTTAAACTTTAAAATTCAATGAATTATGGTCGAATTTCGAGCACTGGGCGACCACTAGTCTGAACGTAAGAAAATTATTTTTACCCCTTTTTAAACAAACATTGCTCATAGAAGCATTTTATATTCTGAATACTTAATGTTTGAACGCAGAAGTGTAGAATGTTATAATTATAATACGTACTGGTTTATTGCATGAGTTAGAAGCACCCGCCAAATTATGGGAAGACATCACCAAGAATTCCGCTTGATGTAAGTGTAAAATATATTCTCAAACATGTATACGCTAAATCTGAGCTGACTCTTATAGCAGTTTCTAAACTTAACACAGTCTTTTAAGTTTAAGTACTAAGGGTGTTTACTATAGTTACGTAAGCTGTTTTTCTTTCAATTTATGCCTTTATAAATCTCAAAGAAGAGGCTCCACATTTCTACTAAAGTTAGACAAGAGTTAAGGTTTAGGAGACCTTTGTGACCCCTTTTGGAGTCACACTAGAGTTACTAAAGGACTAAATATTTTTTTAAAAGCCAACAGCAAAATAATAGAGAGTAAATATGTGGAAGTTCTTTAAAATTCGGTATCTGTTGTTCTAAATAGTCAGCTTAAAAGAAATTTCATATGATTATATTAATGATAGTTCCTCACTACAATTAACTAGTTTCGATAAATTTGTGAAAATGTTAAACAAACGCACAGAAACAAGAGTGTGTACATTATTTTTTAGAATTTAAATTTTGAAGGAGGGCTTTAATTTATATTTGGTTTCACTGTACGGATGTCGTAGTGGTTTAAGCAGTCACCTCGCCGCTTTCTTCTGCGCTGAGTGTTATGGGTTCGATCCCCACATGGAACAACACAGTCTGGGTGTCCCTTGTGTCCGTTTTATGTATGTTTGTAAAGTCCCCCGCGACACAGGATTTATTCTTATTGTTAGTTATTTTTTGAAAAAAAAAGGAGTACAGAAAGTTAAAATTTTTAGTTAATACGAGTATGTGATATAAACGTAGTAAAGTACAGTTTATATTTTGACCTGTCATGATGGTTCTAGTTATGAGTATACAGGTCAATAAATAAAACAATATATTCAAAGCGGTTGAAATTCAACCGTTGAACAATCTCTAATTTAATGTATTCCTCATTTCAATAAATTAATTTGGATAAGCCAACTAAATGTGGTTCAATTTAGCGCTAATGTAAAATCAACAAATTAAAATGTGCTTCACATTGTAATATTTGTAATTTTACTAAATTATACGAGTATATTGGAAAGTTTTTTTTTATTATAGGGACAGGAGCATATGGGTCATCTCACATTCAAGAGATTCTCATTACATTGGGTTTTAACAGTTAATATAGGAGGGGCGAGGGGGGGAGGGGCATTAGGGGGTGGGAGTTTGCATTCATGTTGTTCCTGACTCCGTTATTTGCCAGAAAGCTAGATAGATAGAAGATAAAACGTTGCAAGAGTTAATAGGAATCGATTTGCGGTTTCTGCCAGCCGGATTCGATTGTGATTCGGTTGCGATTCAGTTGAGATAACAAGGTACTAGAGAAAGAGGTAGAAACGAAATTAATGAACTTTCTAATTGTATGATGTAAGGATTTTAACAATAGCCCATTCATATAATCTGTTAATGCATTTAGAATTATGGTGTAGTAAAGTAATTTGTGTCCGTGTGGTGACGGATTAAGAATACAGAGTGTCACCACCCCTATTCATCCCGTGGGTGTCGTCAGAGCCGACTAAGGGAAAAAACTACGCAGAACAACAGCATTACAGACAGAAGGAAAACTTGACCCAAACCCTATACCAACCCGTCCGGGCCAGCGTGGTATAGTAGGCCAAAACCTCCTTTCTAAGGAGAGGCCTATGCCCAGCAGTGGACTGTTAAAAACTGTTGATGTGAAAGTAATTTACATAATTATATTTATACGTACATGTAAGAGAGCATGACACTCCTATCCCACCCCCAGTCTAATAAAAAATATACCAATGGACGTAATACAAACAATACGAGAGTAATCTAGGTTGGTTAAATCGCCAGAATATTTTGTGTTCGATATATGAAATTGTTTGATCGCAATAACAGCTTACTAATACTGTATAATCCCGAATTTATGTAAAATAATTAGCGTTGATTGCCAATCATTAAAATTGCTGTTGAAAGCTTCGCAGTAATAAAATGACACTTAAATAAATGGTTTTATGAGAGCGTTCGAAGTATAGAGTGATAAATCGATGAAATAAAACCAATAAAATGTTAATCAGTATGTGCACGGTATGTGTAACTACGTCTGAAGAGAACCAGCGAACACTATGGAGTTTTGGATATTACTTCTGATGAATTCAGGATTCAAGTCTCTGGTGACTTCCACATACCATGAAACGTAGAAACTACAACGCCATCTAACGAAGACACACCGAGCAACGGAGTAACTACTGAATGAGAATTGCTAATCCTGTATCACGATATCAAGAATTCTCTCGCTGGTTAGCATCTAAACAAGTTCCGAACATCAACCGTGGGGCCGCGGCTCACCAGGCATGATCACTTCGCCTGGTCGGAGGATCCTCCCTTTGTGCTGGAGGGACATGACACCCGTTCCTGCACAAGTCTAATTTATTAAAGTGATTAAACTACTTATGTATTGTTTTCAGTGACTAATAACCAGCGTGATATGAATTCGTCGCCTTGTTAGTTTTTAGCTTGTGTGTGAGAATGACCTTAACAAAGATTGGCAAAAAAATCGTATTTATCATTAAAATACACATGTAACATTTTAATCTTTTCAATGTTTATGAACAACAAAAGTTTTGTAAATTGAGAACCACAAACTGTTTGCTTTAAGATTTTTTTTGTTGGGCGCGCCGCGACATTTTTAAAATAAGTTGAAACTTTGTGATGAGCCCATTTAGAAAACCTCGTCAAAGGTTGATGAATTTTGGCGACAGCAACATCTTTAGTAAGATATATTTTGGATGCAGAGAAATTAAAGATTTCATTTCAACTTTACTGTAAACCTCGTTTTTGTGTTTGCTAATAACTTATGGCAGGCTCAGGTGGTTGGTGACCTATTGCTATCGCTCTAAGTGGATAAGGCGTGGTGAGAACCCACGTTCATACTAAATTGAATCCCAGCAGGTAACGGACAGGAATTTCAAAAATATTACGTTGGATTTCTCAAAAAATCACTCAGGGAGGCTAATGGGTTAATATATTTCTCGTAGCACGGACTGAATAGGGAAATAATAAAAGCCGTGTGGTGTCGTGGGACACCCGATAGGAACGAAGTTGTGACGATCTAGTAAAACTGATTTGACACGATTTTAATTACAACGCCATCTATGAAAGCGGCTATTACCTACATATTAAAACAATTAAAACAATTTATACATTGGTAAAATCTCCTTGCGAAATGATTTCCTATCTATTCGATAGATGGCGCTGAATGTCTGACAAGATGACACGAAAATAAAGAGCAAAAAGCCAACATCACGTGGTATTCCCAGGCGGTCACCCATCCAAGTACTAACCACGCCCGATGTTGCTTAACTTCGGTTATCGGACGAGAACATTTATATTCAACATGGTATGGACGTTGGCGAACGTTAAAGCAAATTTAATGTATGGTATCCACAGTTAGACGTCAATTTATATTAAAAGTGTCGTTCCAAATTTTCATATGATTTTTTTCCGTCTAGCACTTTTCACAACGCGCGATAAGGAACTTCGTTCCAAAAGTGCCCGTGACGCTTTGAATGTCCGGGTACACATTAGATAGATGAATGATTAGATGGAAGGGCATTCACGAGCTGTCTTTTAACAAATGCTTGTAATTTTGTCAATAGATGTCTGAAATGGTGGCGGAAATACTTTGTAAAACGTTATTTTTTTATTGAAACAGACGAAAAAGCATATTGTTTGGGTTGGTATTAATTTCAAATTATAAGTGTCAGTGAAAACAGTTCAGCTACGTAATAATAGGATGGCAAAAATCTCAGTTTGAAGATTTCAAACGACTTTAATCACGGTCTAGAACAAAAATTGTGCTAGCTTGTCTAATATAAAAGTAATTTGTCAGTTGAACTGGGGATGCTGTTTTCTACAATTATATAAAAATCGGTCTGAACTAATTCCTAGTAAGTGTTTGTAATATACGGGACAAAAATGTACCCAGCCCAGCCCAGTAATGTAATTAAGACTTTGAATTTTTTTTTATTAAGTGACTAACGATTAAGAGTGACAAGTACGTTGCCGGCCTATCAAAGTGTCCTTACCCCCTTGAGTTATGGGTGAGGAGGCGGTTGGGTCTTCAGTAAACTAACCCACACATTAAAATGTCACGCAAGTATTGTTTAACACCGATTGTCTGGGAGGCCATAGCATCACTCCGGTCAAGCCGGCGCATACGACCCAAAGCAAGACTCGACCTGTTTTTGTTTTTTATTTAAAGAAGTTCTTTATTTTAATTTTAGAAAACTTGGGCAATCTGCGAATAACGTTACATAGATAGTGTTATGTTTTACATTTTTAAGTTTAGATTTTACCTTTATTGAATTCAGTTAAAAATTCTAATGAAGATAGTAATAATTAAGATTATGTAATAAGACTTAAGCTTATTTCTAAAAAACGACATTTGGTCGGTATGTAGTGGAATTTAAAGGTTTGACACCTAATAAATTAGAGCTCGTTTTCTCTCTCACATCTCTTTTAAAACATTTTATGTGTTTCATTGATGAGTCATATAAGCCAATCCTAAAACTGTTATTTATGTATTATACCTAATTAAAATATTTAGCCATAACTGTTCAGGACAAATAAAACTCTGTATGTCGACCTCTGTCAATGTGGAAACTTTACAAATTCATTGGATTTTGGCGCAAACAAGAAGGCTGATATCAAACTGTATTTAGAGTGAAATGGAATCGAGGCAGGTGGAATTACAAGCCCACAACTTTACGTCGGATTGGAAATGTTTCTGAAATCATCTCGCATAGGTTCCGCTTATTTGATTTGGCTTCAAAATTAATTTTACTAACGTTCTGGGGCTCACAAGTAGCCATAAATGACTTTATAAATTTAGCTCTTGATACATTTCAATTATAAAGTTAGATACTATTGAAGTCTACCTGTATCTACGCAATTAATACACTAAATAGTAGCCTATAATTCTATAAATGGCCCAACATACAATCATGAACGTGTAGATTGAGTGTAACGATAATTTCAAACTCTAAAGCGGTAATATATTAAACCCTAGGCCATGCAAGAAACAGAACCTTTTTTTATTATTTTTTCTGTGGGAAAACATCTCCATATACCACCGGGATACCACCTACCGGTGGTTATATCGGACTCGATACGACTAAAAACCGCACGTCGTCTCGACGAGTATAAGACTATAATAATATCTACTGACAGATTGTATCTAAAATATTTTGTATTCCCAGAATTTGTGCAATGTAACTATGTCCTAAAAGATCTCCTCTCTCTCTCTCTCTCTCATCAGATATAGGAATTATCCATTTTCTAAGCCAGTCAAGCAATAGCTAGGATTAATGGATTTATAGACTGACCATCTTCATAAATTCCTCGAAAACAGTATACTACGGCCTCATCATTAGAAAAGAGAAGAATACGGAATGTCGCCACCCCTATTCATCCCGTGGGTGTCGTAAGAGCCGACTAAGGGAACAAAATACGCAGGACAACAGCACTGCAAAGAGAAGGAAAACTTGACACAAACCCTATAATAACCCGTCTGGCCAGCGTGGTATAGTAGGCCAAAACCTCCTTTCTAAGTAGAGGCTTATGTCCAGCAGTGGACTATTAAAGGCTGTTGAAGTGAACAATAACCATATCCAATGAGTCAGCTGCAAATAGTTACTACAGCCATTTCTTTACTACACATTTTGATATCGTTGTGGGAATCGAACCCTCTGCCCTGCTATAATACTGAGGCGACTATTTCAACTATGGCACCATCCGTGCAATCTTATTCTCTTCGAGTTGTATTTAAGGCACAAAATATTCTAAGTATGTTTTGTATTCAGCTCATCGATACAATATGCTTTCTGAACATAACGGAGAACAGAAACAGATATCGTATGAAATATTACACTGAGAACGACGGCAATGTATCATGTGCAAGCCACGACTAGAGCTAACAAATAGTTCAAGATTTCGTACCGACGGGTCTGACCACACGGTTGTAACGGTACGTTAGTCAAGAAAGCAAACACTTCCTGCTAAGGATGTGTTTGGGCAGCGGAATTTGTTTAAAGCTTATTGTACCTTAAATTTAAGAAACCAGAAATGTGTAAGATTTTTTTTCTTTTAAAAGACACTACAGACATATTTTATACGGATACAAAGTACACCCAAACTCAAAAGAACAGTTTGTGGATCACATAAAGTGTTGCCTAATGTGGGGATCGAACCCACAACACTCAGAATAGTAGGAGGCGCCGAGGTTATGGCTTAAACCACTATGCTATCCGTGCAGTCAAAAGTGTGGAATATCTTTTCTCTCGCTATTCTGCTATCTGCAATATCGTGACAGAAACGGAAGTGTGTAACAGAAAGTTCGAGAAGTTCGATTTGTACAATGAGCGCGGTAAGATATTGGGTGGGACCCAAGACAAATATTGTGTGATAAGCACGGTCATTTGTTCTGTGTCTGGGTGTAATTTATCTATAGTATATACTCGTATGTATTTAGAAATATATAAGTATGTTTATCAGCAGTCTGGTTACCATATTACAGGCTCTGCCTAGTTTGGGATCAGTCAGTCGTGTGTGAAATGTGTGAAGTCATTTTTATTATTAAGCCTAAAATGTTGTTCGCCATTTAACAACACTGTAAGCTGTATTACAAATACAGCTTACAGTGTACAACTCAAACACCATTATCATAGAGCGTGCCTTCCGCTTTAAAACACTGAAAATAAATATTTGTAATAGAATTAATTTTATAAAAAACACTCTTTGTTAATGAGCTAAACTTTTTAAATGTTTTTCAGAAAGGATTTAGATTTCTATACATTTAGATTTATTTACATAATTCACATTTTCAAATATGTATTGCGGTATTCGAGAACATTACAAATATATTTAAATTTATAAAATAATAATAATAATAAAAAGAAGGCTTATGACTCGGTTCCACATACATGGCTTTTGAGGGTGCTGGAGTTGTATAAAATTGATACAACTCTGTGCACGTTCTTGAAGTCATGTATGGGACAATGGAGAACAGCACTTCGATATTTAGGATGTCAGCAGACTGCGATAAACGATGTACTAATAAAGATCGAGCAGGGTATATTTCAAGGTGATAGTCTGAGTCCCTAATGGTTTTATCTGGCTGTAAACCCTCTTAGCACTCTATTAGAGCATTCAGGATTAGGCTATAGGTTGCAGAAAGATGATCAAGTTATATCCCACCTTCTTTATATAGATGATTTGAAACTACTCCACTAAATAACAATTTACAGCGTTACTAAAGGTGACGGAAAACTTTAGTAATTCTATCTTTTCATGGAATGCTCAAATGCAAAATGTCAGCCGTAAAATGTTTTCCTCTGCCGCCTGTTTAAGAAGATTACGTAATTTCCTTCGTATTTAAAAGTCTTTTATCAGGGGGCAATAAGGTGCAAGCTTACAATGGTTGGGTCAGCCGGTTATGGTGTATTCCCTTGGTATACTTAGATGGACTCAGACCGAATAAGATGCCCTTGACAGGAGACTCCTTACACTGCTGACTGTATTCCGAATGCACCACCCACGTTTATCAGTTGTGCGATTGTATATCTCGCGAAAGTGTGGGGGTCGTGGACTATTAAATATCAGGACCCTACTAAATCGCGAGATAAACAATTTCAGAGAATATTTTCTACATACTGATGTGGGAGTGCATCGCATTGTAGTTGCAGTGGATACAGGACTCGCTCTGCTCGCTCTGGCTTAAGAGAATTGGCGCAAACCTTGGTACTTAGTACTAATGATCGCAGGAAAGTATGGAAGGGCAAAAAGAGCTCCATGGTTAGTTTTATGGGGCGAAGTTATGACGAATTACTATGGGAAATATACATTTCAATATTTGCACAGGCACAACCAAGTAGCCAGGATCGTACATCAATATTGTGCGTTAAATACTAACGAATCTAGAGGTGCCATACTAGAAGTATGTGCCTGACCCAGTTCTCGAGAATGATTGGGCCACGTTGTATTAGGATCGATCTATTATACCTGCGCCTCATGCCGCCCTGAGTGTGGCTGCGGGTGGACGGGATGGGTTCTCCCCTCCACCCGCATTAGTTGGCCAGCCGCGAGGGGGCGGCGTCCGCGTGTGCCGGACGTCGCCTAAAGAGAGGGTCCACTGAGACGGAGCCCGCATCAGGAGCGGGCCGGCGCTGGGAGGGGTCCAGAGGAGATAGCTACCTGGACCCCTCTGGAACTGGAAGCGCAAAGAGGGCACACCGTGTGGTTTTAGTCGGTTCGAGTCCGACACACCGCCCCGCCGAACGAGAGCCCCGGCGGAGTGACGGTCCGAGGGGATTTCCACACGAAAAAAATAAAAATAAAATAATAATCGATCTACTATCGAAGTCAATCACAGATAGGACTCTTGTTGCTAATAAGCCCGGTATTGTGGTGGTAGATCGATTAGAGATTAGAGAGATTGTTGATATCGCTGTTCCTCGTGACGAGAATCTCGTGAAAGTTAAAAAAGAAAAATAAATTAAATATTTGGATTTCTCTCACGAGATTGTCGATATGTGGAATGTGGATTCGGCGATCATTGTTCCGATAATCGTATCTGCTCACGGATTGATAGCCAAGAGCGTCGATCAACACGTTAAGAGGCTCACGTTGGATGGCTGGATCAAGGGTCTGATGCAGAAGACATTTCTCCTTGACACGGCCCGTATAGTGAGGAGGTTCCTGTCTTTACAGTCTTAACCACCGGTGTCCTGTACCCGATGTCAGTGGTCTACTATTTTTTATATTCTTAAATGTATTTTCTTTTTCTTTTGTAATATATTTAAAAGTGTAATCAATATGTATATAAAATGTAATAAAGAGAATAATAATAAAAAGTTTAATTCTCTTCCACAAAGGTCCTTTAAAATGAAAACTCATAAGAGTACTTATATAAGTATATAGACAGAAGCTTTCTTTTGAGTTTAAATCCATCATATAAATTCAATTATCAGCAAGTAAAAATAAAATCTAACGCTGAACAGAAAATTTGCCACCGTGAAAAAGAAAATAGCTGGGAAATGCTTTTTTAAATGTATTCGCTTCCTGTACAACGTGATGTCATCAAAATAGTTGGTATAAGATTTCAAACGAAAGCTTGGTATTCCTTCGCTTTCAGATGTAATGAGTTCGGTTTACATAAGAACTCGTCTGTTTGTCACGTGATCATTGGAAGAAAATAATACTTGTTTTGAAATTTAATTATTAAAACGGCTTAAATATTTTCATTAAAATCTAAATATGATTACAAATACGTGTATTAACGCAATAAATAGGTATTGTTCTTTGAATTGCCCGATATTAATTTGACTGCTCGGATGGCGTAGTGGTTTAAGTGGTCGCCACGCCGCTTCCTACTACGCCGAGTGTTGTGGGTTCAAACCCCACATGGGACAACACTTTGTGTGATACACAAATTGTTGTTCTGAGTCTGGGTGTTCTTTGTGTCCGTTTCATGTATTTTTGTAAAGTCCCTCACGACACAGGAATATATATTCCTAATGCGGGCGTTGTCTTTTTTAAAAAAAAAGAAAAAGAATCTTTGTCGTTTTAATAACTCAAGTACTTTTTTTTAAATTTATTATATTTGGTCTGTTCTATTAAATTTATTTATTTATTACAAACTATGGAGGATTTACAGCTATGATGATCAGAATAAAAGCAGTCAAGAAAACAGATAGCCAATTACAAATCCTCACTTATATAAATCAGAGATAAGTTACAGTGCACAAAACCATACAGAATATTATCAAGAGGTATTATGTAAGTTACAGGCACCGATCATTTACACAATACACAGAATGTAATAATACACACACATCAGACAGGACCCATAACAATAACTACTCGGACCCCTCACCATCACCCCTGAAGAATTTAAGGCTTAAACACCTCCTCGCTCCCGTTACACTAATATTAAAAATATTGATACCAAATTGTTTACACACATTATTGAGGCTTCAAGTTGAACGAATAACAAAATATTTTTTTTCTATAGTTCAGTCTATAGGCTATAGTCAGTGCAAATGGTACACTCAGCGGTGGGTTATAGCGAGTTCTTGACGGAATATTAATATTAAACTTAGATAAAAGTTCGCAGCAGTCACTTCCGTTACTAAAATTTTTAATAATTTGGTACAATCAGCGATTTCACGACGCATGGTAAGGGGTAGTAAATGATACTTCTAGCAAAGGTCAAAGTAAATTTCTGTGTGATACGGTACTCTCAGGTGAAAGCACAAATATTTTATGAACCTTCTCTGGACATTCTCAATCCGGTCTACATATTTTTGGTAGCAAGGATTCCAATCTTCACATGCATACTCTAAAAATTTGAAAAAATCTTCCATCTTGCAAGGGTCGAAGATTCTTCATGCCTTATGAAGAATACATGTTATGTCTTATCGCTGAAGTTTTTTTAAGCCCGTAAATAACCTTTAATATACGAGTAAATAACAGTTATGAGTTAGACCTATAGGCATTATATTCTCGTAATAACGATACATAATATTAGGTATTTACCTATGAAATTGCCGTTTTGTGTGCAATATGTGAAAGTACTTATTTTTTCAAACTTTTTTATTTCTGTTATTCGAAGTAATCACCCATGCAATCGACGCATCTTTGCCAACGCATTGGCAGTTTATTGATGCTCTTCTTGTAAAAATCAGCTTCACGGGAGGCAACAAACTCTTCAAAGGCATTTTGTACTGCCTCTCGGGAATTGAATTTTTTACCCACTAAAAAGTTGTCTAAATTTTGGAAAAAGTAATAGTCGGTAGGTGCAAGGTCTGGTGGTCACATCTGCAACCAGCTTTGGTCAATCGGTCGTCCCCACTGCTCCTTCACGACAACGCGCGACCCCATACTGCGCAACAGATAGTCTCCAAGCTGCAAGAGCTGAGGTTGGAAGCTCTCCCTCATCCACCATACTCACCAGACCTTGCACCTACTGAATATTACTTTTTAGGCTAAAACTGAATCCTTAAAAATTTTAAGTGCTTATTAAATCACATCGTTTTAAAATAAAAAAAACACACGAGAGAAGGCTTTTCTTGTATATAGTTTTATTCTAAAACTACCCTTTGTTGGAACTGGACATATTTGTTCCTCAGGAGAATACCGGCAGTCAATCTTTGTGCAAAATGTACGAAAAGTTGTATAGCTTTTGAAGGATCTTGAACGTAAGAATTTGTTCCATTTTCCCCTTTGTGCAAAGAAATCATTACGATACTATTTTCTTTAATAACCTGAGGTTATGAAAAACTTCTTTTGTTATGAAAAACAAGATTAGAAAAACTATATTTGACGTTCAAAATTTAGATTCGAAAAAAAAAGTTTTTATTCTCCAGAATTCTTTCTAGAGAAAAAAGTATTTCTAAAAAAAAGTTGTAAACCACAAGAGGATTGTCATACAGAGGAAGGAGAAGTTTTTAAAGTTTGGATGTGGAAATAGACAGCTAACATTTGTAAACTGTATGTGACAACGGCTACATTAGTGTACAAGTGTCGAGTATATTTATAGACCTATCTTGGTAAGGAAGGTCTAATAACCAGTATCATCACTTTAGTCAGAGTATTCTGTAACAAGACTATTATGCAAAAAGCACCTTTCAAGGTTAATGAATAAAGATAGATACTGATCCTGAATTAAAAATATTTGAACGAAGTTCCTCATGGCACGATGTGGCGAGTGGGTTTTCACGCAAAAAAGCGTACGTTACGAGAAAGCTGTGTCGCTATATCTCTCGCTCTGCATTCACTGGCTGCAGAGCGAGAGAGAGAGAGAGAGAAAGTAATTTGTCTACTTACATTACGAATTTTTATTTAATAAATCGAGAATAACTCATCGGAGATCGAGACATGATGCGTATAATTTTTAGAGATTTGATGAGGAATAAAATGAGACCAGTCTTGTTTATCTACAATCAATAGTATTACAGTTATCAATTTAAAAGCTGGCAGTAGTTAATTAGCAAATTAACTTTTTTTGTTTACACCTATGTAAAAAAATTTAACCCAAATTATTGTTTTTTTTTTAAAAATACCTTGACTAAAAATTTTAATGAAATATTTGTCAAATAGCATAAAAAACTTCGTTCTTATGGGGTGTCCCACGACACTACAAGACTTTTTATATTTTGTAAAGAAACTACATGTACAATGTAATGTGTACAGGCCTAATAAACGTATATTGCCGTACTGGGTTCAGATGTTCAAATAAAATGTTATTTAAAACGCAGCGATGGATATTCGTCTGCTATCAATCACACTATTTGTGAGCGAGCTCTAGTTTTTATTACAATGTTGTGTGTTATATATTATAAATAGTATATACAGCTAACTTGTACAATAGATAACTATTGGATGAACGAAATGGTTTAACATAAATTTAATAAAACTGTTCTTATAACTATGAACCAGTTAGAAACAATTTCTTATTTAATGAACATACAATAAAACTTGCTCGGAAGTAAAAGTAACTTTTTATTAACTCGAGAACATTTACTGTTATTATTTTTACAGTTTCCTTGTGGGGTGCAACTTCGACTTGTCTGTTGTGAATATTTTTTAAGGCTAATAAGGTTCTTTTGCAGAATATTTAAAAAAAACAACGCTTCAAAGAAAAGCCCAGAGGAAATAAACTTATATAACTCATTCCTATCGTAGGGCAGAGTTTTAGAAGTAGGTATTGTACTGTCAGAACCGCTTGTTGTGTGGATGAAGCAGCTTTTTTGAACTTGGTTATGGAATAAAGAATATTTTAAGAGGAGGATTTTGTTTTCTATATCTACTTACAGTTAGCAAGAATTAATTATTGTTACAATCCCCTAAAGTTAATAATGCGCCAATATGTTTACCTGGCTCGAAGGACCATTTATCCGGCACAGAGTAGGGTGTGTTGCTGTAGACCATAATAATATTTAGTGTAACATCCACGTAGTCGAGAGAACTTTAAGCCAAGGAGGTAGCCCACCGCAGGAACGCACCGAAATATTACTTGCAGTTAAGGCTGTGGTTGCTGCTGCTTTAGAGCATGTTAGGAAATTATGCTGTAGTATAAAGATACGAGATAAATAGCAATTTACAATATGAAGATCGCACAAAGTGTAAAAATCTTAATTTGAGAATGTGTAATCATTATTGCAAATTTGTAAAATAACCACAAATTATGTGTCATCATGTATATTTGAATCATCCGTGTGGTGACGAATTAAGAATACGGAGTGCCACAACCTCTATTCATCCCGTGGGTGTCGTAAGACATGACTAAGGGAGCAAAACTACGCAGGTCTACAGCACTGCAAAGTGAAGGAAAACTTAAAACAAATTCTATACCAACCCGTCTGGTCAGCGTGGTATAGTAGATCAAAACCTCCTTTCTAAGGGGAGGCCTATGTCCAGCTGTAGACTAGTGCTGCAGCAGTGGAATGGTGCAGATGTTGATGAACCACAAATTACACATTGTATTTGTAACAAAATTAAATAAAGCAAGGTATTTTAGAATAATTCAAAATCACTTTCGTACCATCACGTACCATCCCCTCCTTAGATACCATCTTATTCAATATTTATGTAGATTATGAAATTATTTTATTAGCATTATATATAAGTATCTGTAAGTAGGTAATAAATAATAACATATAATGCCTTTTTAAGATAAATACACCTGAATTTTACTGTCCTGTTCGTCTAGAGGTTAGTTAACCTGACTGATAAGCTTGATCATTTGTTCTCTATCTGGGTGTAATTTCTTTATAATATGTATGTATTTAGAAATGCATAAGTATGTTTATTAGCAGTCTGGTTACCTCTTTTAGTTTGGGATCAGACGGTAGTTTTAGATGTGTCGTTAAACGTTCAAAAACCTTTAATCGCAACAATCATGAAATGAACTTGAGAATTGACCACTAAAACAGAATAATAAACTAACAGCCGTGAATATAATGTACTTCAGGGAACTGTTACGTTTGTTATGGTCCCTATAAATTTTATAGGTTTCGTCTGGAACGCCAATCTATGTTTTATACCACAACCGATATTTTCCAATGATACCAGAAATACCATAAATTTTATCAGTAACTGGTGATATATCTTATTGGGTAGCGTTGAATGGCATGGTGGCGCGATGGTGTGTTCCCACCCGTTATTTTTGATAGTTTACTTAGTTCTGTTATTTATGGCAAGTGAGATGTAGATTGGCCGAATTGCCAATCTTACATGTTATGTTGTTATCTATGATTGTTCTTGAGGAAGTTATTTGGTTATTGTTGGCATTCTAGCTTGAGGTCGAATCTTTAATTTTTTACTCCTCTAATAGGAGTAAAAAATTATGGTTGCTTTTTAAATGTTTGTAAAAGTTTACCATACCGGCGGCCATAATTTGGGATCAGACGGCTCTGTGTAAGATATGTCAAGTTATTATTCTAATATCTACTAATATAAAACTTAAGAAGGAATATTTTTTCACCTTGTCATCCAAAAACATTAATGAGTAGAAAACTAAATAGTTTTAATTGAATAAATATAACGTGAGTTAAGACCCAATGTGCTATAACCTCTCCAAGGTCTTCAATCTTCTTTATGTCTGAAAAAGATCAGCTCAAAACATTACCAAAAATAAATAGGAAAGATCGCATGATACTGCACAGTCGTTGTAAACAAGAGTGTGAAATGAGCACAGATTACAACATTAAAGTTGTCAATTAAACTTTCAGACTCGTAACCGCCCGATTAAGCTGTAATTGCACGTAGTTTGGTTGCAGATAGTTTTAGTTTGGATAAAGTTTTAACTTTAACAATTACTGTTCAACTTTAGTTCGTTGTTAAATTTGCCATGGTTATTACTACGTTCAGAATGCTCTGAGCTTTAAAGTAATGCAGCCGAATAGATTCAGCCAATAAATAGGGCATTTCTGCAAATTCTACTCAATGTGATATATTTATTATTATACTGTTTCTACATTATATCTTTAAGCATATAAATGTGAATTTTGGTTGACAAACAATTAGAAATAAAGGTTTATGTTTTTAAACGGTACTGGCCATCGAGAGTGTCGGAAGGTAGTAAGAAGTATTAAAATTGATTGATGAGCTGCTTGGTACTAAGATTTTTATACATGTAACATTTTAAATAAGCTACATCTCTAATAGTAATAGTTGAAGTAATAGATAATAATAGTTGAAACCTTTAATGAGAACTGTAAATTGTATTATTACTACATAATTGTGAAAGTAGTGTTGACATGTATGGGATTTGTGTATTTTCTTTTTATTTAATTATGTTTGTGGAATTTGTTTTTTATTGTTATTTTGATTTCTTGACACTTTCTTTTCGATAGATTGATAGATCTTTTATCATATTTGTACACCTTTTATGGTTGAACATGTTGATCCTAAAAATTTGTTATTAAGACCTGTATATTTGTGACTAAGTATTGTTGTACCCACACATGTTCTGCAAATAAATATATCTTTATCTTTATCTATCCTACCTCCTCTAAGTCTAATATTAGATTGTTAATTTATAGGTATCTTCCTCCAAGCCTTTTGGGGCTCGGTTGGGGTCGGCTTTGAGTCTACTACGATACGGCTGAACGGTTTTTTACGTGAAGTGAGTGCCATCAGACCTCTGCAACCCAAGTACTTGGCGATATCGAAGTTCTGTAGAAAGACTTCTTTCATTTTTTTTTTTTAAAGACAACTCCCGCATTAGGAATATATCCTGTGTCGCGGGGGACTTTTACAAACATACATGAAACGGACACAAAGAACACCCAGAGTCAGAACAATAATTTGTGGATCACACAAAGTGTTGTCCCATGTGGGGTTTGAACCCACAACACTCGGCGTAGTAGGAATCGGCGTGGTGACCGCTTAAACCACTACGCCATCCGTGCAGTCAACCTGTTGTCAGTCAAGTAAGACTGTTGTCGTACTTTCAGGGTCTCTAAGGGTTTTCCGAGGCTTAATGTGTTAAGAATGTTCACCCATCCATGAACTGACTTGACAACATTACTTAACTGTATAATATGTTAACCTACTCGGTTACCACTTAGCCACTAGCCCCTGTTAATTTATGGGTATGCATATGTCAAAAACCTTCAACACTATAAAAAGCAATTTGAAACTTTAGATGGTAAAGGATTTGTTGCTTGATTTTGTAGTACAAAGATATATTTAAACCAAGTAATGTTTTATAAAAAGTCACTTAGAAAAACTATTTTATAATTAGACATATCTGGTACACAGCCGCATTATGCTAAATTAGACAGAACCCGTGCTACGGAAACCGGACTGCTGATAAAAATATTTATGTATTTCTAAATCCCTATATTTCATAGATTAATTACACAGTTACACCCAGACATAGAATAAATGATTCTTGAAATGATTTTCACCACACAATTCTTTGTTTTGGTTAGAAACAAAAGCCATGACTTTTGGCTTAGCAAGTAATATCACTAATTACTAGATCAACCCACCAGTAATGTAGGTATCATTTATAATTCCGAAAGTAAACAAATATTATCAGATGTACAAATGTCCAACAAACTTTAAAGTATTATAATATTTTGAACCTTATTTCAATGGGAATGAAGTCGTGACTAAAGTTCAACAGTGAGTTCAGTAATATCTGCTATTATAAATGACAGACTATCTCGACCATCGGATGTGTAAGCCAGAAATTGTCTCGAAACTTAAATTTCCGCAGCGGAATCTGTTCATAATCGAGTGTCACCCATCGCTGTGAATGCTATTCACTCGATATATCTACGTCACTCATGATGTGATATTTTTTTTGAAGCTTTATTTTACGAGTACCTTGACCTTGTCTATAATTTTTGTAACGGAATCTTTAAACGTAGTTTTGACTTACTTCAAGACTTTCTATTGACTTGAAAATTAGCATGAGTGTCAAGATCCGTTGACAATACAAAAAAAAACCGGTCAGGTACGAGTGGTCGTGGTCGTGCGCCGAGGGTTCCGTATCTACCCAGATTTTACGTAGATTTTCGCGAAAATTTGTAAGTGCCAAAATGTATCTTAATTTTCAATTTTTTTTGAATTATTCCTTTATCTTTTTATTGTGTAGACTCAGGACCTTGATTTTTATACACCTACTAGGGACCATAGACTTCAGTTTCTGGTATAAATTTCAACTTGCTAGGTCTACCCGTGCCTGAGAAAATCGGTGCTGACACACGGACAGACGGACAGACCGACAGACGGACAGACGGACAAGAAAGTGATCTTATAAGGGTTCCTTTTTTACCTTTTGAGGTACGGAACCCTAAAAACAGATAAAAATGAATTAAAAAAACGATTTTAATGGAATGGAAGGCATACGGGTAACTTAATGGTAAGTGACTACCGCCACTTATAGATTACCTGTAACTCAAGGATCAACAGCGTTGCCACCCTTTGTGTGAAAAGTAAAGCGTAAAACACATAAAGCGGGTGCGGGTCGGGTGCTGGGCGGGACAATTCCTGAAACAAAAAACACACTGAAAACGTGCGCTGGTCGGGTTGTCTTCCATATAAATACAAATAATTAGCCCCACCGCCCTCCCATCCCGAGCAGCGCCCTACCCGCACCCGCTTCATGTGTGTGTAGGTTTGGTATCCTGTTACCTCACTCATTCGGTTTAAAACAAAACCGAATTTCTTAATACCGGTTTTCTCTGTAAGATCGTGGTACTACTCCGGTTAAGCCTGCCCATTTGTCGTCCATGGCTCCTCACTAGCACCCAAATAACCGCAAAAGAGTTTTGAAAGTTAAAACATACTGGTTATTAATTAACATATCATTTTAAAGAACAGGGTGATAAAAACTAAACAACTTTTTTTTCTCAGACTTATCGTACGCTGGTATAACAAAAGAGTTTATTATGAGTTGTATAGTCCTTTAAGTATGTAGAATGATCACCTCGGCTGATCGAAGGATCCTTTCTTTATGTTGGAGGGACATGAGACCCGTTCCACCGCATAGTACAACTCAATCAACAGAACCATGGCTGGAAATGAACGTTTCTTCATTATCATCATTGTCATGATCTCAATCTGATAAATCATGATCCATTACCTCTATTAGAAGATATGACATATATTGTTTGGTGTTTTTAATATATTTATTATCTTATAACAAGTGAATTTAAAATACTAAGACTGATTTTAGTTCAAAATGCCATATTAAATTGAAATTAATTTGTAGCAAGATAAAAGTAATGAATAAATATTTAAAGCTTCAATTAGATTTCTGATAACTAAATATTTGTAAATCAAAAACTAAATAAATACGCAATTTGATGATTAATCTTTAAGTACCTACTTAAATGGCAATTCAAAAATTAAATCAAGATTACACAGATCTAAAATTATTTCAATTTATTTCGTATAAAGATGTTTTATTTATTTTCAATATTTCAATTTAACTGGTTCTATAACTAATATGTATCATTCGGCTATTATTCTGTTATTTGTTTCGATGAGACGTGTCAAAGCATGTTGATATATGGGCTTAAATCTATGAATTATGGCGAACGGCGCAAAACAAACATATATATTTTTGGACTAAATCGTTTTTTCAGAACAATATTTGCATGAAGAAAGCTGATTTATTTTTGAAAAATATTTATTTTTAGTTTAGTATAACAGAGGTATTAACTTCTCTGGCTGGAATAGTATTTTCGGTTAAGGATATTTTTTAATATTAGATAATATATATTCGAGATACTTTTTGCCACGCATTACCAATCTGTAGAACAAGTTATCGGCTGCGGTATTTCCGGACCGATGCGACCTTCAAACCTTCAAGAAAAGAGCGTACTCCTTCCTCAAAGGATCGCGCTTGTGACTCCTAAGTTGCACGCATCATCATCATCAACGGCAGTAGTCGCTTTCCATCAGGTAACCCATCTGCTCGTATGCCCACTATTGCATAAAATAATCTAAAACTTTTTAACTTGTAGTTTTGTAAAATTTTAACACAAAGTTTTTGCAGGATTAGTATGGTGCTGCAAGCAATTGCAGTAAGACTAATGAGCTGAATTAACAACTGAGATTTACTTACATCTGGTACTACCAACTTAATCCTTTTACTGAGACAAATGTTTAACTTACCATGAGTAGGATGTGAGAATTTATATTTATTGTATGAATGCAAAATCTCGATAAATAACAATAAAATCGTAGTAGAATTAACTGGATGTAGAATTTTTGGCTAGAGCCGTGTTTCAGAATTTTCTTAACACTGCATTTCGTCATCGTATAAAAATTGACAACAATCAGTTTTATGAAGGCATCATCATGAGTCCACTTCTGAACATAGGCCTCTCCTTAGAAAGGAGGTTTTGGTCTACTGTACCACGCTGGCCAGACGGGTTGGTATTGTATATGTATAGGTTTATTATTATTAATAGAACCCGGGGTCAGCATGAACACTTAACTGAACATTGAATTGCTGTCTTAAACAATAACAGTAATTTGCTACAACATACTCAGGCAATGCGCCAACCCCCGTGCGTTGAGTTTCAAAAATTGAAATTTTAGCTTGTAATATGAAAATATGAATGTAGTTTGGGAGCCAAAACGAATTAAATATTGATTGTTCACACAGTAACGACCGCGTTCCTTTGTAAGAATGCTTTTATGGCTGGTTCTACATGAATTTTTGTATATATATTGGCGTCGAGGTCAGATTCAAATCAGGAGATAGCTTGCTATCAAAATTAGTTTAATATTTTATGAGATATCATCAGCCACATCCAGGAAATTGTATTTTTATTATATTGTCTGCATTTTTACCGACTTCAAATAAAGGAGGAGGTTCTTCTCAATTTAGTTGTATGTTACCTCATAACTCAGTAATTTTGAGAACTGATTTGGAAAATTCCTTTTTTATTTAAAAGAGATCACATTTGCATTTTCATCATGATCCAGGCATTTTTTTTTTATATAAAGACAACTCCCGCACTAGGAATATATCCTGTGTCGCGGGGGACTTTACGAACATACACTACATGGACACAAAGAACACCCAGACTCAGTACAACAATTTGTGGATCACACCAAGTATCGTCCCATGTGAGGATCGGACCCACAACACTCAGCGTAAGTAATAAGTGGGGTGGCGACCGCTTACACCACTACGTCATCCGTGCAGTTAAATAAGTGTATTGAGTCAATGATACTGTTTTTGAAGTTAATTATTCGGTTCACACATCAAATGATAAAAGAAAACCAGAAGATAGAATTACACGATTGGTATTATTAGTATTAACTTAGTCTTAGTTTATTACTGGTTCCTAATATATAGTCATACTCGTATCTAGTTTAGGAAACAGATTTAAATTGCCACTATTACTTGTTAACTAGAATAATTTGTGATACATTGAGCGGACTTCGGCGCAACAGCTCTGACTGCCCGTAACACAGGTTCACTGCTAGCTCGGGAGTCTGTCGCGCCGTTGACTTGCGGGTTAACATGAGATTCTATTAGTTTAAGTAATACTATGTGGTGTTTTGTAATTAATTGCTTTTATTGAATAAACATTATTATTCTCTTTATTTATTTTATGTACATACTAATTATATTTTAAAACATACACAAAAATCTGATGAGATGATCGAGGGTATCTCGTAGCTTTCTAATAGTAGAAGGAATTTCAGGTCGGATATTTTTTTTTATTAAATTAATTCTCAAGCCATAAAGTTGCAATTTGACTAGTCTTCGTACAAGAAAACACAGTTCTTTTTGAAATTATGTAGGAATCGGAATGCATCAAATTATTTATGAACAAATCCTGTAGTAAAATCCCAAAAGCTGTAAATTAACTAGGTTATTTGCCTAAAGAAGTTAGAAAGAAACAATACCTAAAAATTTTCAACCATATCTATATGAAAGTTTTGTACTGAAAACAAATTGTTAGTATCTGCTCTTTGAAGATCACGCTGATACGTACAGGATATGAGCAATTGTGCATTATTTTGGAGCTAAACGTTTTTGACGTTGTATATTTATGATTAAGTAGAAAGTAGTGTTGGAGCTTTAACAAATAATAATAATAATAATTGGGATTCTGACACACAACGCCATCTAGTTTCAAACTAAGCAAAGCTGGTACTATGAAAACTAGATTCACTGCTGGAATACTTATTTCCTATTTCTTTAGTTTTTAATGAAAGCTGTGTTAACAAATAGGACGGCTCGGCAACACACTCGACACAAAAATACGATTTTTTGGGGGCTTTAAGAACCGCAACGCACTTATGACTCTTGAGTTGAAGGGGTTAATGGTCAGCGGAAGTCACTTACCATCAGGTAACTAGTCTACTCCTCGTTATTGTGACTTGATTTTAATTTTCTACACATTAAGGATCAGTTTTCAGTGAGATGTTTAACTTCTTTTTTTCTCAAACTGAAGTTAATTGAGAGTTTTTTAAATTTACTTTCGTATTAGAAAACAAAATTATCTGTATCACTTGTGGCCACGCGGTTGAATTTGTTGTAAATGCAAACCCAATTGTAACACAGATTCTTTAAATAATTCCAATTATTGTCAGATTGATTAAAATTACAGACATTATTAAAATAAAACCAATTGCAATACAGTACTAAGTGAAATGCTAAACTATCTCAATGAAACCATCTGAAATGTCTCTCCTTTAATATTTGAAGTAGTTAAGTTGTAGCCGCCGAAACACCAGTTAGTACAATATTATTCTTCCACACTTAGAGTAGCAGATTATAACGATTAAGTTGTTATCAATCTTAACTTCTGAACTCACTGTTATTCCAAAGTATTAAGAGCTATTATTGATGAGCATAAGCGGACCTACCCGATGTAAGTTTCTCTAGAAGTTAGACAGGAACCCAAAGTGGAAATCGTTTTTCATTTTAACAAATGGAGCGTTTTTTATTAGAAAAGTTTTCGTCGCCTTTCAATATTTTAATGTCCCCGTCCCGCTTATTGGATTCCTGTGCTCTGAGCACTTTTTATTTGGATTTCTATGACAGCCTGTATCGAATCTTCCGAAGAGATCACTAACGGGAGATCACTTTTCTAAGAGTGTACAGGAGGAGAATCAGGCATTATAATCTGCCCCATTCTTTTAATCAGGCAAAGAAAAGTCAGCTATGCGGGCTTTTGTATACTCGCATAATATTTCCTTGTATTTTAAAGTACATATGTAATCTGTTGTGTACATTAAAGAACAAACGAAATGAAATGTGTGATTTAAATTTAATTATTTTAGAAATATCCTTTGTTAAAAAAACAATAAAGGCTACATGTTTATGAGCTACAGGAGCAAACTAGGCAAAACAAAACCCTACAAAATTGACCCTGTAAACGAAAGTCTTACAACAAAATCGTGCATTCCCAACTTTTCAAATTACACTGTATTTTTATACCCTCCGAAATTAACGATAAGCATACGAAGTATTCTTGTTTTGTTCTTTAATCAACGTTCCTGTTGTATAAAGCTCCTTTCCTTTAAATTCATAAAAAACATTTGTGAAATAAAATTTCTAAGTGCGATTTAAAATTATATCTTAGTTCCAACTATAAAAATGGCGGTCTAGTTAACAAAGCGCTTCACGTACAAAAGAGTTTTATGTAAATGTAATTAAAACATACTTCTATTGCGACTGCCTTTGAGATATAAATATTGAAAAAATTAAAACTGCTATCCCATCAAGGGCTATATATTTTTAAGCTGGCTACTAGACAGTTTTAGTTATAGGATTTATTCATAACTACTTGGTTAGAAACGCTATTCATATGTTTTGCATACCACTTTCAGTTGTTTTTTTAATAAAACATATATGTTCTACGAGTATAACTAGACTTTATCGTTGTTTGGAAAATAAATAAACCTATTTACAGTTTTGTTTAGTCTATATACACGACAACTTCTTCAAAATAATACTGGAAACAAAAATAGAAGGCAATAGAAAACAAGGACGGCCTAGATCAACATGCATACAGCAAGTGAAGGAGAAAATAGAAGTCGTGGCCTATCAAGAGGTCAAACAGATCGCAGGAAATAGAGATTAGTGGCGATTGCTCCAAGGCTTGGCTCTTGAAAATAAAGAGAGATATACAAATAGATTTCGAAAAGGTGAGAGAGCTATGCACAGGGCACAGGGAGGTCGGCTCGACTACAGTGATGCCACGGCCTCATAGAAAACTGGTGTTAAGCCGTTCTGTCGTAGCTCCGGGTAAGTTGACTTACCGGAGTCTAAACCCTCTCCATCGCATTCTGTTTGAAGAAGGACAGCGACGCATTTGTGTCTCCTCAGCATGCATTTCTCTGTGAAAACGGTACACTACTTAACATCAGGTGACCCGTCTGTTTACCGTAAAAAAATACTTTTAGCTCATAAATATAATATTCTAGAAAGTTTTACTTCATCTATTTAAACTTGAGGCAGTGCCTGAACAATATGTTTTAAACAACAAAATATAGTTTAAAACATACTTCAATTTGAGGAAACTTCGAATGTACTATAATCCGTTTGATCTATGCAGTTAGCAGCAGTCGTATCTACCGTAATAAATCTACGATACTAGTATGTATATAATATTAATTTATATGTTGATATACAGATAATTGCTGTAACAATTCGTAACTTCATATTTTAATTCTTTTCAGTAAAGCACTTCAACATAAATCAAGCGCTTTGAGTTATAGCGTTTTCACTTAAACGAAATCAGATCACTTTGCAACTTCGGCAGTCAATAAATCACTTGGCTAATAAAATAATTCATCGCACCGAAACCGACATGGTTAACCGCAGAAACTTCGCTAATGAGTTTACTTCTTATTGGCATTCACCGGTTAAAGTACAGAACTCTCGTTTCAATTTCACTTGAGCTTCCAGTCTTCATGCACCGTTTGATACCTGCTCCAGTTGTAGTAGGAAACGGGAATGGAAATTGTTAAAGTTCTACTAAACTCGCATTCGCTCTGTAGGTAAGATATAGGAATAGTAACGAATATTGTCAAAACAAAATAAGAGGTGTGGAAATTTGATCTTTTAGTGATTAAGTGGCGATCAAGCATACAGGTAGTATAGATTTTTTTTATGGTATAGGGCCAATGTGCAGACTATTTTTGTGCTGCAAAAGATAGCTATTCGAACAATTTCTAATTTAGGCAATCGTTTTTCATTGAGGCAAACACAGCTTCTTGAAAAGAAGTGATGTACATGCTTTAAATACCAGAAATAGAAATAATCTTGTAGTACCTGCCTCTAGGCTCCAAAACATAAACAAATCATTTCGAGATCAATGTGTCTGATTCTATAATAAAATCCTAAATAGTATACAAGATTTTAGTATAAACAAATTTAAATCCACAATAAAACGTAAACTATGTCAGAAAGCCTATTAGTCTATTGTGGATTACATAGAAGACAAGAATGCTTGGGATTAATTTAGCACGTGCTAATTCGTAGTGTAAATATGATGTGGGCTAGTATGTCGTTTATTTAATTTTCTATTATTTTAATACTTCAATTTCTTTTTTATTCGGTCTTTTTTCTACATATCCTGTTTTCGCTTCATTGCCTTTTTACCTTTTAGTTCTTAAAACTTACATACTGGCACACATCAAAACAATGTTGTGTATATTTAATGATGCCATTGTTATCTGTTGATTAAAAAGAGTGGCCGTGAGTTTGCCCTTTCTTCTCATGAGGCTTAACCCCTTAGAAATGGGTGGTTGTAGATCGGCACAGGAATATAAGAGATTTTCAGATTTTCAGAAAATATTTGTCAAAACAGAGATTGTTGCTTTACTGTGTATTGATCTATGACTTTAGAGTCTACACAAGGGCGTATTTCAAATAAATTTAAAGATTTTATGAAATAAAGAAAGTGAGTTTGAGTTTGGGTCACTTGATGGTAAGTGACTACCACCGCCTAATCGACACTGGCACCTAATAGTCACAAGTGTGCTGCGTCCCCCTCCCGAAATTAGGACGACGGGAGATTTGGGGCAGAAGATTGTAAACTCAGAAATAAAAATATCCGTTGTGTTGTTAAATGTTTATGCTAGACTTTCTGTCTGTGGCATGGTAGTTACTGAATTGATGAACTACATGGAATGCGGTATTTTTCATTTACTTGTTATTTCTAGTTCCCTTTATATACCATTATTTAAGTAATAGATTTCGTATAAACTCCTTAGATCTTGAGTGAAATAAGGTTAACGATAAAACAGAATGTCAGAATCGAGTCAATTAAAACTACGCAGTTTTCCATCATATTGTCATCGTCTATTGCAAGTACGAGTATTTGAGTGAAAATGTAAGTTACATAAAAAGATTACATAGACATAGATTCGTTTTGGCTCTCCGCTTCTTGGTGGGTCTTCTTGATGACAAATGAGACCTAACATTATATCCTAACAAAATTACAATGACAAAGCTACCTACAAAACAGGCATGTAATTATTTTCCCCGTTAGTTATAGAAAAAACACCTAGGCAAACAAATACTTAACCCAACTCCTAAAAAGTGGTTACCATCGGTAAAAATTTACTGTGAAGTTACCAACGCACTATTTACTAACAGGAAAATAAAACACCACGCCTTTCCTATGGCTAATCTCAATGCTTTGTTTGTCATCCTCGATTTCTTCCAATTTACATCATCCAGCATTGAATTTTTCGATTTGGGTAGGGACAGATTAAATGAAAAAAGTTCGCCATGACACCGAATAAGATATTCTATGTCTTTAGTTATTCAAATACCTACTGAAATATGCAGAAAGATTTTACACAAGGCGGTGACGAATGCTAATGACGTTCTCCACTGCGGCCATGTGCAGTGTCAAGGGAAATTAACATGAGTTAATTTCATTACATTTTGTTCCTCGTAAACTTTCTGAAGCAGATGGCGTTTGTAAATTTTGTTGTTTTAAATGTTGTGTGAAGGATTAATAGACGTCTGTTTGGTACGTGACATTCATCTTAACTGAAAATAAATATTCCGAGCCATACTCGCCATTAAGTTCTGTGACTAGACCACTAGTTTAATAAAATAATGTTTTGAATACTTCTTTTATCTTTAAAGTTATGTTGCACGTTTAAAGCCTGTTGGCTTCTGGGTTCTTTAGACCTTTTTGTCCGTTTATGTTTCGAGTACGCTTTGTAAGTTAGGTACATTTTTAGACTTGTTCTAGTCGCAAAAAAAAACGCAGACACAACATTAATTAATTACTAAATTCCATCACAAATTGTTGACCAGAATGATAGTAATAGCAATGTAAAATCTTCAAAAGAATGCGATGAACAGAGAAGGTAAACTAATTTATATAAGTACAGAGTTTTCATTACACGTGTGGTAGGTACTTCTCATACATAATGCCCAATCCTCCCCTACGGCCCTGGCGTGAACCGATACTTTTACAAATAGTTTACCCATATAGACATATCCTCAGGATTCTATTCATCATCATCATCACCATCAACAGCCTTTAGTAGTCTACTGCTGGACATAGGCATCTCCTTAGAAAGGAGGTTTTGGCCTGCTATACCACGCTGGCCAGACAGGTTGATATAGCGTTTGTTTCAAGTTTTCCTTCTTTTTGCAGTGCTGTTGTCCTGCGTAGGATTCTATTATTCAAATGTAATTAGAAAAAATTCTAGCAATAACACTTTTAGCATTGTTTTCGACCGTAAATTAGTTTCCTAACTTAGTCAAAACGTGTACCACTAGTAATTAATCTCCATTAACGAAAAATGTTTCGTGTCATATTTTAAGTTACTTATGAAAGACAGAATTCACTTTCCCTTGATTAAAACCACTCGACCATAACCTAAGTGGCAGAGAACTTGAATAAAATTACTTACTTTGTAATTGCAAAGTTCACGCAATTGCCCATTACTCTAGGCCTAGAGTTATTATGAAGAGAGTTGAGAAGTAAGCCAGCGGAAACGTCTATTCGGACTTTCGGTTAAGCACTTTCTTCCAAACAGGATTGTTATTCAACAAATATCCCGTCAAAACACTTTATGGAACGAATGTTTAATGTTTATTATCGCCATTTTAAAAACTCGTATTTGTTTTAATAAGAAAAGGGCAGACTATAGTCAAAAATAAATAATACACATTATTTTGACTGGTTGTACCGTGTTCACCCCATTGGTCTGTCTAGATATTGCGGGCAATCGTCGCAGTGCTGATCAAAGTTCAAAAGAAAGGCAACTCATCTGGTTCAAGTGAATTCATCAGTAAAGGGAAATAATTTTACCCAACCGAAGACTGAGGGCCTTGTGTGATTTCAGAGACCATACTAGGTCCTCTGAAATTAAATGTAGCTCATTATGTCGTCTTCTATTATAACAATAGTGGGTGAACATATATTAGTATTTCATTAATCAACATATCTCATTAATATAGTAACATTATGATTAAGATTTGATGATGTTTTAAACATTTTTTAATTCGTTCTTTTGTGTATAAACCTTTTTATAGGTCTTCAAGGTGGTTTTATAAAAGATATAAAAGAGAAACTGCCAGAAGAATTGGTATTAAAGCCTTCTTTACTTACAAACTTTTTTGTCTTTTGGTTATCTTAAAACATTTAATGTTGTTAAAACCACATAAAAACAAAGGCAGCAGATACAGTTTTTTTCCCTCCAATGTTAGTAATGCTATGTCAGCAAAGGGTAATATCTTTAATTAATGTGACTGGTCGTTATCTTTCTTTTAATATAGTGCGAAAGGTTAGCGGGTCTAAGCGTCATGCTCGTTAGCGACTGATACGAGACTCTCATGACACAGATTTACTTATTTCTTTTTTATCTGTGTAGTCTATCTTTCATTGATAACAGTCAACATATGTTTTGGAAATGATCATGTGCTTCTGTATACTCGTTTATGTGGATTCAATTCCCACACGGCAAAAATTTGCGACATTTTTTCGTGTCCGTTCGTCCTATGTTTGTAAAGTTCTCTGTGATATAGAACAGTTACTAAAAGAGGTGTTGTTTTCTTAAGGAGAAAGAGAAAAACGTGTCAGTTATACTAAGAATAGACCAAACCATACGTAAATGAAATAACGTAAAAGTGAGTTGCTCTCACACGAATCTAACAAAACCTCAAACGCCAAAATTCATCATTCCCTTCAGGCTACAGAATGTGCTAAAGAAATATACGTACATACATACATACACTCTAATAACTTAACCCTCCTGGTTTAGTCGGGTGATTACGGTGAAGCTGTCAATAAATACCCAACCCTGATCATATTTTTTAAACCAGTGAAAGTAAAAAAAACGGTAATACGAAACGGAGGAAGTGAATTCTTATCCATTTGTTCATATTGAATTAATGTTATTAGAATGCATTAAATATTTATCTCTATTTAAAACAAAAGAAATAAGAGAAACCATCATATTGTGAAAGTGATTTTTTTGTTTGTTTGTTACGCTTTCACGCCTAAAAAGATTTAAAAAATTCTTTCACCAATGGAAAGGTACATTGTCAGCAAGTAACATAGGCTACTTTTACGGCGATAACCGACATAAGGCGGGCGAAGTCGCGGGGAAAAGATAGTAGAACATAGAACCTGAAGCGATGCCGTCATACATTGCTAAGGTTACCAGTACTAGCATGCGTCTAGTGAAGGTTAGAAAAAGTAGTTGGAGACGACTTCAACTAACCAGATAAGACTAGACCGGCCTAGTACTAGTATCACATATAGTCAAAGCCTAGATAAACCGTTTAGGTTGCAAGCCTTATTGAATGTTGAGCAGCCACGGATTAGAATTATGTCAATTTTGTGTAAACGTTTTCACGACCTAACATTTGTTCTTGTTAAGATTCGTTGTGGTGACGGATTAAGAATACAGAGTGTCACCACCCCTATTCATCCCGTGGGTGTCGTAAGAGGCGACTAAGGAAGCAAACTACGCAGGACAACAGCACTGCAGAGAGAAGGAAAACTTGAAACAAACCCTATACCAACCCGTCTGGCCAGCGTGGTATAGTAGGCCAAAACCTCCTTCCTAAGGAGAGGCCTATGTCCAGTAGTAGACTAGTAAAGGCTGTTGATGAAGATTGGTTGAATGAATGTTGGTATCTTAAAATAAATTTAACCGTGGAATTACACTTATTACCAATACCAATGGTATGGGAACTCAAAACGCTTTCTTTGCAGTAAAATAAGATTTAATTTGTCAACATTATAAAAATATTATAGAAAGTTTTTGTTTACTTAGATTTTCACTGTCAGGCAGTGCAGCTAACACAAAATTAATTAAATTTTACTAAAGATTTTTTTATATAAAATGTATTTTAGAAATAGCGTTTTCAATATAGGCTTAAAAAAAAGGCGTGGGGTGCTTTTTACTATTGACAACAGGCACCCATGCTTTTTTTCAAATATATTAAAAATTATTTTCTATTTTTTAGTTTGGTTTTCTATAAAAACGTGTTTTTTAATTTTTCAAACTATTTTTTTTTTTTTAAATTAGTGTATTGTCATCAGTCCTCGATATATCTACAAAGTTTGAACGAATTCTGACCGTTTAAAGTCAGTCAAAATCACGCCCAAAGGAGTCGGTTACAAACAAACATACAAACATACAAGTGAAGCTAATATAAAGCGTGTAAAATCATAACAAACTGTCCTCTGTCCTTTGTGTGATAACTATTATACAGTGTAAATGCAAACAGCATGTACGAGTATGTTCTCGTGTGCCATATATTTGAATGTCATATACGCTCACTGGGCATTTCATGCCGGAGGAGTAGTTTATATCTTACTTGACAGGCACCAGTGGTTTTAGATGTGTTTTTTTTTTTATAATAAGGGGGTAAACGAGCACTCACTTGATGGTAAGTAACGAGCGCCGCCTAACTCAAGAGTCACAAGTGCGTTGCCGCTCCCCCTAGAGTGAGGGGAGGGTTGGGCACCGGTAACTTCACACACTCGGTGAAAAGCAATGAAATAATTGCTTTATTGTTTGCTTTTCTGTGAGGCCGGCGTGTCACTCCGGTCGAGCCGGCCTTTATTGAAGCGGCTTGTTCTAATATACAAAGGTTCGTTTAATAACTTTTGTTTATAGATGTGTATATAAGAACTATCCTGTCCTTTCTTTGCGAAAATAACTTCGTGAAAAGGGACGGAAAAGTGTAACAGAATGGTGAAACAGCGCGTGCTATTGATTTGCATATGATGACAGTTCTATGGTGCTTAAATTTATACGGTAAATTAAACTAACCGATAATTTTAATTTTTCCTCCACACCAAAGACTTCCATAAACTATTGCAAAAGAAAAGAATGAATGCAAAGAAAGTTTTAAGTAATGAAGAAATGAAACAAAAAAAAATTAGAATTGAGAAGTACCTTTTGAAATGTAGGCGAAAAATTCATTAAATTTTTATATCGGCACACCAAATTTAAAGTACTATAGTATTTAAAATGATTTTAGTTTCCTTAACAGAGATAACATTACACATCACGATATATGATCTAAGCGAAACTATTATTATTATTTAATTTTAACAGGCTTTCGCTATAGCTGAAGGCAATTTAATAATAATAATAATAAATCTCTTTATTGTACACCAGGTATAAATATATAAAGATTAACTTAAGCTAGGTTAGACAGGTACAAATGGCGGCCTTATCGCTCAGAGGCAATTTCTTACAAGCAACCATTATTGAATATATTATTGTTAATGAAATGGAAAAGACAATCAAAGAAGAAAAATAAACGATTTTTATAATAACTGAGTTATTACCCAGTCAATGAACTAATTTTAGGTTAACTTCTCCCTTTACTTTCTTTTGCTTGATTGTAGTTTTTGACAATCTTTAGTTATCCATTAGGGCAAGTAGAAATTTAGAATATTATTTATAAAGTAAAAAAATTGGAGTAGTTTGATAGATTTAATAGTTAAAGTGAGTCCGTGTGGTGACGGATTAGGAATACAAATTGTCACCACCCCAATTCACCCCGTGGGTGTCGTAAGAGCCGACTAAGGGAGCAAACTAAGCAGGACAACAGCACTGCAAAGAGAAGGAAAACTTGAAACAAACCCTATACCAACCCGTCTGGCCAGCGTGGTATAGTAGGCCAAAATCTCCTTTCTAAGGAGAGGCCTATGTCCAGCAGTGGACTAGTATAGGCTGTTGATGATGATGATGAATAGTTAAGGTGTGAATGTGTAACAAATAACCTGACGTTCGCAACAATATAAGTGATTACTTTGCCATTGTTTTTCCAAACCAGGGCATGACGAGGTGATTATATCATAGTTGACCCAAATTAAATAAACCGTAGCAAATTTATTTTTTTATGTATATTTTGTTTTTCATAAGCCCGTGGTTAAGATTCCTATCTGAAAATTTTGCCTGGTATTAGCACTGGGTGACAGCTCAACTGGGTCGAAATCTGTGCCAGATTATTGATTAAATGCGAATAAATATATTTCTCTAAATACGTTTTGCCTATCTACCTCGTAATTCCGAAAAGGTATCATTATCGTTTATTGTAAAGTAACTTATTTATTGTATTTACCAATATTTGAATTAATACATATACACAGAACATAAATCAGTGATCCAAACAATAACAGGTAAATACAACATACACAAAATATAACACAGCTTACAGACAATAAAAACTTAATAACAAATATTATTATTGTTACTCCATCTTCCCGGTTGCTGCATGAAGGGCTTCATTTACCGGAGGCAGGTGCTCGGTTACAAAGATTTTATCACTAGAATATCGCAGCAGTTGACTGTTTAATTTGTTTTCTGGATTCGCTTTGTTGTAGTTAATTGTCGCCGCAAGCAGTTGGTCTCGCATTTTTGGTGACTCCAATTGCAGGACTAAGGAACGTGGTGCTAGTATTGTCTTGTTTAGCTATACGAGTGCAGTCCTTAAAGTCCCGTTCTTGAATATTATATCCCACCACACTACCAAGCTTAGTAGCAATTTGTGTTAGGTTCTCGTTCTTTTTTCAGGCACACATTGTAACTTTACATTACTTGATCGAGAGTATTGCTCAATTTAGTTCAGTCGTAAGGTGAGGTCATTAATACAACTATTTAGGTCCGAATTCCCTCTGCAGGTCCACTATAGTTCGCTTATACTCTTCTTGTTATTTAATAATTTGATCGTGACTATCGCTGGGCAACTCCTAAGATTGAGACATTTGTGACATCTCTTCTTTGATAAGTTTAAGTTCTCTGTTAATTGTTTCTGTAATCTTTTGTTTCATTTTAGAGATCAACCTATCCATCTGCTTAGATATAGTATCTTCAATTATTTTACTAATGAGCTCATGATCAGATTTTTCCAGTGACGATTGTGAAGGAGAATTCAGAGCTGGCCTGATACAGCCTCTGGTACTGCATACGTTGCAAACCGGTGTCAGATCTTTCTTGCTTGACTTGGGTGCGAAGACCTAACAGGAAACTTCCATGTAACCAATAGTTCCGGGGAAACAGTATTTTTAACCAACCAACGCACGTATTGTAGAATGATTTGAGGCATTTATTATTGCAACATCCAAACTATCTCGGTTCGTCACTTACTTTACTCATTACTATTGTAGTAATGTTGTAAAATAATGGTTGCTTTAAAGTTAAAAGAAGAACTAAATTACTGTATTTAACACTAACAGTTACTTTACTACACAAAAATTACCAAGCTTTACAGTAGTCGCAAATGATGTATAACATCTGACATCCCACATACCATCTAGCAGCCAACTCTAGCACCGCGTGCGCTCATTGTGAATGGTGTTTTTTTTATGAAAGAGTGAGTACGAGTGAGTGAGATGAGTACGCTCTTTTCCTAAAGGTTTGAACGTGGGTTGGTGTCCGGCAATACCGCAGACGATAACTTATTACACAGATTGGTTATGCAAGGCAAAAAGTGTCTTGCAAAGCGCACAGTGGTGTAAAGTGCCAATTATCCAAATGGTGGGGATGGTGAGAATTCTGCGTGCGACTTCCTGATACATACTTCCGAATCTTTTCACGAAATTACACCCGTCGATAGCAGGAAAGCGAAGAAGCGGTTATTGCACATCAAAAACTATTTAGATGTTAAAGCTAAACAAAAAGGTATGTCATCATAAAACTCAACAAATCGTGTCAATTGAAAGGACCTTAAACGATCCATCATAGTGTGTTTGAGCGATCTACATTACTTACGAAATCATACACTTTATCATAAAACCAAAATGTCAAACTACGGCACGGTGGTCAGTTAGTCAATTTATAAATCAATTGCTATTCTAGACGTCGATGGCCCTCGGGGGCTATCTAGCTCAATGATGAGGGTTGAGGACCGGCCCTCTTGGCATCCACGAGCCCATTACTGTGACCAAATTGAATGACTTTGCAATCGAATAAAACCTAATTTTTGTTACATTTGTTTATCGTTGTGTATAGTATTGGTTTTTGCTTACATTGGTAGTAGAGATTTTTTTATTAATTACTAGGCCTGTCTTTCATTATAGCGTCATCATTATAGCGTGACGCGTAACCATTACAAAATGTTTTTTTTCAAGGTGTCTTTCTTCAACTAATAGTTAGATAAAAAAGGCGGCCAAGTTACACGCTAATTCACAGTATTTTCGTCTTATTTATTTACATAGGTGTAACTGCTAAACTACGGTTTATTTGGATAGAAAATCACTCCTTTCCTATATTTAGCAGAGTTTAACAGTATTTTATTAAAAACAAGCAGTCATTTTGTATCACCTAGTCCGTGCTTCATACGTTTGTATTGTTGTTAAACTGCTTTTAAGATTTTTTCTGTTTCTTAAACCATCGTAAATGAACAAGAATCAAGAAACAGAAAAGTCTACATTACTTTACTAAAAGAACTGGGGCATTAATGGTAACAAAGCTATCACGAACATCAAAATAACAAAAAAAAAAACCCTTACAAAGAAATATCGTTCTACACTTTTAATGAGACACTCAAACGCCTTGAAGCCGTTTTGATATTTTAATTTCGCGTTAACAGGAGAGTGTTAATTACATTTTGCTAACACCATGGACAGCCATCTTTTACTAATGTCTCACAACTGTTTTAGAATTGTGTTTAAATTCACAATACTGTAGTACTGGTACTGATTATTATATTTACTTAGAATATCTTTATTACATAGTGTTAAGTCATTTCTTTTGTGTTGTACGCTTAGATCTTTTAAACTAAGCCATGGATTTTAATGAGGTTTTCAGCAATAGAGAGAATGCTTTAAGAAAAAGGTTTATATGTATAGTACATGCATATTATAGAACAGAAAATCCGAGAATTTTAAAGATATGTCGTAAAAAATATGCGTTTGTGCGCTTCCATTGCAAACGATGGTTAAACCTTATGAGATAGACCATAATAATGTAGTTCGGAATTGTATATCTTAAAAAGATCTACAAAAAAGTCCGCAATAGTTTGTGTCTATCTCCTAAGGATAACCAACAGTAACCATTTTTATCTTTAAAATATTACAAAAAAAAATTATGAGTTATTTACGAAGTACGAATACATTACGAGTAGTATTCCTTATCTAATGAAATACGTTAGATACGTTGTGCATTTAATATAGATTAAAATTGCTCTTTACTAGATATGCATCATTAAAATAAATATTTTAGAAGATATAATAGGTTTACATTGCGGGGGCAAAGCGGTCGTCGCCGCTTCGACCCGTACGTGCGTCGCGCGTGGCAGCGACCGTCAGGATCGGAGATGTCTGTCTGTCTGTAGTATAGCCCTATCATAATAATAGTATAATTAATAACTCCATACTGACACAACATTAGTAGTATTGTGTATATATAGTATCTACATAGCACCCATGCGAAGCCAGGGCGGACCTAATGAGTCACCAGATAATCAATTACCACCTTCCAAATACCACAACCGCCGCCGTTCGACACTTGCAACTTTGAAGTAGTCGTTGCCAGCCTTTGAGTGCCTCCGCCAGAATTAGGAGGTTTGAGGGGTTGGATCCCTGGTATTCGCACTCATATCAATTCGTTCCTCAATGACTTCCAAGAAGCGTCTGCATCCACTGTCGACCTCCAAATCTTTATAGGATCATCTCCACCTTGTTGAACGACGTCCTATAATGTACTGACCAGTCGTGGTCTCCAGTCCAGTCTCTACATTAACTGTTGCGTGGCCTATAACGAAATAAATGAAAGTTTTAAATTAATATTTAAATTAAATGGTAAAACATTTTTTTTTTTATTATGGTTGACATAAATTTTGGTACAATAGCTTTAGAATAGAATAATAGAAAGCTTTGAATAAAGCAAGTTTTATGTTACTGTTGACTTAATGTTACTGTTGTAGGAAGGCGAATAAGATTTGGACGTGTTTTTTATATTATCATCAATTTTTACACAAAAATAAACCTTAACAGAAGTTGAATTGATTATCATAGGATAAAACTTTCGTGTTGTATTATTGTAGTGTAATTATTCATTTATAAAAACTCGTTTTTATTTTTTCAGTTCTTTTTTTTTATGTTAGAGGGGGCGAGACGAGCAGAGAGTCACCTGATGGAAAGTGACTATCGCCGCCCATGAACGTCTGTAACACAGGAGTCACAAACGCGTTGCCGGCCTTTTAGGAAGGAGTACGCTCTTTTCTTGAAGGTTTGAAGGTCGTATCGGTCCGGAAATAAACTAAAAGTAATAAGAATACTTCATTTTTCAGTTTACTTGAAACTAATCACGTAAAGTTTAAAGTGGTCACAAGTAAATGTGGGTTCGAATCCCAAGCGGGAAACAATCTGCGTGATCCACAAATATGTAATTATAGGTCATCTACTTTAAACATTTCAAACTAATAATATTAGACATTTTGTTTATTAAATGTGTCTTGTTTAAGTTTGTTTTTCAAATTTTGCATGTCAGAACAGACTGACGAAATATGTGATTCTCTTCTAATAACTATAAACAGCCCGTGTACCATATTTCTGCAATTAAAGTATCATTTCATTTCATTTCATTTCAAAAAAAAGGTACTTTCTTTCTACGTCATAAGTCACAGATAAATAAGAACACATAACAAGCCTTTCATAGTTGGTTACTTTGAAAATTCTTGTCTTTACTATTTGACTTTAATAAAAATGTTTATTTATCAATAATTAAATAACCCTTGTCCTGACATAATTCAATATCGATGACATCACCAAACTATTTAATTGTATTTACTTCATTGAATATTCACCAATGTGTATTTGATATACAAGTGTTATTTTCGTAGTAATGTTGGCTGTATAAGGCTCTAGACTAGACATTTGTTATTGACAGCAGAAATGCACTGGAGCGCTATTATTATATGAAATTGATCTTTTGTTATTCTTTAAATACAGTGAGTATAATTGTACGAATAAAAAATACATTTAACGGCAGTAAGTTGCAAAAATTACTGAACTATTTCAATTGTTTCAACTTCAAAAATAATTCTATTTTGTTATAGAGAGCATTTCAAATGTCAAACAACCGCGTCACAGTCTGAAAAACCTCCATCACCAAAGAGTGGTCGTTGCCCTACGAGTTCTTTAGCATCCAAAACGCCTTCTGCCTGCTGTTTTTATCCTCTGTAATTAGGGCTTATGTATTAATTACTAACTATATTCGTGTTTCTAACTTTGGAAATGACAAATTGTCATTCAACTATTCATCTTATGTTACCCCTTTAAGTTGAAATTTCCAAAAATCCTTTCTTAGCACTTGCTTACAGCATAAAAAGCATCAGCTGCCCAAACTTAAAGTTTGTAACCCCAGTGGTTTAGGCTCTGGGTCGATTAATCAGTCAGTGAGTCGTTCAGTGCAAGTAATGTTAAATGTTTTGATAATAAAATAATAATAATAATAATAACATTTATTTCATAGTAAAGTTTTACAGTTTCATTACATAGGTTATCGTAATAGTTAGGTATATGACATAGGCTATAATTAATTGGAGTGATTGCTGTTCTCCTAGATAAGCAACTAAGTTGCCTGTGTTTAGGAGTTACACTCCCTCAAGTGCGCATATGGGGGTGCATGTCGTGTGCGTAGCGTGCGTGCGCATGTGTAGTGATGTGGGTGTGTGTGTGTGCGCGTGTGTGTGTGCCACTGCCAAAATGCCCAGTTGGAGTCTGTATCTTATTGGTCTCTCTAATAATAGGATGGACTCATGACGACCCTGAACTCTTCGATCTATTGCAGTTTTAGTTTAGGTTCCTTTTCGAGACTTGCACTTCGAGATTGGCACTCCAGCAGCTGTGCGCTTTTCGAGACACTTTTTGCCTCGCACCTGTGGAACGGGTTATCGTCTGAAGTTTTTCCGGACCGATAGAACCTTCAAATCATCAAGAAAAGAGCGTACTCCTTCCTCTAAGGCCGGTAACGCGCTTGTGACCTTTGAGTTGGAACTTCATGGGCGGCGGTAGTCCCTTTCCTTGTTACTACTTTCCTTTATTTGTTCTAACAGACTACTCGTACCATTTTTTTTTCGTGATTTGGTCAATTTCCTATTCGATAAAAAATTTATTCTTAGGAGGCAGCACAAAATACTTTTACACAGTTTGTCGAATCTAAATCCCCAGAGTTCTATCGTAAAGGCATACATGAACTTCTATTTAGATGGCAGCAATGTACCTATAGATAATGAGGGTAAATATTTTGATTAAATAAATATGTTACATCTTGGAGAAAAGCGAGTTTCAATTTTTCAGCACCAATTGGCAATTTCTTACTTTTACCGTTAATGTTTAAAATGAAAAAAAATTAATGACACTTTGATTTTCTCTTTTATTACAGATTGTGATATTAAATTAGGGATATATTATGTCCGTCTAGACAGTAAATTTAAGAGTATTTTAGGAAGAGAAAATCTTTATAAATAAATAAAAGTTTACCAACATAGTAGGCATCAATAAAGGGAGCTCGGAGCACAAAATGTCCTCGTAATTTTTGAACAACAATGTATGAAATTGCTGACTCTGTAAAAGTAGGAGCAGCATGTAAAAGAATCTCTTTACATAAAAGTAATGAACTATTTAATTTTTAAAGAAGTCGGAAGATTTCCTACCAAAATATTTTGACTGCGTCGGTGGTGCTGTGGTAGCGTATGCGATTGTTGTGCTGAGGCCTCGGGTTCGTATAATCTGTTTGAATGATCTGAACCTATTTTTTTTTCGGAGTTTGTTTGTTTTCTATGTAAAATATGTAAAAGTATTCTATCGGTCAATCTGGATTTCATTTTACATGTGTACAAGCTCTACATAGTTTAAAACTAGATGACGTTGTGTGTTAAATGTCCGAAATATTGTTATTAAATATTATATAGTATTATTTTGTAGAAAATATAAGAGAAAGCGGGACTTATGAAAAGCAGTTGTTTTTTAAAATTAGATATGAAATACAATATATATATACTCGTATGTAATGAAATGAATGACATTTCATTAATTTGAATTTCGCGCATCGAAGTGACATGTGAAGTATGATTCAATGGCGGATGACGCTTAGATTATTTTGTGCAATTTATTGTTATAAAAACTTGTAGAGAGATAAACCGAAGGATACGATTGAGGAAGCGATATTAGTGAACTTTAAATGTCGTTTCTTTGTATTTTCAGGTGAGATAGAAGTGTAATTGTCATAATTTGATAATTGTTGTAATATTGTAAAGGCGTATTAAATAAAACAGAACTTTGTATTTTCAGAGAAACAATTTATTTTTTTTATTTTGAAGATCCTCAATAATATACCTTATATATATAATATATTTATATAAAAATGTTAGGTTGGTTTGTGTACGTTTCAAAAACTCTGTATTGATCGAGTTCAAATTTTGACACGATATGCGATATACGTTTCAAAGATGGTTTTAATATATTTTGCTCGATATTTTCGTCATTTTTGCTCCTCATTTCTCAACAATGCACATATGCCATAGCAGGGTGCAGCTAGTTAAATATAAAATTACATATTAATAGATCAATTTATAATCAGAGCAAAAGGAACTAATAAAATATGTACCTAGATTAAAAGAAATTGAATTGCCACCCTTAAAAATACGGTTCTTAAACGAATTGAATTTGTAGGTGCAGAAAAAAAGCACACATAAAATCCGACAGTAAGATAAGTAACGTCAAATTAAGTATTAGGCAAAGTAATAAAAATGTCGAACAGACATCATTTGCGGGCCAAGGACGCAAAATGTAGGCTATTACAATTTAATTTAAAGAATTGAAACCATTACAGCCATCAATGGCTCATTTTCTTGTGATATTTTTTTATTTGAAATTCAAATTAATGACTGCAGTGGAAAATGGCAAACTTTTTTTTTTTTTTTTTCTATGTATGTTTAAGATGTCTAAAATTGTAGACATATAGGTAGTTATTTTTGCCGTATTTCTTTAAATTAAACACTGGGCTCAATGGTATATATACTATAACAGTACTGTATAGTTCCATTCAGTTTATTACTCCAGAACTCCCTTCCCAAAGGACTGCAAGAAGTGTAGTTGGTAAGTTGTTTTCCAAAATGTTTAAGTCACTTTAAAGTTTCAATTAACTTGAAACATGCCCTTTAAATCGTTTTTATCTAGTCAATAAAGTAATAACTTTAATAGCATTACTTTTAAAGTCATTGATTTTAATATTGTGATTATTTTTCTGTCCGTGTGGTGACGGACTAAGAATACGAAGTGTCACCACTCCTTGTTCATTCCGTGGGTGTCGTAAGAGCCGACTAAGGGAGTAAACTACGCATGGACAACACTGCAAAGAATAGGCAAACTTGACAAAAACCCTATACCAACCCGTCTAGCCAGTGTGGTATAGTAGGCCAAAACCTCATTTCTAAGGAGAGGCCTATGTCCAGCAGTGAACTTTACAGGCTGTTGGTGATGATGATGTTTTTTTTTAAATCTAGCTGAGTATTATCAAGGGATCGTCTTTCAATATGCCGATAGTTAAAGTTACTGTAATTATTTGGTGAATGAGATTCTGAATTTAGTCTAAAATTTGTAAGACCAAGTATTTAATGATTATGCCAATATTTACATATATCAATGACAGGTACGTAGAACGAAATGAAAAATCCGGACGAGTTCGAGTCGGAATCGCCCACCGAGGGTTCTGTACACATTTATATTATAAATAGTTCAGGAATCGAATCTCGTAGTTTTTTCGAGCTTATACGGAAATTCAGTTTCCAAAACCTATAATTACTCATATTCTTGAGTTTTATGAGACAAATTGTACCTCGATGATTGATTACGTACTTTAAATAAAGATTATATTTATTATGATTTCTTCACAACTGTAGTTTTCAGATTTTTCTCTGTACTTGTAGTCTAGGACGATGTTACTTGCCAAATTTCAGAGTTATAGGTCAACGGGACCCTATATATATATACCCTATGAATTTTGATATCCTTGAAAGTGTCGAAATATGCGTTTTTTTTGTGGCATAAACGGCCGTATCTTGTAGTTTGATTATTTTACAGCTTCAAGAGACCGTAGAACTGAGTATGTGGCTTTAATTTCATCTCGATACCTCTTCGCGTTTCCGAGATAAAGGGTCTTGAGAGAAAGACAGACGGACAGCAAAGTGAGGGTCAAGATTTTTTCCTATTGATGTACGGAACCCTAAAAGGAGTGAAAAAGGCCACCTTAAAATATATGAGTCTTGAACGAATTTTTTAAGGGCCCAAATACCTTCAACATAATTTCCAATTATCAAAGCTGCGTGGTTCAATTGAATGACGAATGTATAGTACCAGGTACTATTTTACAATTTGAAATGTACGAGGTAATCATGCCTGAAAAATATGTTTTAGTCAATATTAGAAGACTACTACTACTAGACTTACAAATATTCGTTGAAACTAATGGGCTTATTGATATTTGTAAAAGCTGTAGTGAAAATTGTGGAAAAGTATTTAAAATCTTCTAAATTAACTCGAAGATTCGAACTCATTCGAAGGCTGATCTTCAGTCTAAGTTAGTTTTTTTTGCTCATGGTAGAGTAGCCGTCATCAACTCGTCTGGCCAGAGTGGCATGGTAAGCCAAAACCTCCTTTCTAAGGAGAGGTCTATGTCCAGCAGGGGACTATTACAGCCTGTTGATGATGGTACAGTGGTCGTACTACCAGACTGCTGGAAAACCACTAGAGGCTAAACCAGCAAATATCTCTTGCAGGAGCTCTTTTTTCTACATTAAATCTGTGCAGTCAACGTCTTGCTACGGCTCGAAATATCACTATTATACGACATCTTCAAGACTGGTTCCTATGACGGTTTCCTAGGAGTAATTCTGCTTTAGATACTAAAGCCTTGCACCTGTACCATTATATTAACATTATCATTGTTATGCTGTAAGAAGACTTTGAACAAGAGCAACCATAGAACTTAATCTTTTACAATCTATTAGTAAATTATTATCTATATATAATAATATACTATCACGACTTGAAAATCCTTGGTTAATATTTTAGCCCCGCGTTTCATAAAATTGTTGTCTTAATACAGTTTTGTAAGCCTCTTATCCAAGTTTTAATCGCAATGGTGGCCGGTTTGGTCTTTCGAGCCGGATTTGTTGTAGCGGCCTATGGATATTAAAAATTTAAAAATAAAATCTCTTAGACACATAAATTGAAAGAAAAGTTTTAACGACTTATCCTTATAAATTCATGACTGTAGTTACAAGCAACCGCGTCCATAAGTATTGTAATACATAAAGTATTTTACTTTCCTTATGTTTGCCTATCCAAACCACCATAACAATTTCCTTCAATTTACTTTTATAACTCTTCCGAGATGATAAACATTTCATGGTAAGTAAATAGAGTGCACCCCATTTGTTACTGTTGATATATGTGTTGTTTATGTTAGCATTTGATTGTCATACTTCACGATAACTCTGGAAGGGTTTTTTATTTCTTGTACACAAGAAATTTATTTCACGATTGATAAAAAAATTACAATGGATTTTACACATTTGATTTGCTGATATTTAAGTCCATCCTTGTCCATCCATGATTGATGGACTTGGCTGCAGTCTACCCAAGACCGGGATATTTGACGCTTTTTAGGAGAGACCTTCGTTCAGTAGTGAACGGTGATAGGTTGGTGATGATATTTTTTTAGTTTTTTTTACACTCTGCTTTATTTTTGCACGTATTTTTTTTTTAATTTTTCATCATCATCAATAAGCTTTAATAGTCCACCGCTGGACATAGGCTTATCTTTAGACAAAAGGTTTGGACACCACGCTGGCCAGACGGCTTGGTATAGGGTTTGTGTCGAGTTTTCCTTCGCTGTCCTGCGTATTCTTTAAATCTTTAAATTTAGACAATAAGGACTTCTTTTAGGAGGAAAACGAGCACATCGTTAGACTAATAGTAAGCGCCGCCTGATCCAATAATCGATCTATTGATTGGATGCAACTATTGAAACATTTAGCTCTTGTGATAATTTTCTACATTAAATGTTAAGTCTGATTCTTGCCTTAAAGGGCGAAAGAACTTCAACCATAGCATCTTCATTAGGTGCCACTCTTTTGTAAACTTTCACCAGTACAGGACGTGGTGGTGGTTTCTGCCATCTGCATCAACGCAGGCCATTTGCATAGGGATAATAGTCATTGTAGCCAAGAACACCGAGGAATTTGGATACGATGTTCCTTGCATCCACAAACAAACCAATTATCAAGATTGGATGGAGAATCTGAGAAGAATAGGAGAATAAGAAGTAAATGAACGTGAATTTTATATGGACAGGAGAATAGGTAAAGAAGACAACTTAGGTGAAGATGACATGAAGAAGACAGTGGCAGAGCAGTATACCATAAAATAAGTAAGCAAAACAAAATTGTCTTTATTCCTCGTTACGAGACTCAATGCTAATACTGAGAAAATTGCAAAAGAAGTATGAATGACTATGACACGTGGTCCTTTGAACCTTACCAGCTTCGAGCATCGTAAGGCAACAATTATTTGATTTATACCTTAAAAGAAAAGTATCTCTAATTTTACCATCGTTGTTTGACTTTTAACTAGAAGCATGAAATCCTTTCTTCATTTAAAATATTTATGGACCGGGTAAAGAAAACTGAGGATGATTGGTTTTTGTTAATTTTAGGTTTGTGCGCCTTGTTTATACAAAGTCTAACAAAGTTTTATGTTTAAAAAACGAATTGTCTATTGACACTGAAATGTTAATATAAGTAGATATTTAAATATAATATTTGTGCAAAATATATTCAGGTCATTACTTTTGAGGCTAGTATCTTTTATAAGCTGCGCCTGCGTTAAAAAAGTAGCTTATGTCCGTCTTTAAAGTAGCTTATGCATTTTTCAATCTACCTCCATACCAAATTTCTTCTAAATCTATTAAGTGGTAATTGATTCCCCATACGAACTTCCACCCTCCTTTTCATCCCTTTAAAGGACGATTTCTGGGATAAAAAGTAACCTATGTCTTTTCCGGGTCTCCAACTATTTATATACTAAATTTCATCTAAATCGATTGAGCGGTTTATGCGTGAAGAGGTAACAGACAGACACACTTTCCAATCCATAATATAAGTGTTTATTTCTAATGAAACATAACACACACTAATGTTGAAAAGTTTTACATCACATTCTCTAATCTCTGGAACTGTTAGTCACATTTGAATAGTAAGTTCTTTGTGTATTGTGTCGAGAATTACTTCAGAAAGAATATATACTATGTAATATCACGTAACAACCCTGAACGACCAAGAGCTTTTATCTACGCAATGTAATCAGTTCTTTTCTTCAGTTCAGATAAGCTTGGGTGTAATAATATACAAGTATCAATTTCACATCACATCAATAGCCTTTAATAGTCCACTGCTGTACATAGGCCTCTCCTTAGAAAGGAGGTCTTGGCCTAGTATACCACGCTGGCGAGACGGGTTGTTATAGGGCTTGTGTCAAGTTTAAATTCTCTCTGCAGTGCTGTTGTTCTGCGTAGTTTTATACCTTCGTCGGCTCTTATTTGACACTCACTGGATGAATAGGGGTGGTGACACTCTGTATTCTTAATCCGTCACCACACGGACGGACAAACAATTTGACTCCTCTTTATGAGTAAGATACTAACATGATTCTTCTTTAGTTGTCTTATATATATTCTATGGATTAAGTTCTTAATATAGCATTATTTATACTGACCAGGCAGCCTTAGGAACAAGTATGATTAGCGAATTTACACTTTAAAGAAGTCATTGAAATTAGTATTATTGTCCATGTTACTTAGGCTCTTCTTGCCTTCATTCATGCCTGCTAAATTCTATTTTACTTGATGATGATAACTCTTGCAAAATTTATGACAGATCTTGTATTTACCTATGACTGCGAAAGCCTAGAATGCGCTGCATTGCTGTTGATCTTTCATAGGTAAAATCGCATTCCTGTCTCTCCAGTCGAAGTGATTCGCAACGAACATTCATCAGCAAAATTTTCATAAAATGATTTTCTCAAACCGATTTCTTACAAAACATTTCCCCACGTAACAAACCCACGACAATATTTTAAAATAAATAACAATATGTACTGTTTTAGTTAACAGTATACATCGAAACTCTGTGAAAATGTTCGTTTTAAAGATAATCGCATTCAAAGGCATTCACGTAATGCTATGTTTTACTGTTCTTTTTACGGCACTTTGAATGATTCTAATTTACACAATTCACATTGCGCGAATACGTTTCAGTATTTTTAATATCTTATTATGCCAGGAATTTTATCGAAATAAATACTTTTAAAATTCTGAAATATTTTACAACCAATAAATTTTTTAAATTTTATGCGGGATTTAGACACGGTAAAACATTTTATATAGGATTTAAGGTGGAATGATAAATAGTCAAAACTTTGTTAAGGAAAAATATTTCACATATCGATACTATAGTGTGTTACTTACGTGAATTTCTTATATTTATCATCATCATCAACAGCCTGTAACAGTCCACTGCTGGACATAGGCCTCTCCTTAGACAAAAGATTTTGGCCTACTGTACCACGCTGACCAGACGGGTTGATATAGGGTTTGTTTCAAGTTTTCCTTCTCTTTGCAGTGCTGTTGTCCTACGTAGTTTGCTCCCTTAGCTGGCTCTTAAGACGCCCACGGGATGAATAGGGTTAACTTCTCCTGGGACTTCCCGAGTGTCATAACTTGGTGTGTTAGTTATACGTTAGGTAGTAGTTAGACGTTAGTTGTTAGACGCCCACTGTTCCAACTTGTTTCAACAGCAGTGACCCTGCTGTTGAAACAAGTTGGAACAGTGGGCGTCTAGCAAGAATTAGGCCCATAATATCTTTATAGACGTTAAATTATTATTTGATATAACCCCCCCCCCCTCCTCCGGTGACCCTGGCGTACCATCTTTTTCACGAAGCCATTCAGGATATTTTCAACCGCCAATGTCTTTGTGGACACATACAATTTTAGTCCCACTTTCTGAATGTAATAATAGAAATGTGAATGAAAGTATTTTTTGACGTTTACATCATTTTTCTTTACTCCACTTTAAGAGTTAGTGAGTTGAGGTCCCTGACTTGATGGTCTTGCCCCAGTTAAATTTAAAAAAATAAAAATAAGTAAGTAAGAAAACACAGCATACAACTGTATATAAATTGGTAACTTAATGCAACTTACAATAATATTACATTTTTAACAGTTTTTTTCCGTGCAACACTATACTACGCTATCTGTGGTCATGAGTTGTCTGTGAGACTGTGATCATATTTGACGTGGTGATCACTATTATTTTAGGTTACTATGTTTTGCATGTAACCAAGCAGGCCTCTCAATCTTAACCACATAGATAGATAGCTTGTGTGGATGAGAGTTGTACGCTGTGTCCCACAGAATAGGTGGACCCTCAGCATTTACTGTGATGGACATGGTCCGCCCCAGTACTGATTTTCAGTGCCCACCAGAGTTATTGATTTTCAATTTGAACGATGGTGATGAAATTGAAATTACTATGGTCATTTACAGTGGATAAGTTATTATAAACGGAATATTTATAATGTTTATTACCATGCTGATGAACTGTTCATCCGTGATTATGTCACTTGCAACAGAGCCGAAAGATTGGAACCTAATTTTACGAAATATTCACTTTAAAAAAAAAAAAACGACTACATTGCGCCTACATCTTGTTAAATTGTAATTAACTTTATTCTTCATTCCTTAATTTTGACCTTTATGGGTTGTTTTTTTTTTTAAATCGGAATGGCGCCAAACGGAAAGTATTTAAATAAAAAATGAATTTGCTGAATCTCTTAAATGACGGAGTTCTAGGTAACAAACATTAAAAAAAACAGACAGCCGAATTGAGAACCTCCTCTTTTGTCGAAGTCTTTTTGTGTTGAAGTCGTTTAAAACGTGGGATAATAGTTTAAAAGTTCTGAGGTCTTAGTTACTTTTTTTATTTTACATTAGAGAATAGTACCTAGCTACTTTAATCACTAGATTCAACTGCAAAACTAAAATTCATACTAACCGGATTCAATAAGTAAAACTAAAAAAAACGGTCAGGTACAAGTCGAACTCGTGCACCGAGGGTTCCGTACTTACCATGATTTTACATAGATGTTCGCGAAAATTTCTAAGTACCAAAATTTATCTTAATTTTCAACTTTTTTTATTTGTTGGAATTATTCCTTGATTTGAGCTGTAAGACGTTTCTTTTTGCAAAATTTCGTGATTCTAGGTCAACGGGAACTACCATATAGGTTTTTGACCCAAAACCTATAGGGTAATTCCGGTTGACCTAGCATTGTCAATTTTGGTTAAAAGCGAGCGTCTTATAGCACAAGTAAAGAGAAAATTCTGAAAAAAAAAGTTGAAAATTAAGGTAAATATTGGTACTTACAAGTTTTCGAAAATCGAAATTTGCCCATATCTTTTTATAGTGTTTACTCAGGACATTGATTTTTATATACCTAATAGGGACCATAGACCTCAGCATCTGGTATAAATTTCAACTTGCTAGTTTTACCCGTTCCTGAGAGAATCGGTGGTGACACACGGACAGACCGACAAGAAAGTGATCTTATAAGGGTTCCTTTTTTACCTTTAGAGGTACGGAACCCTAAAAAATAATTACATTTCGAAATCACAAGGTTGGGATTTGTTATAAAAAAAAGCCGCTCACATTAGGTATAAGAAGGGTAAATTCTTAAAATTCAACATCATCAACACATTTATTTATTAAATCTACTAAAAGTTTTCTTAACTTCAAGTTACTACAGAAAAGGACACATCTGAGGCGATACCGCATGCATTACGCCCACGCACCAAGTAGTAATATCCCTTGTCGCCCCAATCTTCGCCCCAGGAGTTCTTTATTATCCAGTAAGGAGTTTCGCGGCCATGTGTATCAACTGCAATAAATGTGTTTTTAGTAGTTGTATTTTAACCTTCTTATAATACAAACCTCACACATACACTAATAATAATAATCTTATAATATAAAAATAATTAAAGCATCGGTAGCCTAGTGGTTAAGGCGTTGGACTTGCAATCAAGAGGACGTTGGTTCAGATCCTGAACCGTACACTAGCGACGTGAACCCAATCCTAACACAAGCAATTTAGCGCAGTGGGAGGGGTTAACGGGAATATTAGTAATTTCGGTTGCTAGTAGACCTTTAAAAAAAAAGTTTACAGCACCCGTACTATGGTAACCAGACTGCTGACAAATATATATATATTTCTAAATACATACATAATATAAATACAGGTAATACACAATCACACTCAGAAACAAAACAAATGATCGTATCCATCAAATTTATTAGTCCTGAGTTCCCACTCAGGACTAATAAATTTAAACAAGACCCAAGACATCTGGGTCAAACCCAAGACATCTGGGTTAGCGGTCAAGGTCCCTAACCACTGTTGAGAACGAGAGTTACTGATCTGTTGGTCTCAACAGATCAGTAACACTCTCGCCTATATTTGTTGAGGGGTAAGTAGAGGCTTTTGAAATTTAGCATTTTGCCTAGTATCTTAAAATGGCCAAGACTGTTACCGTCTACTGCCAGACTCTTAGGGATAAGAAGTGAAGGTCCACTGCCTTAGTCAGCCTGTTACCACTGTTTGCGCATTTTACTTATATCATTACTTATGAATGTGAAAGTGAGTTTTTTCGTTTATTTGTTACGATTTCACGCCCTAAGCCATTAACCCGTTTTTATTCTCAGCGAGTAACATAAGCTACTTTTTATCGCGATAACTAACATCCACGCTGGCTGGCCGCTGGTCATATATAATGAAACGTATAACCTTAAACGTTGTAATAGGAGCAACGTATTTGAAATCCTTTGACAACGGATTAGGGTTTATAATTTCATTTCCAAATTGGTAAAATAAAAAGTATACTATTGGTACGCACCATACACATTGTAACCAACTATCAAAACAGCATGATCCAGATCATTAGGATTGCAGTCCTTATCTGATGGCTCATCTATAATATTTGATTTGTAATGTCTCATCGAAGCTGCATTGATAGCTGAAATGAATAATATAAACATAGTTACAAAATTTTAATTTGAACCTGAATAATTTTGAATCTGGACCAGACACTCATCTGGTTTCAATAAGAAGTAAAAACATACTTCTGTGCCATCTAACGAAGACATTCTGAACTACGAAGTAACTACAAATGCTGCATCGCATAATGATAGTTCTCATGTCAATATGTATTGATATAAAACTTCCCAACAGCATCAATGGGCCCCCGCGCCTGGTCGGAATATCGGATCCTCCCTTTTTTTTAAAAGACTAAAAGACCAAGATAATTAAGATGCTGTAAATGAATACGATGATAAAAAATGTGTTTATTTTTAACTCTTATTCTTCAGCCTATAGCCATCCGTCCGTAGCAGCATCCATCCGCTGCCAGCCATTTTTCTCAAGTCCGCCCTACACTACGTTTGCCTAATACTAATATTTGCTTTATTAAAGTTTAGATGAAACAGTGGAGCACATACCACAAGTGCTCACACTTAAGCAACTTAGCGCTAGGATCATTCCTAGTGCTAAGTTGCTCAAACAAACGATTAAATGCTACCCCAAATATAAGGTTTTTTACTTAGTTGTTTGCATATTTTATCTGAATTATATCAGTTTGCTAAAATCTTGGTCTTTTAGATTCGGATTTTTATTTCGAAGTTTAGATTCGGATCTGTTTACAGTGATACAACTCTAATTATATCATTATTCATTATAAATTGACTTAAAATGTGACATTTATTAGAATCACACTTATACCACGAAGCATAAAAAATATTGTGGGCAGCAATCATTTAGCGTCTATATTCACGAATTTTTAACAAGAATCCTGCTAGTTATATCAATTTGCACAAAATTATCTCCTAAACGATAGTAGATAAAAGAACGTAAGTTAGACAAAAAAAAACTGAAAAATTCTATGTAAAAATCACAAAAAGGGTACAATAAGACTTAAATCACTCATAACACGAGGCACATTATTATTACCTGCTGATAACGGTCCAAAATGGAAAACAGCTTTAGCCATTTCCTCTTCATCACTGCTTACTCTTTTGAAACCAGTAACCTTGACTAAATACGGAGGAGGATTAGGTGCTGTGCATTTTTGCTGACCATTCTGATATGGATAATCTTTTTCCAGAAGTACACCACCAAACCGAGTGACAATGTTTCTGAAAAGATAAAATCAGCATGCAGTACAAGAGGTAAATTATTCAGGCCCTGATTGATTACCAACAGTATAAGCAATAGTGGACAGTCACTCGTAATACCCCAATCATTCTTCCACAAAGCTAATAAATTAAAATTACTTTTATTATGACACCAACAAACCATTTTTTTATTATTGAAAAGTTCTACAACGAATCAATGAGAGCATGGGCTACCTTAGTTTATAAAAAACAAGCCATGAATAATCTCTATATATATAAAAATGAATTGCTGTTCGTTAGTCTCGCTAAAACTCGAGAACGGCTGGACCGATTTGGCTAATTTTGGTCTTGAATTATTTGTGGAAGTCCAGAAAAGGTTTAAAAGGTGAAAAAAATATGAAAATGATCTATTATTTTTTTAATTCCGTGCATTTTTTAATTGTTTTCATAAAAAAAGGATTCCTTTTGTTTGTTTATTTTATACAAAAGTTTAAGTCTTTTATTTATCAATTGAGGCAGTACGCAGTCTTCCGGGTCAGCTAGTTTAAAATAAGATTTGAAACAGAACTATTGTTGTTGTTGTAATTTGTTGAAGTATTGTAAGTTGATGAACATATAATTGGTTTTGGAAAGAACTTTCATTTAGTTAATGTTTATGAAGCATGAAATTCCAGTACTAAATGTAGGACTATCAAAGCCGATTTGTAGCAACTAAAATATGGTTAGACAGATGAAATTGTTGTGACAAAATTACACCCACATATTTAGCGGTAACGGGGATTCGGTTAACAACAACAACGTCAAAATTAAAAGAATAAATATTTTTCTCATAATAATATACATATATGTACAAGCTGCTACTTACGCAAAAGCACTTGTGATAGACCCTGTCTTACATCCTTCCTGGTCATGATCACAATCAATAAGAAATTGTTCTGACATTAGCTTTTCATCATTCTTGTATATCTTTAATTGACTCTCAATATTTGCTATGAAACAAAGTAAAAAGAAGAATTTTACTAAATTACTAATAGACTTTTAATTGAAGCATAACATAAACTTGGAATAGTAGAGATATATGTGTTTGGACAGAATATATTTGAATTCTATTCATTTTCTAATATTCCCCGAAGACTTGGCAATTGATGTCAATGCTAAATCTTTTTACAAGATCAAACAAAGTGAAATCCATGTAACTAATAGTTGAAGAGCCTTTGTCAAAAAGTGCTTAAAATTTTCCTTCATCTAATAATAGTATTAGTATCGTTTTGGAGTCATTTCAAATGCACCAATACAGGCACAACTGCAGTGTTTGAATGTTGACGAAATGTTGGACTGGTTACGTCACGCACGTCTTATTATATTCAAAGGCAATAGTAAATTATTAAAAAGTTAAGGCTGGAGTTGAGCTGGCTAGTCAACAATAAAGTATAATTAGGACACATAGCTAACTCTTTTTATGACTGTCGGACTAGGTTCCTGAACTCCGCCTGAACTGACTGATGAGTTTATTTAATTTATGACTATTGTACTTGTAATGTCAGATTTTAGACAGTAAAAGAAATTCGCCTTGTTTGTTATCGAGTTATCGTTAAGAGTAGCCAGCACCTTTTTTTTTTTTTTTTTTTTTTTTTTTTTTCGTGCGGAAATCCCCTCGGATACCACCTGTCGGTGGCATGTCGGACTCGAACCGACTAAAACCGCACGCCTTCGCCGGGTACTAATTGCCGGGGAACCAGGTATACCCTAGAAAGGAAGGCCCTGGTGCCCCGACATACCTCGGGTCATCTACAGACGAGTAGACGACCCCCGCCCCGTGTGGGAACCCCATGTTCCCTGTGCTCCCTGGAAGCGAGCGCGCTTCGCAACGCGCTCGCCGCCACCCCGGCCTGCTTCTGCTAGGGTGACAGATGGCCTCACCTGTCACCCCCAGGCCTGCGCTTATGGAGGACGGAGGTCGTTCTGCGACCTCCGGCGCCTGAGTCGCCTGCGCTGCCTGGCCCGTGCCCGGGCCTGGCGGGCCGGGAGAGTTCTAAACCTCTCCCGGTCCCGCTCCGCCGTCTCCTTCGCGAGCATAACTTGCTCGCAGAAGGAGACGGCAGAGTTCCACGCACTCTCGCTCCGCACGATAGCCGCAATCAGGCTATCGAGCGAGAGAACTCCCACTCCGATGGCCGCCACGAGGTCTCGCCTCTGCTCAACCCACGCCGGGCACTCTGCCAGCGTGTGGAGAGCCGTGTCCACGGTCTGGCCATCGCAGTGGTGGCACTCAGGCGTTGGCTCCTTGCGGATCAGACACAGGTGATCTCCGAAACATCCCTTGCCAGTGATCACCTGCGTCAATCGGTATGAGAGGGTCCCGTGACGCCTCTCGAGCCAATCCTCCATAACGGGTCTTACCGCCGCAATGACGGCGTGCCCAGCGCTCGGTTGCCCGAGTCGTTCCCTCCACTCCCCTATGATGACCTGGCGGAGTTGGGATTTCCGGTCATCGATTTCTCGAATCTCGGGGCATCGACCCAACTCCTGCGCCTCCTTGCGCCACTGATACAGTGCCGCAAGGGCTCTCGCCTCCAGGTCCCACGGTGGAGTTCCGGCCAGGAGACTCGCTGCCTCAAAGGAGATCGTGCGGTACCCCCTTATGATCCTGATGGCCAGCATTCGCTGCGGTCGTCGCAGTATCGCGACGTTGCTGGCCTTCAGGGCCCCCGCCCATACCGGGCACCCGTAAAGGGCCATGGACCGCACAACCCCCGAGTAGAGTCTCCTGCAGGAGTCATCGGGTCCCTTCATGTTGGGCAGCAGCCGCGCCAACGCACGCGCTGCCCCAACCAACTTGGGGACCAGACCTCGGAAATGATATCCGAAGTCCCATCGGCCATCGAGTACGAGCCCCAGATACCTGATCGAGGGCTCGATGCCGATGCGAATGCCTCCTACCGTGAGGCTAGATCCCTCAGGCGGCTTCCTCCGAAGCCCGTGGAAGAACAGGGCCTCGGACTTGTGCAGAGCCACCTCGAGACCCAGCCGCCGGATACGCTCAACGACTTGGGCAACCCCGGCCGTGGCCCTCAGGGTTGCCTCGTGGTGCGTCTTGCCGTCCGCGTAGCACACGACGGCGACACCGTCCAAGAAGGTACCACGAAGCACCCAGTCGTAGCCGATGTTCCACAAGAGTGGCCCTAACACCGACCCCTGTGGAACACCGCACGACATTTCACGCCTACCGAGACCGGTCCTACTGGGGTAGACGACGGCTCTCTCCGACAAATATGCCCCGACTATGCGGCGGAGGTAGAGAGGCACTTCGTGATACACGAGCGCCTCCCTGATGCAGCTCCAGGGCATAGTGTTGAACGCGTTGGCGATGTCCAAGGACACCGCCAACACCACTTCACCCCGGGAGACTGCTTCCTCCGCCAGAGCCTTCACGCGCATGATCGCATCCACGGTGGAGCGCCCCTGACGGAAACCGTACTGGTTGTCCGCCAGATCCGGCCCAACCATCACGAGATGCTTGACGAGGCGCCTTGCAATCACTCTTTCAAAGAGCTTGCACACCTCGTCAAGCAACACTATGGGCCGGTAGGCGGACGGTGAGTCCGCCGGGCGCCCCTCCTTTCGGATGAGGACCAGTTTCCCCGTCCTCCACAATTTCGGAAACTGGCCCCGCTCGAGGCATGCGCTGAAGAACCCTCGCAGTCGGGGCTCGAGAGCCTCGTCGACTAAGGCCAGGACCCACGCTCGGCCAGGAATGCCATCGGGTCCCGGGGCGGTGTTTTTGGCTTTAAGCCGTAACACCGCCACCCTTAGTTCCACACCAGTGACCTCAGGCACGTCGTCGTCATCCACGTTAGGCGCCTCAAGCGCCGGAGGCGGAGCCATCTGTGGCGGAGTATGCTCCACCACTCGCGTTGGGAACAGGGAGCCAACGACCCTCTCAAGCAGCTCTGGCTGAAGACACCGTGTGAGCGGCGGGGCCCATGGGCGCATCTTGCCCCTAACCATACGGTAGGGGCGTCCCCACCATACCATACGGTTGGCCCGCTTTATCGCTGCCTGAAGGGTCCTCTTGGCAACCCTGTAACCCGCTAACAGCTCCGCCCCTCTCGCTGCCGCATCTTCGGGGCGGCGACGCCTCCTGCGGAACCTGGACCACTGGCGGCGCGCGGTCACGCAGGCTTGACGCAGCCGTGCGATCTCCGCCGACCACCAGTAGACCTGGCGCCTTGCAGTATTGGGCTGAGCCCTAGGCATCGCCGCATCGCAGACGCGGGTCATGGCCTCCCGGAACCACTGTGCTTCAGCATCGACGTCGACAGGCCTGTCCGGCGCAGGAGCCCAGGCCTGTACGATGGCGGCTTCCAGGAGGAGGTCGCGATCTAAGCGCTTGAGCGCCCAACGTGGTTCAGGTGGTGCCGGTCTGACCGGCGCGCCATCTGCAGGGGCGGAGACGTCAAACCGAATATATCGGTGATCCGAACCTGTCTCCTCCCCGACAACGACGCGCCAGCCTTGGACACGACGCGCTAGCGAGGGGCATGCGAACGAGATGTCCACGATCGAACTACCCCTCGCCGTCACGAACGTGGCCACGGCCCCCCGGTTTAGGAGAACTAGGCCGAATCTTTCAGCCCAGTTCTCCAATGCCCTGCCCCTCGGGTTCGTGCGCAGGGAACCCCAAGCCTGCGACCAGGCGTTGAAGTCCCCCAGCACAAGAACCGGGTGGGGGCGACAGGCATCGACGACGACGGCCAACTGAGCGAGCCATTGCTCGTACTCAGTTAGGTTTCGGTTCGGCGTGAAATAAGCGGCCACGACCGCTATATCTCCAACTATCGCCGCTACACAGCCCCGTCCCCTTGCAACTACTGCAAGAGGTGGAGTGCCGGCTGCGGTACCGTGCACCAGGGCCGCCGTGCCGTCCAAGTCGGTCTCCCAGGCAGGCCCGAGAAACCGATGGACATATGGCTCGGCGATAGCGGCGATGTTGATGGACCACTGTGCCATGCTCTGGAGCAGAAGATCCTGAGCATCGGCACCGTGGCCTACGTTTACCTGGAGGATGCGGAGATGTGGATCCATCACTGGACTTCCATCCCCGCATCCCGCAGCGAACTTTGCGGCTGTCCAGCGGCACTCTCCGTCTGGATCAGCGGCTCGGAGGCGGAAGGTCGGCCTCCCGGCTTCGGTCGCGATAGGGCACAGGCCTTACCACCAACCCGGTGGTCGGCAGGCTTGGCCCCCGCTGCGCACCTAAAGCAACGCAGCGGAGCGTTGCAGCCACCCGCCTTGTGACCGGGCTGGCCACAGCGGAAGCATCGGTCACCTACGGTGGCCTCCGCCGTGCAGTGCACCCCTACGTGACCCACCGACAGGCACCTGAAGCACCTTGCCGGTCGGGCCTGCAGGAGTCGTGCCTGCGCCCTCAGGAAACCTCCAACCAGGAGGCTCCGTCCATCGGCGACCTTCTGGGCCGCCGCGATGGGGCAGCTGACAACCGCTGCCCCCTGTCCACCGGGGCCGAAGCGTATTGCTCCGGCCTTCACGCTGTCCAGAGGGCAGCTTCCCGTCTCCGCCACGGCGAGTCTGAGCTCGTCCGCCGTGACAGAGTCGTCCAGGCCCGTAATGCGAACTTCTGCGCATTTAGTGGGTCTGGACACTCCGACGTCAGCTGCATCCAGTGACTCCCTCAGCTTAGCCGCTAGGGCGTCGGCTTTGGGGCCACTGGTAGCGCCGGCGACCTCGAGGAGCCGGGCTCCCGTCCGTGTGTTTTTACACCGGACGCCCGGAATCTCGAGGGCTTTGAGGTCCACGTTGGCCTTGACTTTCGTCAAGACCTCGGCGTACTCCACGCCCCTCTCCGCTGCCTCCGCCGTCAAAGTGATAACGACGGCCGAGGAGCGAGGGGCGCGGAGCTTCCTCGGCGCTCCCTTCGCGGCGGCGGCGGCGTCCCTCCTCGCCTTCTTGGCCGCTTTTTTGGCGGCCTTCCGCCTCTTTTTGTTGTCCCCGGCCACCGTCCAGCCCCGCTCCAACGAGCGCTGTGCGGTGTCAGCCGGGGCCGAGACTGGGGCTTGGGTTGGGGCCGCCTTCCCCCTCCCTTTGCCCTTTCCGGTCTTCTGGGGCGGGGGCGCTGATGACGGCCCAGCCACCCCAGCTGCTGGCTGGGCTGTTAGGCCCGCCCTGGCAGCGGCCGCATAGGTTGCCCTTGGCGGAGCCAGAGGTGGGCGACAACGGGCGCTCTCTATTGCGGAGATGCGCCTCATTATACGCTCCTCCATCTCCGCCACGAGTCGGACTAAGTCCGGCTCCTTACGGGCGGACAACGCCACAGGTGCCGAAGACGCTGGTGTGGCACCAGCGTGGGCACGAGCCTTGGCGAGATCCGCCTCGAGGCGGGCTCTCTCTCTAGCGTGGGCCCTGCTCTCGGCCACAAGGAGTCTGCCCGCCTCGATTATGGAGCGCACGACCGCTACCAGGGCCTCCTGTTGGGGGCCCCCGGCCACACCGGACGTCTGAAGCAAGGAATCGGCCGCGCCGATTGCCTCCTCGATTCGGTCGACGGGGTTGCCGGTTTTGCCTCGTAGCTCAACGAGGCCAGCACCCCCACCCCCGCTCCCCACATCAGTGGTCGACATCTCGGACGCGACCCCCTCCTGATTTCTCCGTCCAAGACCCCCATCTTCGGCTCCTCCCAGAGCCGCGGACTGGACTGCCACCTTCTTTCGGGCCACCATGGCCTTGGGGAGTTGGCCTCCGCCGCGAGCGCCTCTGCGGCTTGTGCCGACTTTGGGAGCCGAGGCTTCATCGCTCGAGGCCGACTCCAATTGCCTCTTCAGGCCCAGGCGAAGTGAGCGCCTTTTGCGCTTTGGAGTACCCTTCTGGTGCTGCTCCACAGCTGAGACCATAGGGGTACTCGCTCCGCTCCTCTCCGAGGCAGTGTCGGTGTTCGACACTACCTCCAGGTTTCTCGCGTCCTCCGCGATAACGTCGCCGGATTTACTGCTCGGCGACGGGCAGGTTTGACATTTGGTGCTCCCCCCAGAATACGAGTGGGAGCTGCCGGAGCCGTTTGGCTCCGGGAGGGATTCCCCAGACACTGTGTGCCCGGTACCCTCCTGGGTAGATTTCTCTGTAGTTGGCCTCATGTCATTTTGTAAGTTTTACGTCCTTCGACGGGGACGCCTTCGGCACTGGACTCCCTCCAGCGACTCAGCCCCTTGCCAGGCGTCAGAACGTGGGCTTAGAGCATTTTTTATAGAGGTTTACGTCCTCGCGGATCCGAGAAGATCCACCGGTCCTGTCCATTCAGGATTACGGCTGGGCCGGACGGGGTCTGCACCAGACCGGGTCCGTCCGCCCCAGGGTTTTTTATAGAGGTTGCCTTCCTCGTAGCCCTCGAAGAGCCGTCATTCCTGACTGTTGCCAGTCAGGGTTACGACATGGCCGGACGGTGGTCTGCGTCAGACCAGTGTCCACCACCTCTGGACAGAGCCAGCGGCAGTGGACCCGTCCGCCCCCAGCCCGCTCTCCCCTATGCCCTCTGCCAAACAGAGGGACATGCGGAAAGCAGCCCTCCGAACAGCCCTTGACGGGCCGTTCCCACCTCGGCCGGAATTGGCCGCAGGCGGCAGCGCCTCTCCCACCTAGGGAGAGAGGCGCTGCCGTCCCCGTTGCCCAGGGTGCACCACAAGGAGGTTCCGGACCACGCACCCCAGAGTAGCCAGCACCTGGCCAACTCTTAGCAATGTAGTTTACAATTACAGTCGGTCAGAACTAACAAATGTTTTGATAGACAGTTTCAACGAACTATCATAATCATCATCAAGCAATGCCTCCGGTAATCTCAGTTACCGGAGGCATTGCTGGAAATATTTTAAAGATTTCTGTGGAGTATCATCAATCAATATCATCTCATCGGAGATAGGATCAACTAATTGGAGAAAGTGATGACAATGAAAGGGAACTTCCTTGAGATATTGAACGGGAATGAGAAACTTAGAAAAGAAATGTCTCTGTTGCACGGTCGATTTACAGTTTCTGTTGATACCCGGAACAAGCTCAAACTCCTTGTTGACAGCTTGGAAATATGTAGGGATGAGTATGAGCAATCCTGAATAGGATTAGGAAGCTAGAACACCAACTACACCAAGGAGAAGAAAAACTATCAAGAATTGATGCTCATAACTACAACAAGTTAATGGCTTCCGACCAAGTTTGTTCTAGGAGTTGCTTGCCTCCGGGCTGGATCAGGCTGTAGTAGATAGTCTTCATTAATCCATAGTAATAGATCTCACAGGTGAGGGTGACACTAGTACTTGAAAATATAGCAGAATTGTTAAATGTAGCTTGAAAAAAATGAAAGAAATACTTTAAATTAAAAAAAATCGTAACAAAAACTAAGAAAATAATTCACAAACATATTTTTTTTATTGATAGTCACTTAATAGACAGATTAATCAGATGACTATGTACCTACTCCATAGAACTAGACAACATGTCAAGTCAATATGTAAACGATACACGGGATTTGCAACGTGAAATAGACCGTTTTCATGGACAACTTGAAAAAAATAATTATAAGTATGAAATATCTCAAAAACAAAGCAGGGAGCAGGTGCTGGCTATTGGCAGGTTGGTAAACTCCTGCAATTGTAATGAGTCATTGTGTTCTCTAGACAGCTCCAAGGCAGATAATCCTTCCTCGCTGCCACACACCTCGCTAACACAATTATTTTACCTGAAATTAAGGATTCCCCTATACAAAAATACAAACTGTACAAAAATCAAAACATAGCAATGTGTGCCTAGTGATGAAATTGGAAAGGGCATGGGTCCCTTAATGTTAAACACACACTTTGGACATTAATTCAGTAATTGTTGTATGCCTCAGTCTATTCTTAACGATATTATAACAAAGGTTTTAAATTCTAAAATAAATTAAATACATACTCGTACATAAATACTTCATTGGTCATTTTTGCTGGTAACAGGGGAAATATTAATAATAAAAAAACAGTTTATTTTTAATCATTACTAAAGGGTTGTCACAGGAGGAAAAAATATTGGACATAATCTAAATATAATGATGCACAATTTAAGTTGCGAAATAAATGGGCCCTATTATAATAAATTACATTTAATTGACACTAACAAGCTTGTTAGTAACAACTGACAAAAGGTAGACATTACCTTTCCAATTAATATAAGAGACAGATATCAGTTTCGCTATCAAATCATTTTTCAATTACGGCTTATCCCAATAAAATTGGGATAAGGGTAGGTAGAGATGATGAGCCAAGAGCTTGGCTAAAACTATTGCTTCTATTGGGCAAATTGACATTACCCATAATGAGTTCGCCTTGTAGTATGAACTTGAATACTTGTACAAAATTCAATCATAGTACATTATTTAGTCACCACCCCTATTCATCAATCAATTTTAATTTTTTGATGAAATAAAGAAATTTGAGCTTGATTTTAAGTTTAAATATAACGAGAAGCCTGTTTGCTGAACATAGGCCAATCCCAATATGCAATATCAACATTTTAGTAGTAAAACTAACATGACATAAAAAAATGCGCAATTTTGTATCAGGTGAAATATATATGCACGCAACGGCCATTAATAGTCCATATAGACCTCACCATAGAAAGGTTTTGGCCTACTATAACACGCTGGCCAGACGGGTTGGTAAAGGGTTTGTGTTAAGTTTTCCTTCAAGTTAGTGCTTCAACTACGCAGGACTGGTAGTTTACTCCATAAGTCGAATCTTACGACACTTACGGGATAATTACGGATTGCGACACTACGTATTCATAATCCATTACTACATGGACATACCTGATAAAAGACGAATAACTCACCTATGACTGAAAACGCCCAACAGGCGTTGCAATTCTTCTGGTCTTTGACAGGTGACACCGCATTCTTACTTCTCCAATCAAAGTATATGGGTAAAGGTTTATCATTCACAGGCTCATTAAATGTTATCAACGTATTTGCTTCAAGAGAGCCATTCCTCAATATCAAAAATCCACAGCATTGTTTTAAAATGAACAAAATTACCAGCACTCTATACATTATTTGGTTTTATCATTTTTGATCGTGTGCACGTTCATTTTATTTGCAAAATACATCAAAGGCATCCAGGAAATGACATATTTTATAGTTGTTTAAGCGTTATTGGCACGATATGGTCGTTCATATTTGACATAGTATGAATACGTCCGCTTATTATTAATTACTTTATAGTACGATAAATTTATTTGTCTGTTAAGTTTTGGAGATAATTTTATATTTTTGTTAAATTTGGATACCAATCTGAAACAAGCGTTTTAAAGAGGCCCTTAAAAATAAATATTAACAATATTAAATTAGTTATTTATTGTACAGATAATTTTCAAGAATTCATTTGATGCTCTGGTTATAGAATCTCAGAGTTAATAAGAGAAACATCACTTGCGTTGTTGATCACTTTTTTCGAAAAGAAATATTAATAAAAGAGCAAAAAGAACCATTTGACTTAAAATATGAAGATAATTACTAGTAAACACACAAGTAAAACTATCACATTCAGAAAATCAATTCTCAGCATTCGATATGGTGGCGAGGTAACCCATTTGCAGTTGCGTCAGGTATGCAGGCAATAATTTATTATTTTTTATCTAGCTAGCTGACTGTCGGCTGATTACTCTAAAAATGTTCGCTCTCCTGAAATAAGTTGGCTTTTGAAGGAATTTGGTTTGAAAAAATCTCATTAGTAAATGACGTTTTAAACATTTTGCTAAAGGCATGTGGATATTTTAAATGCAAAGTTCTAACTTGTGATGCAAAAACCAATTGTTTTGTTATGAATGAATGCTTTATTTTAACATACATATAAGGGTAGACTAAACAAAACGTGGGAATGGTTTTGTTCTCTTTTATAACCGTTGGACTTTAGAAGGACGATGTTTTTTAAACCTGGTGCCAAATTTTAATGTCGTAATAGACTTGATTAGAATTGCAGTGTCTGAGGTTTGAGATTTTGTTAGAAAATATTTTCTCCTTTGCTAAGTAAACTTTTTAATTCACATCAACAGCCTTTAACAGTCCACTGCTGGACATAGGCCTCTCCTTAGAAAGGAGGTTTTGGCCTACTATACCACGCTGGCCAGACGGGTTGGTATAGGGTTTGTGTCAAGTTTTCCTTCTCTCTGCAGTGCTGTTGTCCTGCGTATTTCGCTCCCTTAGTCGCCTCTTACGACACCCACGGGACGAATAGGGGTGGTGACACTCTGTATTCTTAATCCGTCACCACACGGACAGCTTCCATCACACCACCGTCACAACTTTTTAATTACTAAATGTATTTTAAAATACTGGACTGCCTTAAATTACGAGTATATTGACATATGACGACATAGTTCTAAAACAGGTCGAATCGGTTTTTAAAGGGAGTCTCAAAGTTAATTAAAACTAAAATAAACAATGTGTAGAAAAACCCCTTTTTTTAAACTTTATATAAGGCATTATAAAGACTTCTTTTCAATTGTCATTTTTCATATCATTTAGAAAAGTTAGAAAGCAGTACGACACACATTCCAGTATTAATAATAATAATAATAATGGTTATAGCACAAAGCACCCTATTAAAGCTAATGCTAATCATATTTATCGTAAGTTTGCTATTTAATTAATAAAAATTAAATGTAAACTCAAGCTTCAACCGATGACGGCGATTCTAAATAAAGAAAAGTACCCTTATTGCAGATATTTTCTGCAATGAGAGTACTTTTTTTGCTCTGTATCATTAAGGCTCCTTTCTCATTGAAGTCCATCATATTGATAAAAGTACATATTCAACACGAATGGTAGGTATCTCAGAACGTAATGTTGTCACTTCTGGCGAAGTGCCAAGTTACATCTAAGGCTTATTTTTGCATGATAGGCACATTAGATAGTCAAATATTTATATATTTTAAACTTTCTACGAATTTGTACAAAGGGTTTATTGATTTCCTTATTTATTGCATGGAAAGCTGTACGGTCTAATTATATAACTCATCGCAAACTTGAATAACTTACTTATATGCATAGGTTTCTAAATGTCCTTATTGCGTAATATCATCATCATCATCAACAGCCTTTAATAGTCCACTGCTGGACATAAGCCTCTTCTCAGAAAAGAGGTTTTGGCCTACTATACCCCGCTGGCCAGACGGGTTGGTATAGGGTTTGTTAAAAGTTTTCCTTCTCTTTGCAGTCTTGTTGTTCTGCGTAGTTTAATCCCTTAGTCGGCTTTTATGACACCCCCGGGATGAGACCCTCTGTATTCTTAATCCGTCACCACACGTAATATATTATGTTTTAAAAATAAATTCTAAAACTATTAGAAGATCAGAAAGATAAGTAGACCACGAAATGTTTATAAGATTAAAAAAACTGTGATAGCAAGCTCGGTCACTTGAAGCATCTTCAAAGCTTTCCTTGAGACGTTTCACACAAGTTTTAATTGATCAATTTAACTTCAACTACTACCATCTGACCTGAGATTAGGGTTGAACGTTTTCGAATATCATTATTTAATATAATGAAACTGTTTCGTGACGATGTCATTGAAATGAAATGTTGTTCATTTTTTTGTAGTAAAACAAATTCATTTACGTGTCACAAAATGTAACATTGTGTATTTTAGACTTGTGATTGGCTGTGTCGTTAAAAATGTATAAATCCTTGCCAGACCCGCCAAAAAGTAACAGATACGTACACGGGTCAATCGTGTTTTATACCTAACGTGTTTGAAGAGACTTTCGGAGTGAAATAAAATTCATAGAATACCATTTCACCACCATGTTGATATTTCGTTTCTAATGTGTAGGTAATCTTTCCTCTCACTTTAATACAATCTATAGGATAGAACGACAGTTTGTGACATAAAGTCGGCTATGCACCCACCCAATGACTGTTGGCTGTTAGATGGTAGGTCAGATACCAGACCTTACATATTATATACGGCGACCACAGCAGAGCTCAACCTTTTTTTAAATTCTAAATATGTAGCGACACTGGATATCTGACCGGTTTTATATTAATATTTAATTGTCAGCGTTATTGTTAGTATTCGAAATAAAAGACTGGGTGTAAAGGTTTTTGAAAAATGTATGCCCAGCAGTAGAAATTATAAGGTTGTAATTAAATTAGGTACAAATGCTAGTACACCAAAAAGCTCATTTTTACTCCCAAAATCACTAGTGCTTGAACAGCTAAGCAGTAAACAAGTTGCAAACTTAAAAAAGGAAAAAATAATAAAGTAACATAATAAAAAGATAATGAACCACAGCTAAAAGTTATTATACGAATTACGATAAAAAATATTAGTATTCAGTGTCGCCTATAAACGTTATCAGGCTCGCAGTTATTTTTAATTCTTAAGGTTAAATAATTTAAATAAAAGAAACTTTATGTCTACTAACAATAAAACTATTCCTATCATAACTTAGTAAATGTTAAAAAATATGATTTTACGTTTCCTAATCATCATCTCATCTGAATCCACAATTTTTCTCCTATAAGTATATGTGGGCACGGCAGTGTTCCCGCCAAGACGAGCCAAGCGAAGCAAGGGCACCACCCACCTTTTCCGAAGTGCATCGTTGTTTTTTAAACTCTCATATACATATTGTATGGGTTTGGATAATACCAGATAAAGAACATTTTCAGGATATGATGTCGATAGTAGATTTATTAAACATATAAAGTTTCAATTACATAGCTACTTTAGATTTTATTGAGACCTGAAATACTTCGACGTCATCACTGACTCACTTATGAAAATCAAAATTCTTAGGGTACTTCCTGAAGTTCTAAAAAGCTGAAATTTGGTTTGTAAGTTAGTATTAGTATACAAACAACAAAAATAATCTACAACTCGGAACTTTTATCCCAGAACCTCTTAAACTAGGGGACGGAAGTTTGTATGAGACTGCCTCAAATCTTGATGATGTAGGTCTAAAGATTGATATAATAGAGACCTTGTAATGAATAATAAATTGTCATAAGCAAGTTGCAAAAGAAGTAAAACCCCACCCAAAAACATTTTCATGTAAATGTTGTCAAGACCATATGGTTCACACTGTCAAAAAGTTATCAGGTCTCATGAGCCAAACTTCTAACTCTACACGCCCTAACTCTACACGCCCTAACTCTACAAGCCCAAACTTCATAAACTCTCTACCTTACTCAAAATATGAAGCTTGGCGGTTGCGCTACCGTCCCGTCCGTGTGAAAAATTTATTTCGCAAAAAAAAAATCACTGTTCATTACTTGTCTGTTGCTGCCAAGCTACATATTTTCATATCCATATTTAATTATTTATTTTAAGGAACACAAACAATGTATTGTACAATAACGTCTTAAGCACTAATATGCATAATATCTTAATCTAGTACATACAAATATAATATGTGTCCACAGCATCTGCCATTTTATGTTAACTACCTTGAGAGATACGAGACAATTTACATAATTTCCATGTTCGATAACAATTAACACCTTTACAAATTTACATTTAACAATAAAATGCTAAGCACAAAGCATTCAATGTAATAATCTTATATACATATATATATATATATATAATATATATATTTATTTGCGAAAATCTATACCATACATTTATTTATAATATTCTTAAAATGTGCTTGTTTATACGAAATATATCCAGATTTCCAAAATTCTTCGCGTTTAAATAATTGTACGCATTGCACATTCTTACAATTGGCAAATTTATCCCAAGATTAGTACGACATCTGGGCAAAACAAACATATTGGTTATAGGATTTCGGAGTGGCGGAGGTCGAAATGGTACCTTTAATTTTATTTTTCCTAACAATTCGTAACATATTGTAATATTGTAGTGCTACTGCAACATTTAATACACTGTTATTATCCTTTAAGTTAATACTCAACCCTAGACTGACTATCGCATCAGTTCAATCGGTATTCTCCTTCGAGACTACCTGTTATTGCTAATCTGTGCGCTAAGCGACCGAAACTTTGTATCGCGCGCTAAGTAATCGTCAATTATTGGCGATTCCCTTGATACAGAAGTAAGATTTTGAATCTCGATTAAAATTGTACTGGATTAGTTGCGTTTATCGGATTATAGTGAATTCAAGGTCACAGTTCTAACTAGAAATAAAATAGAAATGAGAAGTTATTGTTCATTTTTTTGTAGTAAAACAAATTCATTTGCGTGTCACAAAATTTAACATTTTAGACTAGTGATTGGCTGTGTAGTTAAAAATGTATAAATCCTTGCCAGACCCGCCAAGAAGTAACAGATACGTACACGGGTACAAATCTTTTTTGCCGCTCGAATATTCGCGAATATTCAAAACATAAATATAGATTAGAATAAACTTTATTGTATAGTAATATTTAGTTTTTTAGAAGATCACGTCCAATTAATGAAGACGTAGGTGAATGACCGTCTTATAGCTAAGATCTAGATTTATTTTGACAAATTTAAATGTTTTATTAGAAAGTATTATTTGTTTATCTGTATAACGAGATCTGGCCCCCAAATCTTTGTGATATGTGGATCAAATTAATAAAAAAGACGATATGTAATTATATTTTCGTACTTACTGTCGTTCCTCCATCTACTGACAAGCAACTTGAGATCTCTCCGTATTCGTATTCGCACATCTAGATACTAACAATCTGTATTCGTGGAGTCTAGCCGTTTGATTGACCTACATGATATATGCAACGATTTAGATATGTTACATATCGTGTGCTAGTATTTGCACTCATTTTAGTAGGTATCTAAATTGTTATTATAACTAATAATTATAATTTTAATATTTTGCACAAGTTACCTAGTTAGTTAGTTTATGACTTTTAGTCACTTTAAAAAAGTATTTCAGCTTGAGTATTAAGTATAACATCTAGAACAATGCAATTAAAAGCTTAATGATTTTTTATGGTATAAAAGGACAAGCTAGCAGACAAGTCGCCTGATGGTAAGTGGCTATCGCCGCCCATCGTTACCTGCAGCTCAAGCATTGCAAGAAGGAGGGGGTTTGAGCTCCGGTAACTTCAATCACTCGGTAAAAAGGAATTAAAGCACTGCTTAATACCGGTTTTCTGTGAGGTCCAGCAATGACTCTAGTCGAGCCCGCCTACGTATGTAGTACCTAAGGCAGTGTCTGGTCAAACAACTGGCAGAATCGACTTGCTCATGATTTTAGTAATATCAAATTGTTATTAGTGTCTATATGCGTATGTATATATGTTTTTATATACTTATGTATTATATTTATGTATTGTCATGTGTGTAACCATCGGTGTAGTGATCCGATTAAGAATACGGAGTGTCACCACCCCTGTTCATCCCATGGGTGTCGTAAAAGGCGACTAAGGGCTTTCTTTGCAGCACCAATTGGGTGGACTGGTAGAGAATGCCTTAGATGACGTATAAATAAAAAAATATACCGAAGTATGCCCCCTCCCTCCACGCTTAATTAAAGATTAAAGATCGGATAAATTATTTCACTCACGTGTGTATTTCAATTCTCTTTGGATTAGAAACTATTCAGGTATCTGCTAAATACACACTTACATAAAATCGTTTACCTTTAATAAATATAGTTGTCCTAATTCTTTTTATACCATGGTCTTATATACCGGTATCATGTGTTATTTACTTATTTATTTAATTTACCTACATTCGTTTATACGGATACAGGTGTAAACAATGAAACATTATCTTTGCCAAACAATATTTCAAATATTTATTGTACAAATTTTGATTTGTTTTATATAATTGGATTTAGTAACACCGATGAGACAGACTGAATAAAGGGGCAAAATTAGTACATTTTGCTTTGTTAGGCGTCGCTTATATAACCTGACTGTTTATTTTTCTTACTAAGTAATAAGCAGTAATTGCTATTCTTTCATCAGGGATTTCATCTCTGAGTTGACTTGTGGTGATAAAACTCAATGAAGAAACATAGCCTTGCTGTTTGGCCCCGGTGAGTTTTTTTTAGGCTATTGCTGGCAAAAGAGCAGACAGATATACTACTCCCTCTCGCCGTATTGCTATGTGACCACCATATCTGGACACCTGCAACTGAACAGTTCCTCCTATAAACCCTGGAGGAATAACGGTCTGAGGGGGTTTTTGAACGCACAAAGAAAAAGATTATTGCACGCAAGATTCGATGTCTATCTCATCTAAAACAACCATTTCCATTCCACAACTATTCCATTCCATAACTTGTGGCCAATTGTACCGCGGGAGAACCATGCTTCGGACCAATGGGCCGGCTCGACTGGATGATACCACGACCTCACAGAAATCCGGTGTTAACAAATTCGTTTACATCAAAGTGTACTGATAGGTAAGTACTGATAGGTGAAAAGCAACGAGTGACCGTGGGACACAGAGGGCGGATACGCACTAAACTTGTGGCTCCCTGATACCATAAAAATAAAAACGTTTTTGTAACTTTTCTGATTTGTAAATATCAACACCAATAGAGTCATAGAAAGTGAGATATTTGCGCTAAACCGGTTTATGAGATATGTGAGGTTATTATTGATTAGTTAAAGACCTACCGTCCGTACCGTGTGGTGACGGATTAAGAATACGTAATGTACCACCCCTAATCATCCCGTGGGTGTTGTGAAAGTCGACTAATGGAGAAAACTACGCTAGACAACAGCACTGCAAAGAGAAAGAAAACTTCAAACAAACCCTTTTTTTTTTTTTTTTTTTTTTTAACGTGTGGAAATCCCCTCGGACCGTCACCCCTCCGGGGTTTGCGGCGGGGTGGTGTGTCGGACTCGGACCGACTAAAACCACACGGTGTGCCACTCTGCGCCTGTAACAGGAGGGATCCGGGAACAGCTGTTGTTAAGACATCCGGACCCCTCCTAGCGCCAGCCCGCTCCTGGTGCGGGCTCCGTCTCGATATTTTTTTCCTCTCTTTATAGGCGACGTCCGGCACACGCGGACGCCGCCCCCTCGCGGCTGGCCAACTAATGCGGGTGGAGGGGAAACCCACCCCGTCCACCCGCGGCCACACTCAGGGCGGCATGAGGCTGTGGTAGGCGGGCCTCCGCCTCCGTCAGGATCGGGTCCGAGTGGAGGTCGTCCTCCCGGGCCCTTTCCGCCGCCTCCTTCCGCGAGATTACTACCTCGCAGAAGGTTGCGACCGCGGTAAAACAACTGTCGCTACCGGCCATGGAGCGTACTACGGCCGGTAGCGAGAGATCCACTCCGATGACTGCAGTGAGGGCCCGGCGCTGCGCCGCCCATGCGGGGCAGACCGCCAGCGTGTGCTGGGCCGAGTCCTCACTGCAGTCGCAGTGGTGGCAGGCGGGACTCAGTTCCCTCCTAGCGACCGTGTGCAGGTACTTTCCGAAGCAACCGTGCCCGGAAAGCACCTGCGTCAGTCGGAAGGAAAGGGTCCCGTGCTGCCGCCCTGCCCACTCGGCGATGACCGGCTGGAGAGCCTCCACGGCGGCGAAGCCAGCGCGTGGAGTCTCCAGCCGGAACGACCAACGAGCCATCGTGGCTCGGCGAGCGGCTTCGCGCCACTCGCGCACATCCTCGGGCGGAGGGCGAAATCCGCTCTCCGCCCGGGAGTCAGCCACTCGCCGATAAACCTCGGCGAGCACTTCCGCCTCCAAATCCCACGGGGGAGTTCCGGCCAACGCGCACGCCACCTCCGTAGAAACGGTGCGGTAACCGCGTATGGCTCTGACCGCCATTACCCTCTGAGGGCGCCAGAGGCGTACCCTATTCTGGGCGGTCAGAGCCGCCGCCCACACCGGTGCACCGTACAGTGCCATTGACCGGACAACCCCCGTGTACAGCCGTCTTGTCGCGACGCTGGGTCCACCCATATTGGGCAAGAGTCGCCCTAGGGCAGACGCAGCGCCGACCAGCTTTGGAGCAAGCTGTCGGAAGTGCTCGTCGAAGAGCCACCTCCCGTCGAGGATCAGGCCCAGATATTTCATCTGGGCCCGAACCGGTACGAGGACCGAGTTGACCACGATGGAGGCGCCAGGGGGTGGACCACGACGGGGCCCATGAAATAACAGGGCCTCCGTCTTATCTAGGGAAACCCGTAAGCCCAGCGCCTCAATGCGCCCGACCACCAGGGAGACTCCCCCTGTGGCCAGGCGCGCCGCCTCTTGGAAGTTTGCCCCCCGGGCTGTCACCAGGGTATCGTCTGCGTAACAGATTACACCCAGCCCGGGGGGGAAATCGGCGCGAAGGGCCCAGTCGTACCCTATGTTCCACAAGAGGGGTCCAAGAACAGACCCCTGTGGAACACCGCACGACATGGGCCGACTCCTCAAATTACCTTCTCGGTCCTCGTACACGACGGTACGCTCCTCTAAGTAGTCTGCCACTAGCTGCCTCAGGTACTTTGGCACCCCATGATAGTGGAGTGCTTCCCTGATGCAGCTGAATGGCAGACTATTGAATGCGTTGGCGATGTCTAATGACACCGCCAACAGCACGCCGCCACAGCTCACTGCCTCTTCGGTCACGGCCCTCAGGCGCAACACGGCGTCGACCGTCGAACGCCCCGCCCGAAAACCAAATTGGGCGTCCGACAGATCGGGGCCCACCTCGCAGAGGTGCCGGACGATGCGGGCAGAAAGAACCCTCTCAAACAATTTGCCCGCCTCGTCCAGCAGCACGATGGGCCTATAGGCCGCGACCGAATCGGCAGGCCGTCCCGGCTTCCTCAATAGGACCAGCTTCCCGCTCTTCCAGCACTCAGGGAAGCGTCCCGACGCCAAGCTAGCGTCGAACACCTCCCCGAGGCGGTCTGCCATGTGGTTGAGGGCCAGGGCCAGCACTCGGGCCGGTACCCCGTCTGGCCCAGGGGCGGTGTTCTTGGAACGGATCCGTAGAACAGCCGCCCCTACCTCCGAATCCCGGACGGGCGGAACATTGTCCTCCCCGTGCTCCCCGTCGTCTCCGGCCAGGGAGGCCATCGACGGGGGAGTGTGTTCCGCTCGTTGTGGGAAAAGGCCCTCAACCACTTCTCGCAGGAAGCTGGGCTGGAGAGTCTCCGTAAGGGGGGGGGCCCGACGCGCGGAGCTTTTGTCGCACCGCGCGGTAAGGGCGACCCCAGGGGTCACGATTAAGTTCCTCCAGCATCTCCTGTCTCTTTTCCTCTTTGGCGCGGCTAATGGCCAGCTTCAGAGTTTTCCGCGCACGTCGGTACTCCTCATGAAGCCGGTCCTCCTCACCGTCTCCACGGTGACGCCGCCGACTGCGCGTGTAGGACCTCCGGGCACGTGTACAGGCCGCACGGAGGTCCGCCAGCTCCTGGGACCACCAGTAGACCTCCTTCCTTGGAGGCCGACGACCTCGAACGCGGGGCATGGCCGCATCGCGAAAGCGGCCAGCCCCCACGTCGACCTCCTCGGTCGGAGCCTGAGGAGACAGCCACGAGTGAATTATGGCTGCCTCCTCTAGTAGGTCCCGGTTCAGCCTGGCAACAGCCCACCGCGGAAAGCGGGATAAACGCCGCGCCACGTGACCCCTACTGGAGTCCTGGGTCCGGGAGAGCTCAAATCGGATATACAGGTGATCCGAGAGCGTCTCAACCTCTTCCAGGACACACCAGTTCCTTACTCGTGCGGCGAGGGCAGGGGTAGCGAACGAAAGGTCCACTATCGACCCCCCCTGCTGTCGCACGCACGTGTTGGTGGAGCCTCTGTTTAGAAGACAGAGGCCCACCGAGGCCGCCCACTCCTCTACGGCCTCGCCCCTGGCGTCCGTCCTGGGGGAACCCCACGCAATGGACTTTGCGTTGAAGTCCCCCAGCACAAGGACGTGCCCAGACGCTAGTCGCCGTATCGAGGTCTCCAAGCTGGTTAGGAAAACCTCGAAGTCGTTCAAACTCCGGTTGGGGGAGAAATAGACACCATATATGGTGATCCCCCCCCACTCGACGGCAACATATCCAGTGCCCTTGTCTCTTAGCGACAAGGGCGGGGAATGAGCCGTCGTGGAACCGACGACTGCCACGGAGCCGTCCCAGTCACCCATCCAGTTTGGACGGGGAGGGACAGAATAGGGCTCCGCGACTACGGCAACACCTATCGACCACTGTGCCATGGTTTGCAGGAAGAGATCCTGCGCCGCGGCACAGTGGTTCAGGTTCGTCTGGACCTGGAGGTTGGAGACTTGATCCATTACTGGATCGTCTCTACAACCTCCTCCATGGGCGACGACGTCGACGCACGAACTACATCGGAGGCAGCCTGGGTCGACTGGCTAACCCCCGACGTCTGCCGAGAACTGCGGGGAGGCTTGCAGCCTCTCTGCCCCATCTGGTGATTGGCGGGCTTATTGCCCGCCGCACACGCTGGGCAGTGAGGGGCGGCAGAGCATTCTGCCGCCTTATGCCCCGGTTGACCGCAGCGGAAACACAGTCCGCCGCAGTCAAAACAACTGTCACACTTGACGCGCGTGTGTCCCGCGGCCAGGCATTTGAAACACCTCATCGGTCTCGCCGCCAGGACTGTGATCCTGGCGCTCACGAAACCGATGAGCAGCCTGCCGGCGTCGGCCAATACTTTGGCCGACGCTACGGGATAGCTGACCCACACGGCGCCAAGCCCTCCTGGACCGGGGCGGATGGTGCCGACCCTGACGTTGTCCGCGCTGCACCCCGTCTTCTCCCGGATTACAGCGCGGACATCTTCGGCCGTCACTGAGTCGTCCAGGCCCGAGATGCGCAGTTCCGCGCACTTGGTAGGCCTGGCGACCCTGACACCATCAGTGGCCGCAAATATTCCCCGCAGCCTCTCGGCGAAGGAGTCCGCCGTCTTTGCGCCTTCAGCCCCAGGGAACTCGAGGACTCGAGCTCCCGTCTGGGCGAGGCGCATCCTGACCCCCACCGTTCCAAAGTCGTTGGCGAGGCTGTCCCGGGCCTTTTTGAAGACGGCCGCGTAGGACAGCCCGCCGTCCGCCGCCTCCGGGGACACGGTCACCACTACAGCCGCGGTTTTGGGCGGCTGTAGCTTCCGCGGCCTCTTTGTGGAGGCCGTTGCCACCGGTGGCGAAGGCTGGGCCTGGGCTGCTTTTTTGGCAGCCTTTTTGGCCCGCCTTCGGGACTTCTTGGAGCCCCTAGCCTCCTGCCAACCTTCGTTGGAGGGGGCAGGTGCGGAGGGGCCAGGCAGGGGTGTCGGAGTGGGGAGCGGAGGGAATGCCACTCCGCTCCTTGGCGCTGTTCTAGGCCCCGTCTTGGCCGGCGCCTGGGGATGCGCCCTGGCCGGCGCCTTAGCCGGTGCCTTGGCCGGCGCCTGGGCCGGTACCTTGGCCCCCCTCCTCGGCTTTTGTGGAGCCGATGGAGTAGTGGCAGACGCCGCCGCCGCGTAAGAAACGCGGCCTCCCACAACGGGGAGCGCGGTCGGAGCGGCGGCCTTAGGCCGCTGTGCCGACGCGAGCGGGGGGCGCATAATCGGCGCAGGAGGCAATCTCGCCTCCAGGCCAGCCAGGCGTCCGTCCAGCATATTCCCAACTGCGATGAGGATTTCTCGCAGTTGGGAGTCAAATGCCCCTGAGTTGGTGGTAGGGGCAGGCTGGGACGCGGACGGGGCTTCCCGCTCGGGGAGGTTCGCCTGGAAGCGGGCGAACTGAGCGCTCAGCTCGTTCACCCGCTCCGTCAGCTTCTCGTTGGCCACCTGCAGGCGAGAGACGTCGCCCGCTAGGCCCTCCACGACCTCCGACAAAGCGGAGGAGGAGTCCTTAAGGGCCCTCACAAACGAGCCCTTAAGGTTCACGGATTTGGTGGCCACCTTGTTGATGACGGCCACCGCCGCTTTTCGCCCTCTCCTGCACGGACACGGGAGCCTGGGGGGCATTTCCCCCCACCGGCTCCCGAACCTTGAGCAGGAGATCCGCGATCTCCTCCTCCGCTACGGCCTCGCCGTCCACCCGTACGTTCCTGTACGACTCCGCGTTGGAGAACGCGGAGCCTGACGGGATCGCGACCGAGGCCGGTTTGCGCGCCCTCCCTCGGCGGCTGCTTGCCACCTTTGGTGGCATCATATCGCCGGACGTGTCGGTTTCCACGTCCCCTGAGCGTCCGCTTCCGTTCCGTTTCCGGCTGTCGCTCCGCTCCGCTTCCATGGCCTCCGCGCCATCCGATGAAGCGGCGGATCCGGAACGCAGCCGATCCGATGCTCTTCGGCTCCCAGAGACCAGCGTCAGACTGACTTCTGGGAGCCCCATCGAGATAGGCGTTCCTGACACCATCTCACCCTCAGTGGACGACCCATCCACTCCACTGTTCCTCTTATCCTTCCTCGTTGCCGTGTCCGTTTGACTTGCCTTTTTTGTTTTAGTTGGTTTTCCGATCGTTTTTCTTGAATTTTGGTTATCATTATCCATAATAAATCCCACGAGTGGGGGAGAACTAAAGGTCCACCCGGGCAGAGATCCCCCATTACCCGGGCAAGCGTAAGTTTTTAACCCAACCGAGGGGTCCGCAGGTACCTCGGCTTGGAGTGCGCTCGCGACTGAACTTCCCATCAGCCATGCATCCCCTGGCCACGCACCAGAACACGGGATTCGGGGATTTTTTTAGAGAGGTTATCTTCCTCGCGGTCCGGGCGGTTAAGCCAAGACCCTCGCCCCCGATCAGAGCCGCGAGACTTAACCACAGCGCTCTTCTCGGGATTACGATATGCCGACGGTTGACAGGGAGACTACGTCCCCCTGCCTGCTCGGTGGTAGTGTGAGTACACGCCGAGCCCGTCCTCCTTTCTCCACCGCTGTCAGCGGAGAAACTGTGGCCCCTACAGGGCCCCGCCATCAGGTTTTTTACCGAGGTTTCCTCCTCCATGCTCCGAAGAGCGAAGAGCCAGCAGGGCAACCGGCAGACACGCCCACCCTGCTGGACCAGGCCTTGCCCGAGAGCCGATGAACGGCTGCCTCTTCTGCTAGAATATTGGCCGCTGGCGATAATCCTCTCCTCCAAGAGGACAAGGAGGGAACAGTACCATCGCCAGCGTTTCCAGGGTGCACCACGAGGAGGTTTTCTAGCCCAGCACCCCAAACCCTATACCAACCCGTCTGGACAGCGTGGTATAGTAGGCCAAAACCTCCTTTCAAAGGAGAGGCCTATGTCCAGCAGTGGACTAACATAGGCTGTTGATGAAAGACCTAATTCTTAATATATCTAAGCAAGTCTAAGACTACTAAGTCTAAGTACCATTAAGAAAATACCTTGAGTTATCACGAATACTACAGAAACTCGATAAAGATACAAAGTGATTTCCAGGAATAAAGTTGAGCTCTTAATCTTAGGCGTTCATTACGCGATAGGTTCTCCTGTTACTTATAATCGATAGTACTCAGTCTTGTTGATTAATGACAGTCCGAGGCTGAGGCCGCCATGAATACACGTATTTGTGAAGGAGAAATATTAGTGGTAGCAACACATCGGTTGTTCTTCAAGAATAAATTGCCACTAAAATATTGAACATTACGTAGAAGCTCGGAAAATTCTTAAAAATCTTTACCGCTACTAATTGTGTCTTAGGTCTTTACCTAGGAACTTGGAAATAATTTATGAAAATTTTAAAATATAAAAAAAGTTGGTATTTATTGTAGCTAATCAAATTATCTATACAGCTTTGTATTTATTCTCTTACTGTAGAAGTCTGCTGGATGAGAGGCGATGAAATCAGCGAAAGCGTTTTGTACTGCCTTTCGGGTATTGATTTTTTCCCACAAAAAAAAAGTACAAATTTGTTGGGGCAAGATTCGTTGAGTACAGTGGGGGACGGAGAGCTGTAACTCTTTTAACTTTGTGATGGTCTATCGTAAAGTGTGAACTCGCACGTTGCCGTTGTGAAGAATTACGGAAAAGAGATTCACCAGTCGTGGTTGTTGAATATCGAGCTTCTCCATCATTGTTTGCGATTCTTTTCAATAGACATCACTGTTCTGCCATTCGGTAAAAAGCTGTGATGTACAAGTCCGGCTCTGGTCCACCCACTGACACGAACTCTTACGATTGTCGTACAGGATCTACTTTTTATCGCAGATAACATTTCAATCTTGTTTCTGTGCCGATTCAGTAGTGCTATGCACTTTTCGACGCGAAAGTATCGCAGATGGCCGCTTAGTTCGTGTGCCACCTACTTAACTTTTTTTCTTTCCAATTTGACGCAAGTGATTAAATGTTGTTATGACACTAACTCAAGCCCGTAGCCGTAGATTGAGTTGGATCCGCTTCCACTATAGTTACCGGCCGACCGGTGAGACTCGTTCTTCAACTTAAAACTTCCAGATCTAAAACGATTGAACCAATAATGAACCATGTTTAAGCAAGCAGTGTTAGGCACGGGCCGGCAGCGGCATTTTCAACCGACTTAAAAAAAAGAAGGAGGTTCTCAATTCGACTGTATTTTTTTTTTTATGTTTGTTACCTCAGAACTTTTCACGTAGAAACTCATTTTCGAAAATTATACGAATTTTCAGTTTATCCATGGCAGCAAAAACTACCACAATTTTACAAAAACAAAATTCTATCTAAACAAATGACTGAATTTTAAATTGAAATAACATGGCTTTCAAATAAAATTTATATGAATCTCGAAATGAGCGCATATTAACAGGTAATTAATTCTGAAAATCCTGGTTTTTAAAACCTCAGGTAAAGACCTATTAGCAGCGGTTGAGGGCCATACGAGTCATACGAGGCTATCGTACGATCTCGTTTATGGCAGCGACGGTCCTGGCGCGATATCCACCATTCGACATTCTGACTGACATAGACGCGAATGTCTATGATTTTTTTTTTGTTTTTTTTTTTTATAAATGACAACTTTCTACTAAACTTAAAGACACTAGGCATATAGACTTTACAAATATACATGAAATGGACACAAAGAACACCCAGATTCAGAACTATAATTTGTAGATCATACAAAGTGTCGTGCTGTGTGGGGATCGAACCCACATCATTTAGCGTAGTAGGAAGCGGCGTGGCGACCGCTTAAACCAGTACGCCATCCGTGCAGTCTATGGCGATCGGATGAATGGTACGGCATAAAATAGTAATAAACAAACATTGATTTTCATATTTAATAGTCTACTTCATGATTAACGAATTGACGTCATCTCCGAAAATATATTTGGACATCTCATAATATATTTACTTATGCCCACAAGTTAACCAGCGACGCTTAGATATACCGCTATAAAAGATACGCAGCGTTTTTCCTTTTTTCTGTGTACCCTATAAAACTTAATCTAATTCAGTCCGATAGTTGGTACGTGGTGTGAATACAAACACCCAGATAGTTCTACTGCTGCCAAAGTTAAAAAAAGTTAATTAAGTGACTTATGTTTCTTTTCCACCAAGAGCTGAGCAGATGTGATGTAAATACTGATAAGACATTGTAAAAGCTATTCAATGCTAATGTTTATTGCTATCTTATACACAAAATATGGAGGGGGGGGGGGGGGGGGTTACTCAGCGTCTTCATTCGCTGAAATTCTGACGAGACTATTGGTCGAGTGGTTAGTAACCCTGACTGCGAAGTCGGAGGTCGTGGGTTAGATTTCTAGCCATTTGTGTGTGTTGAAGTATAAAAGTATGTTTTTCGGTAGTCGTGTTACTACAGTACAGGCTCTGTCTAGTTTGGGATTAGACGAGAAAACGAAGAAACTGTTCTTTTCTGTAAATATTCTCAAGTGAGGGGTTACCGTTATTATTTACCGGCTAGGTTAATTTTTTTATTTTTATTAAAGCTCTGAATTGAGCAAAATTGGCGTCAGAGGTCTGTACTCTGTCTGTGCCTGGTTGTGTTCCAACATAGATTGCCTGACCATTGAGTCTTAAGTTCAGACTTTCACTTTTCATGTTATATAATTGATTGTATTATAATAAAGTAATTTATCTGGGGACGAAACGAATTAACCCACGCTGAGTTGAACTTCCATCTGATATATTGCCTGGACTCGGTATGCAACCACGTGCAGATTTTAGGAATGTAATGGACCGCCAGCAAAACACAGAATAAACACAGCTATTAAAAATTGCTGATTCAATCTTATGTCATTCAGCTTTAATTTCGAACGTTTGGTCTTTAAGGGGACCCGCTTAATGGTTGATGTTCCGCTTGATACGGTTGCGGGAAGGGGGCCACCTCAGACATCTTCCTAAATACGTTCTTAAGTGGGACTTCATTTGTATCACAATAAAATATACTGAACGGACAAGTAATAAATTCAATTACTGATGTCAAAAATACAAAGAATTTACATACATAAATTGTTAAGAGTTCTGGTAATTCAGATCGTTCATGACGGGCCTGTTATATATAGTAGGCCAAAACCTCCTTTCTAAGGAGAGGCCTATGTCCAGCAGTGGACTGTTAAAGGCTGTTGATGATGATGATGATGACGGGCCTGTTGGTATGTCGGTGATCTCGACCGCTGAGTCCAAGATTTCCATCTAGGATTATGGATTGATATAATTTCCCTATTATAATGTGTTTGTATTTACTTACACCAATGAATATGTTAATTAAAAGTCTGGCATACCCACTACCTAGTTGAGAATCAGATGGCCTTGTTTAAGTCGTCTCAAGTAATTATTGTTATTCAAAGTGTAGAAAAACACTAGTTATACCGCAATAGGTAAAATGTACAAAAGAAATTGTGCCAAAGTGTTAACAATCTGTTTTCCTCGGAGCAACTTCATAATTAATTTTAAAATATTTCAAAGCGTAACGTGCACTGTAAACTGTGTTTATGTATCAAGACTAGGTGCTCCATCATTACTTGAAGGAAACGGTACATTATTTATATTGAATTATCTAATAAGCATCTTCCCTACTGAAAGACTCTATCAGATAAGTGGCCTGCTCTCTGTTAGAAAACTTTATATTATTAAAATCGTTTTAAACAAACACAAGACACTTTCGTATACTTCTGGTCTCATGCTGGGAAGGCGTAAAGATGTTATTATGGAAGTACCAGTTACTAAAACTAAATTTGCTAACAGAGAATACACTAAACGCGCTGCCAAATTATACAATAGAATAAACAAAGAAATACATATATATGATAAAAATTGGTATGAATGTAAGAAACTTGTAACGGTCTGGCTAAAGCCACTGACCTATGAAGTTACTGAAACATACTTACAAGACATTAACTAACCCAAACCCACCACCCACCCACACACACACACACACACACACGCACACGCACACACACGCGAACTCACACGAACACACACACATGCATACACAACACGTACACAGCTCATAGACACATAATAATATAATTTACATTTAGTTATGGAAAAGCGGAGTGTCCTAACACAGGCATTGTTTGCTTAAAAGGAGGCTCCAACCACAAATTAATGCTAAAAGTGTTATTTTATTGAAAAATAAAGATATTTATTTATTATTATTTATTATCTTTTGTTTAGCTTTTTGCTTTCTTGTAAATGATTTCGGTAAAAGAGACGGCATTCGACGAAAAGAGATTGACCAATGAGCGCACATCATCATCATCACATGAACAGCCTTTCATAGTCCACTGCTAGACATAAGCCTCTGCTTAGGAAGAAGGTTTTGGCTTACTATAAAACGCTGGCCAGACGGCTTCTGTCTGTTATTCTAGTTAGTAGTTTGCCTTCTTAGTCGGCTCTTACGATACTCAGAGCATGAATGGGTGGTGAAACTCATTATTCTTAATTCATCACCACACGTGTAAGTGTTTTGCCGTCAGACGAAACCAGATGATACTAATCCATCAGCTGTGCGCTTATTTTGTGAGAGCATTAATGCCCGTAAATATAAAAAAATGTAAATGCGATAGTATAAAAGTTTATGTATAACTACTCGTATGTACCTAAATTAGATTTTCCAGAAATGTTAATATTGCTCACTACTGAGGTAAGATGTCAGATGTTTAACAGTATATATAACTACCGTTTTTTTTATAAACCATATAATCTATACTATTATTATAAAGCTGAAGAGTTTGTTTGTTTGTTTGAACGCGCTAGTCTCAGGAACTACTGGTCCGATTTGAAAAATTCTTTCAGTGTTAGATAGCCCATTTATCGAGAAAGGCTATATGCTATATATCATCACGCTAAGACCAATAGGAGCGGAGCACCAATGAAGAATGTTTCAAAAAACGGAGAAAATTTATTACTATTGAGAGACGCAGACGAAGTTGCGCGGGTCAGCTAGTAGGTAATATTCTGTGTGGTATATTGGATTCATCAGACTAAAGCCCAGTATAATAGTGTTAATATTAAGTCATAATTTACATACAATTTACAGACTCAACATGTATATTTTTACTAGCTTTGACCCGCGTCTCCGCCCGCGTGTACATATGTTCGATTGTTGAAATAATTTTTGAAATCGGTTTAGTGGTTTAGCGTAACGAAAAACAAACAACCAAACAACCTCACCTCAACCTCATAGTTATAATACTCGTAGTACGGATTATGATTTGAAAAGCTCCATAGGTCATCTTCGCCGGGGCTCAAGGTGAAGTGATATGTCGGAATGGAACCGACTAAAATCACATGTGTTACGCCACATATGAGTGTATTTTTTTTTTATAACAACTCCCGCATTCGGAATATATTCATAGGAATATATTCCAAATGCGGTTCGCGAGGGTTCTTTACAAACATACATGAAACGGACACAAATAACACCCAGACTTAGAACAACTATTTGTGGATCACACGAAGTGTTGTTCCATGCGGGGATTGAACCCAGAACACTTTGCGCAGTAGGAAGCGGCGAGGTGACCGCTTAAACCAATAAGCCATTCGTGCAATCACAAATAACTCAGATATCCCCTAGTAAGGAAGTCTCCAAGAACCTAATATACCTATTAATTTGTGTCGTTTTTTGTGACTGGTTTTTCCTAAGGCTTATAACTAGTTATAAATAAACAAATAAAGTACATACACAAAATAACTGATTTCAACGATAAAGTCGATACTACGACTTTATTCGGAGAAATATTTTTCTTTTTTTTTGTAGCCTAGCTTGTTATACCTATTGTTATGTCTCGGAACACCTACACTGGCTATTTATTATTTGAGACATTTATAGACTCGTTCTGAGCCAAATTGTTTTTTCTGTGTTAATATAAATTTATAGACAAATTAAAAGCATTATAACCTGCCTATATTTTCCTCTTTTTCTAAAGGTTAGATAGAAAATTAGTGGCAATTATTATTAGAAATATAATTATTTCAAATATAAAGCTTGCATCACATATCTATAATACGATAGTCCACCATCGACTTTACCAAACTAAAAATACTCAGGAACAAAAATACTCATCAACAGTTTATAACAGTCCACTGCTGGACATTGGCCTCTTCTTAGAAATAAGGTTTTGTCCTACTATACGTTATACGTTGCCCAGATAGGTTAGTGTAGGGTCTGTTTCAAGTTTTCCTTCTTTTTGCAGTGCTGGTGTCCTGCGTTCTTTTGCGCCCTTAGTCGGCTCTTACGATACCCACGGGATAAATTGGGGTAGTGACATTCCGTATTCTTAATCCGTCACTACACAAGCTCGTATAAAAGTCTTTATTTTGGTATTCGAAAAGTTGTCATAAAAAGCCGCCATAGAAAAGCCGCCCTGAGTCTGGCCGCGGGTGGACGGGACGGGTTTTCCCCCTCCACCTGCCATAACGGCCAGCCGCGAGGAGGCGACGTCCGCATGTGTCGTCGCCTAAATAGAGAATGTACCTGAAGGTGGTGCCCGCATCGTTGCGGGCTGGCGCTAGGAGGGGTCCGGAGGGTAAAAAAAAAGGGTCCTTTAATAAGCTCTCGCTGTTTTATCAAAGATGACAGTAGTAGTACTCCGTGCTTGAAATTTCGAATGGTTACGCACTTGCAAGGAGGTACTGTATCTAACCTGAAATTTCAGTGTGTGATAGTTCACTTTAGTGTAAACAAAGTAATTTTTTATTAGTTTTAAACTGTCAAAAGAAATCTGCAAGAATTCTATGTACTTCAGCACATAGAATTCTTGTTGAGACTTATGGTGACAATACTTTGTCGGATACGACATGCAGAGACTGGTTTCGACGATTCAAAAATAATGATTGTGAACTTGAGGATAAAGAAGGTTCGAAGAAAAAAATTTAAGACAAAGAATTGGAGGAATTACTCGATGAACACCGATCAGACGCTACCAGAACTTGGCAAAACATTACAAGTTGATGAGTCAACTGTTTGAAAACGTTTTAAAGGGTTAGGAATGATCCCGAAGCAGTGATTTTGTTACATGACAATGGAACCTACCTGGAAACGCCGATGGGAAGTTCTACCCCACCTATTCACCTCACATAGCCCTTTACGATTTTCACCTATTCTGTTTGATGGCACATGACTTAGCTGACCAGCGCTTTCATTCTTATGAAGAAGCTAAAAAATGGGTGGATTCCTGGATAGCCTCAAAAGAAGATTTTAAATAAAGTTTTTATTTTGTAATAAAACAGCGAGAAGTTATTCAGGGTCGTTTGTATATTGGAAGCCAGCACAGGACCGGTTGTTGATGCGTAGCTTGGGAGTGGTCTATGTCCAGCAGTGTCTTTAGCCTGAGATGACAATGAAAAAAAAAAACTCTACGGGTACACTCACGCATTTAACGATTAGACGTATTAAGCGTCCTTATTTTCCCACTATCCATAGTAATCCATACTAATATTATAACTGTGAAAGTGTGTCTGTCTGTCTGTTACCTCTTTACGCTTAAACTTCTGAACCGATTCAGATGAAATTTTGTTTTGAGATAGTTTGAGTCCGGGGAAAGGACATAGGATAGTTTTAATCTTTAAAATCATCATTTAAGGGGGTGAAAAGGGGGGTTGAAGATTTAATTTGGAAGTAATAACCGCGGAACTGATTTTGCGGAATTGAAATTTAATGAATTTAATAAGTTTGGGTTGTGGGGAAGGACATTTTTACCGCGATAACCGATATACACGCAGGCGGAGCCATGGGAACAAGCTAGCTTTTCAAGCCAAACTAATTGCTAGCAATAGGATATTTCATTAATGAATAGGATTATTGTGAGTATTTTAAAAGGAATGGTAGATAAGAAGAAAAAACAAAAGAGCTTAGATCACTAAAGATAGACTGAAAATCAAATGTTATCTAAACGATTTATTTAAAACCTTTCATCGCAGATTATTTGCGTGTGCAACGTAATAAATCGTAATAAGCCAAGCGTGAAATGATGCTAATTGAGATATCGTGTCAACGGTCCATAATTTAATTAAATAGATTTCTATATCACACGAAGAACAAGTCTATCCCTTAACGTTAAATTTACATAATTATTATCTAAATTCATTATCACAAATTTTTTTGCGCTAGCCATGTATAAGTTAAAAAACTAACACTTAAGTGGATTTAGTAGTACCGCTAAAATCTTTTACTAAGTATTTTGATATCTTTAGAGAAGGTTTTTTATTATGGTTGTAGCCGTTTCAGGGCCTTTCCTATTTTGCGTAGTAGATAGTAGAGTGGTACACCGTGTGGTTTTAGTCTTAAGCCTCAAGTTGTTTACAAAAAAGGTCTTTCTTCCCCACTTTTATTAAATGAAGCAATAAATTGGGTAAGACAATTAAAGTTGATAATTTTATTAAAAGTGAAGTCGAAAGTTTTTTGTAATAACTAAAAAATAAATAATAAAAATAAATTAACATTTAATGCAAAATGTCAAAAGAATACACACACATATACAACCCATTGAAGGTATATTACAATCATATGGGTAGTGCGATTGAAAACCATTAAAAGCTGTAAGGCGGTATGTACGTAGAACATCTGAATGAAAACAGTAATCAAAACAGCACATCACCACTCGAAAATAAAGTACCATAATAAATTTTGTCTACAAACGCGACCCTTCTAGTTAAGTCTAATATCCCAATCCCAAGCCATATAGCACATATGAATGTGTGCACAATTCCTGTCACAAGCGCAAGGACTAAGCTTTATAACTCACCCAATACTAAATCTCAAAAAGCATTAATTTTCCAGCAGGGTGGCACATTTCATACATCATGGTCATCCTAATCCGGTTTTAAATGAACTACAGGCGGGTAACAAAATAAAATAGGTTTGGTCGGCTATTGTTTCACTTAATGTACAGAGTGTTTACAGGCTGTATAGTGCGAGGCAAACTGTAGCGAAAAGATTACCGGTTTTGTTTGTAAAACTATAGGCAAATTTATTAACATTTATATTTGGTGTACTTTGCGGTGTTTACATTCAAAGAACATAATTTAGAAAGTCTACTTTGCTGATGTGTAAGGTCTGGAGGTTTTCCTAGTCCTGATCCATTTACAATCAGATGCTTGTTTGTAGCGGTTTACATCAATGACGATACGGTATTTTGACTCCTCAATGAAATCTTTTGAAATAAGAACCGTCGTAAGGATAATTTTGTGTAAATTTTTATTGAGTTTGCTATTTCTTCCACTCTCGTACTGTGATTTTAATTATAATAAAAGGTATTAAAATATTTTTGTTTTTAATTACTTGAACCGAATTTCTAGTGTTAATGAACACTGAATACAAAAGAGTATGCATTACAAGAAAGTAGTGTAAATAAGAATAATTCCACCTTTTCTTTCATCAACATCCTTTTCGTTAACTTTTACTTAAGAAATAATTAAAAGCAGTAAAAGATCTTGAAGATAGAATAATTAGCGAACCTGGGGTTAATTGAAAGAAGCTTTAAAACAACAGGATTTCTACGAGTTTGAGAAGCCATTGTTGAATGTATTTAATCAATGTTTTGACTGTTTTATCAATATTATTTCGAAGTTTTATATCAAAACAATTGCCACGTAAAACGAGAACATCAAACGAAGCCATTACTTTCTTAGTGGTATAAAAAGGTGTTGTGGAGAAAAGGGTATCTTGTCCCTCCAACACAAAGAGAGGATCCTTCGACCAAACCAGGTGACCATGCCTGGTGGCTTAACGGTTGATGTTAGGAAGTTGTGAACATGCTAATCGTTGAAACAATTGTGAATATTGCGATACAGGATTAGCAGCTATTCCGTAGTTCAGTGTGTCTCCGTTAGATTGTGCTGAAGTAAATTTCTTAGTTTTATTCTATGTGAAAGTATCTAGTGCTCTATTTTTCTTTTGGCCTTTCCTTATCTCGCTTAATTGGGGTCGGCGTTCCTTATTAAATGAAACTAATTATTTCATTCCTGTGCATTTGCTTGGCTGGTTCAGATCACGCCAAACATTTCTCAACCAGGTGAAGTATTTTGACTCGTATTACAGGTAATTATGTTATTTTTATCATATATTTATATCATTATGTTTTAATAAGGTGACTAATAATTACCAATCACCGTATAAAAACGAAAGGATATAAATAAATTCTTCGTGATATTTTAAAATAAAATTTACAACTAATTAGTTGTAAGTTTTATTTTATGATACAACTCTTGTAAATTAAATTTTAAAATTGTTCGTGAACTATCACGCAGAATTTTCCAAACGATGCCTTGTAAATTATTGTGGAAGAGACGGGAGCTATATGTAAGAATCGTTGTTGTTGTAAATATCCTCTCTGCCTTCCCCGAATGAGGCGTGTGTTTCTGCCATTTTAGACATGTATGTATGTATATTTTTATTACAAGTATCAATATTAAAACATCACGATGTCAGATCCCACAACATATATTTTATGAAAAATAAGTAATGTATTGGAATTTTCTAGAAACCTTTCTCTGCAATGCTGTATAACCTCTGTGCATGCAAGGATGCATATGTATCAAAATGAAATGGAATGTAATTTAAAAGCATCTTGGCGCCAATGTAGGTCATTCTTTGAATTGCGTTGGACTTTTATTTCCTTCATCGTTCGATTGTTGCCTGCAATCGGTTTGGTTTTTCGTTTTTTAGCTGCTCATCTATTTCCTGTTTTTAATCCCGCTGTAGTTGGCTTACAATTATAAGAGTAAAAGATTTTTATTTATTCAATAAAGTTTTTGCACAAATTAATGCATCCGCTAATTCAATGCCTAATTACAATACGACATAAAGTCAGTACAAAACTAACCAAATTGTAAATATTGTTGTACATTGTTGAACTTTTTTGCTAAGTTAGTTATTTAAAATGATGTACGAATGTTTTAAATAAAGTATCGAAGTAATTACAAGCGTAGTTTTATATTAAATTTGTTGTTATTTATTTTACTGGTACTTGTATTAACCAACATATGTACACTATTTTAATGTTAGTTAAACTCGTAGTTTAAATAGACCTAAATATGTATTTTTCAATAGTCCAATAGTAATATTATTAGGCTACTTTATATTTCATATTTAAAAATTAATGTTATTCGTGTTTTATGATTTTAATCAGATAATCATGAAATATGTAATATATAACAAAACAAAATAGTTACGTATTATTAAATCCAGCCATCGCTGTAGCTCTTCAATAATAATCAATATATAAAATAACTGAAGTCCCACCCAGAATACCACACCAAGAATAAACCCAAAATTTTTGACCCAAATAAAACAAAAAAAAACAAATTCTTAACGTCGCAACAAATAGATGTTTATAAAAAAAATCCTGAAAAGTATTGGTCGGTTCATCGGTCCACTACACAAGCCAGTCCTTTCAGAAGGTTCACTTACGGACAACAAGGCATTAAGCACAAATCCTTTTATCTAGGCGTCCAGTCGCGCCGGTCATGCGTGGCATTGCTGCCTAGCGTGTGGGTTTAAGATGAGCGGCCCCCGAGATTTGGGAGTCCTACGTTAAGTAGCAATTGATGTAAGTAATGTTTGTTAGTTTTCGCGTGATCTGAGTAATATTTATGGTATAAGACATTTATTACCTGAAAAGAATATTAACATTCGTTTGTCAGAGAAAATACAAGATAAATATAAAAATAACAAGTGCCAAGCGGAGTTTTAATTGTATATTACTATTTTTACATATAAGTTTGAAATGTTTTTAAACGACGAATTTGTTTCATTTTATTTTTGTCGTTTGGAAGAGTTTTGAAGCGTGTTACAATAATAAAGTGATGTATTTTTATAGCATACTTTTGTTAGCTTATAAACTATGTAAACGAACCTGGTTTTTTTTTGTGCTTTATAGATTAGATTCATTATGTGTATGAGTTTTGATAGCAATAGATTGAGATATCCATTTTTAACGGGCCTGTTGGTCTAGTGGTTAGTGAACCTGACTACTAAGCGTGGGGGTCGTGGGTTCGATTTCCACCCACGACAAATATTGTGAGATGAGCCCAATTCTTTGGTCAGTGTCTGGATGTAATTTATCTCTAATATATATCTTTTTAGAAATATAGGTATGTTTAATAAAATGTTGTTACCATAGCACTGGCTCTGCCTAGTTTGGGTTCAGACTGCCGTATGTGAGATGTTTAAAGTTATTATGATTAATATTATAATAACTTTATAATATGGAGCTGATCTGATGATACAGTGGACAGTGGAATAATTAAGTAGGTTCTATTAGCTTCTCGACTTAGGGTTGATATGACTCATGAAGAGTCCAACAGATCGGGCTTGGTAACGATAATACTATGATTAATCAAAAGGTGGTCAGTGGAACCCTTTTTTAACTTTTGATTTAATTTGCCATTTACGCGTCTTTTTATTTAATAAATTTGTAAAGGATTAATGGTTTTAATCATGTATCAGTCAAAGTACCAGGAGGAGTATCAATCAACATACAAAAGGACAGCCCCACCCCCTCGACAAGGTTGACCAACATGACCCGGTTAATAAAAAAAGGAAGTTAATTAGACCCGACAAATCAAGATCCCAAAATAGGAAAGAGTTAAGATAAAGAAGAAGAATTTAATCATGTGTGTATATTTCGGGGATTGTGCTCGACTAGTGAAGAGCCAGATACCGACGTAGTCTCTTCACACATGTGAAATAAACCGTTTACTTTTATAAATGTGAATAAAACTTAAAAAAATATTTTATTGTAACTATATACTGCACTGCACAGTTGGCGCAGTGGTTTAAGTGGTCGCCACGCCGCTTCCTACTGCGCCGAGTGTTGTGGGTTCAAACCCCACATGGGACGACACTTTGTGTGATCCACAAATTGTTTTTCTGAGTCTGGGTGTTCTTTGTGTCCGTTTCATGTATGTTTGTAAAGTCCCCCGCGACACAGGATATATTCCTAATGCGGGAGTTGTCTTTTTAACCAAGAAAAAAAAAAAAAAAACTTAACTGCGTAGTAAACTACGACGCCATCCGTCATCGTAGGTAGGTACTCAGCGCAGTAGCTAGCGGCGAGATGACCGCTTTCACCTCGCCGCTTGCTACTGCGCTGAGTATTGTGGATTCGATTCCCACATGGGACAAGACTTGGTGTGATCTACAAATCATTGTTCTGTATTTCGGTATCATTTGTGTCTGTTTCATGAATACACATTCATGTAAAGACTTCGCGACACAGGATATATGCCTAGTGCGAGAGTTGTCTTTGCAGTAAATTAAAAAACACTATGAATATTTTGCCTGTTAATATATTTTACGGTTAGTGACCCTGACTGCTAAGTCGGAGGTCATGGGCTCGATTCCCACCCATTACAAACAAATAAATATGTGATGAGCACGCAATGAGTGTAATTTATCGACTGTATGGATGTATTTTGAAATGTTAGGTATGTTTATCAGCAGTCTGGTTACCATAGCACAGGCTCTAACTTTTTTGTAATCAGATTGCCATGTGTAAAATTCGTTAAAGTTATTATTATTCTATATATTATTATTAGCATTAATACTAAGTAAGTAACTAATCTTTATCGATGGTTAGCAAACAATTTCATTGTATTAAAGTGGAGCGTCCACTTTAATGAGATGTAACGCAAAAACGCTGATATGTTTGTTCGGCTCCGTTAATTTTAATTACTGACTTTTACAAGACAACCGACAATCCTATACATACAATTTAGCTTAGCCATATCTTAAAAGCTTAAAAGTAAATACACTACGTAACTACTACGAAATACAGATCAGTCAGATTTCTACTCCAGTTAATTCGTCATTCGCCTGGATCATCTCATCTTCTTGGTAATTATTTTCAAAATGATAAGTCTAGGAGTGGTTGTTACAATTTAAAAAAAAAAGCTAAAGAATGAAACAACTTTTTAAATAAAAAATATGTCTTGTATTATAAGGCCAACTTCTAAAACGAAGTCATATCTCTTGAGGCTTTTCCGGTATTTCTAATATAGGCCCATTCAGGTTTTGTTGGGGCCTCATACAATTCCCTATAGATACAATACATCCCACAACCATTTCAGCGCTGCTATAAGGGTGCGTTTTGTACAAAGCGAGAATATCTCTCATCCTCGTTTGGAACAAAACACACCGCTAAGAAGAGAGTTTTAGGATTGAACAAATAAGATACTATGGAAATCATTGGGAGAGGCCTATGTCCAGCAGTGGACAAGCATAGGCTGAGAAGAAAAAATAAGATACAGATTCTCTACCTGAATTAGATATAGGTTAACCAGATACAATAATTAAATGAAAATGCATCTAACGTAGATTGTAGAAAATTGCAATTGTCTGACGCAACTTTCCGTATGGAATGAACGGATGACCCTTATTCATCTCGTGGGTGTCGTAAGAGCCGATTAAGGCCAACTACGCAGGACAACAACACTGTTGTCGCAAAATTATACAAATACGGGGCATAATACAGCAGACTGTGATGACGGAATAAGAATACGGAGTGTCACCACCCCAATTCATCACGTAACTGTCGCAAGAGTTGACTCAGGGTGCCAACTACACAGGACAACAGCACTACAATGAGAAGGAAAATTTGACACAAACCAACCCGTCTGGCCAGCGTGGTAAAGTAGGCCAAAAAGCCTCGTATCTAAGGAGAGGTCTATGTCATGCAGTGGACTATTAATAGCTGTTGATGTTGATGATATAGCGGAGTACAATCATTTGCTGCCTCGTAACTCCGCTTGTATTCGCTTACCCGCTCCGCTCCTGTCCGCTTCATCGCTTCGAAAGCAACAGCAAATAAATCACATTAGAGAAACGTTTACGCAAGTATCGACAAAAATGTATTTTCGTACATTTTTCCTTCTTTTATACTTGTTCCTACGAGTAATATTGTGTCCTTACAGTTTTTCAGAGTTATGTACTATATATTATCGCTTAAAGAACGTAGTATCTGCGCCAAAAAAGTTCCTTAAATCTACAAGACTAAGATAAATTATAGGTTGGTTCATTACTGACTGTAGTATTATGATATTGGACATCCATTGAAACTCCGTATACTTTAATTTAGAAAGCCGAAAAGTTGTAGAGGTTTTTTGTTCAGGAAATATTTGAGAATTTCAAAGTCAAATTTACATTTCTACTTATTTAGACCTTACTCAAAGGATCTTTTGTTTGGCATCGTGTGCGAAGTGGGCGCTGAGTTCTAGAGAAAGTTGACCAAAACAACAATATGCCATTAGAAGGGACAGCTAAGCTGTAACTTCAACAAGAATGAAGTAGGTACATTTAACTAATGATTCTTAAATTGGCTTCGGTTAAAATACTTGGAAAATGAACAGAAAACGAATAGATTAATGTCTTTAGACCTAGAAAATCTAAATATACGAGTAGGTCTTTAAAATATTTAGGGCCAGTCGATTTTCATTTTAACTCTTTGTCGTATTGCGAGTTATAAGTTGTTTGTGTCTAAAAATACTGAAACTGGTTTAAATAGAAACTATTGTAAGTTCTATTCATTTTTATTATTATTTCGAGAAAAATATTTTTCTGGAAAAAAATGTTGACCGGCTTGTTGGTCTACTGATGTGGCCCTGACTGCTAAGCCGGCGGTCGTGGGTTTCATTCTCACCTAGGAAAAATATTGTGATGAGCACTGTCATTTGATCTGTGTCTAGGAGTAATTTATCTATAAAAATATATTTATCATCAGTCTGGTTACCATTGTACAGGGTCTGACTAGTTTGGGAAGTGTGAAGCTATTATTACTACTTCCCATTTTCGCAGCAGTTTTTATTGTTGCTGTGCTATTATTAGTCGTAGCGTGATGTTATATGGCCTTCTTTGATAAATAGACTATCCGACACTAAAAGAACGCGTTCAACCAAACAAACAAACTCTTCAGATTTTTAATATTAATAATAATTTTCAAAAAAAAGGTACATGATCTCCTTCTCAACGAGATGGCAGAACTATCTAATCCATAGTATACCTCATATTCCGGTATTCATAGTGTGCGAATATAATATGTCTATGTATCTATAATAATAATAATAATGACGAATAACTATCGGAAATATATCCTGAAAGATGGTACGGTTGACATCTGTCGGGCATGCCACCGTCCTGGCGAATCAATCAGGCATATTATTTCTGGTTGTTCTCGTCTTGCTTACGGAGAATATTTGCACAGGCACAACCAAGTAGCCAGGATCGTACACCAACAGCTTGCCCTTAAATACCATCTTGTGAATCTAGAGGTGCCATACTACAGGGATGTGCCCGACCCAGTTCTCGAGAATGGTCGGGCCACGTTGTATTGGGATCGATCTATTATCACAGACAGGACTATTGTTGCCAATAAGCCTGATATTGTGCTGATAGATCGATTAGAGCGCCGCGCAATGATTGTTGATATCGCCGTTCCACATGACGAGAATCTCGTGAAAGTTGAAAAAGAAAAACAAATTAAATATTTGGATTTATCTCACGAGATTGTCGATATGTGGAATGTTGATTCAGTGATCATTGTTCCGATAGTCGTATCTGCTCACGGATTGATAGCCAAGAGCCTCGACCAACACCTTAAGAGGCTCACGTTGGACGGCTGGATCAAGGGTCTGATGCAGAAGGCAGTCCTTCTTGACACGGCTCGTATAGTGAGAAGGTTCCTATCTTTGGAGTCCTAACCACCGGTGTCTTGGTCCCTGTACCCGATGTCGGTGGTCTACTATTTTTTATATTTTTAAATGCATTTTTTTATAATTTTTTATAAAGTGTATGTTTAAAAATGTAAATAATATGTATATAAAGTAAATAAAGAGAATAATAATAATAATATACGGCACGATACGGCACGTATTGTGAGGAAGTTTCTGTCTCTGGAGTCCTAACCACCGATATCTTGGTCTCTGTACCCGCTACCGATGGGATACTATTTTTTATATTTTTAAATGTATTTTATTTTTTGTTTTTGTATATAAATATATTTAAAAATGTAATTTATATGTATAAAGAATGAAATAAAGAAATAATAATATTATCTTTATTAATTTCTTAAACATCTTACAATCTAGTGGCTGGGGTCTCCTGTTAGGCAATGAGAAGCCTGTGTTAGGAGACTCCGCTCCTCCTAATGTTCCACGATAGCGTATAAGTAGAAAAAAGAAATAAATAAAAATGCAACTATACTATTTAAACCAAATCAAGAGAAGATCATTAAGCTACCCACACCACTCACCCATTAGAGTTTCACCCACCCACACACATTCCACACTCATGCACACACACACACATATGCACACACATATATTATTTGTATTAGTCTTTTCTGCAAGCCTTAAGTTGGTTGGTAAGTATTACTTTGTAAGAGTACATGGCAAATAATTAATTGAGTAATGAGAGTATAAAATGTCTGCAAAGTAGATCTAATAAATATAATTGAATATATATGTATGTGTGTAATTGTATTTATGATGTATTGTGTCAAATAAGTAAAGTAACCGGCCTCGGTTTTCTATGTGGTCCTTTTCCGTGCCGTTTTGTGGAAATATACTTCTATAAAATAAGCGTAAATATGTGTATGTATGAGTTTATATATGTAGCGAACCGTTTCATATACTTTCACTTATTACTTAATGTATTAAGACCTAACCTCTGTGCACCTACCTTACAAGATTTCTACACCACCCAAAGGTTGACTGGAAGAGAATGCTCTGGGCATTAAGTCCGCCGATGTACAAAAGTGCATAAAGTTAAATAAATAATTAAAATAAATAAATAAAAATATATAAAGGGAGCAAAACTCAATCAGGTGAGAAAACTGATCGTTTTATGATAGTCTTAAGCTCAGACACGCTTACACTGAAATTATATTTTACAATGCAAAAATTACTGGCTAAGACTAAGACAGACAGCGTTGAATGCTTGTTATTTCTTCAAGTCGTCTTCACACTATTCGAAGTGAGGTCAATGGTCGGTTTTGATATCATGAACAAGAAGATGGGTCTTCATGATATCTCATAGCTCAACATAAGGCATTGTCATCGCATTGGAATCCCCTCTGGGGAACATCGTCGCTCAATACTGGTGAGATTCACTACCGCAGAGGCTAGATCTGCAGTCTAGAAGTCCAAGACATCTCTGAAGGGTTCCGTCTTTGCGGTAAGATAATTTCTTACTAAAATACGTCAGACAGCTTTCGCCATCGCCCGACAACATTTCGGCATATCATCTTGCTCGACACAGGACGGTATTATTGTAATCAAAGCCCGCGATAACAACCGGTATAAAATAACATCAACTGATGAGCCCAAACCGTCATTGGCCAAATACATCATCCATAAGTAGGAGCGACTCCGGTATTGTGACCTCGGGCATCATTAATAAAAGTTCGTGGAAACAATCTTATATGTGATACCACTGCTGATCGCTGTGTGTGTATAATATATCACTTTTACACACACCACATACATCATTTTCTTTTAAAAATATTTATTCCCTTATAAGGTACAACTAAGCTAAGACTTGGTAATCATTCTGTGTCAAAGGCGCTTATAATCGTACCACTTATTTAGGACTTATCTTTCGTTCGTACATTATCGATTCGTTATCAATCTTCGCAAGTATGATCATGTGTTTACTTTCCGCTCCCAGCTACAATGGCTACCAATTCGTCAACGCCGCAGTCTGCGAGCACTGACTTCTCTTTTCTCTTTTCTCAACTCTCTATAGATATCTGAATATCTGGTTCCTCACATTAAATGCGTCTCTGGAATGCACTCCCTGCCGAAATCAGGATGTCCACAAAACGCCTTACGTTAAGTCAAAAGTACGTAAATTTCTTAGGAATGTATTGCACGAACAATCACAACGCTAGTACCCGGCTGTGTATTTATATTTAACATTAAATTGATGTATGGGTATGTTAATATTCTGTGTATGTATCGTGTATACTTCTAGACTTATATGTAAATATAATAATGTAATCTTTGTTATATCTAACGTAGGCTTATCTTTTATCTACCAAACTATGAACTACGACAAATTTGATATTTTATCTTTGCACCTACCGCATCATTTCACCACATCACCTGAAGTTTGACTGGGATAGAATGCCTTATGGCATTAAGTCTAAGTATTTCTACATCATGTGCATCATGTTTAAATAAATACATAAATAAAATATTACTTAATATATTTCTAATTTATTGTGTATGGAGTTCCGTGTGGTGACGGAATAAAAAATACGAACTATCACCACGTCTATTGATCCCGTGGGCTTCATAAGTGCCGATTAAGGAAGCAGGTCAGACTACGCAGGACAACATCAGTGCAAAAAGAGAATAAAAACTTGGAACAAACTCTATGCCTTGTTTGGTCAGCTTGGTGTAATAAGCCAAAAACTTATTTTCTAAGGAGAGGCCTATGTTGAGTAATTGACTATTAAAGGCTGTTAGTGATGATGATGGATTGGCTTACACCAATGAGGTGTTTGAATGGTTTTAATATATTTCCTAGATTGTCCAACCAAGAGGGATTCGGAATACTATACACAACCCACTATGGCCTATCTTACATCAAAAATAAAAAATAAAATCTACTGGTAAACTATTGCATAAACCACTCTTTTATGATTTTTTTATGGTATACAATAGAGTCACAGTCAAATGCAAAAATAATTATTACTTAATATTACTCGAATACACCATCATCAACAGCCTTTAGTAGCAAAAAGGCCTCTGGTTAGTAAGGAGGTTTTGGCCTACTATACCACGCTGGTATAGGATTTATTGCAAGTTTTCCTTCTCTTTGCATTGCTGTTGTCCTACGTAGTTTACTGCCTTAGTCAGCTTTTACGATACCCACGGGATGAATATGGGTGACGATACTCTGAATTCTTAATCCGTCACCGAGTACATACATACTCGTATATTGATGTTTTGAAGCAAAGAAAAACATGCTCCAAAAAGCGATATTTCCAGCTTCATCTTAGAGAATAGTTGCAATTATTTTAACTAAACGGAATACCAGACTGCTATTTATTTTTTTAAAAAAAGCTTTTATTTCAACAACTTAACAACCAAAACAGAATTAATTAAAAAAACAGTAGCGTATAAAAGTAGATCGAAAAATCTAATTACAAATTAAAATCACCCCAAGGGCTCCTAAATCAGTCCTAATTTTAGCAAATTTAATTTGGACCTGCTCGACCTTTGATAAATTTGAAGAAATGGTTTTAGTCCCATTGGTATATTATAAATTATTTTTGAAACTTTTTTAATTTAAGTTGGAAATAGAGATTTTCCAACAAAACCTCGATTAATGATGGCTATAAGTGGTTCCTGTTTGCCAACTAAAGCTTAGTTCCTACTTCAACTTGTTATTAATGGAGTTGAAACTTCAAGTGACCATGGACTTCCATTCAGTTTATGCTGCTCTGATACCTCAGTTTCAAAGCTTAAAGAGATATTGCTAGCTTAGTTATCTTGAACGTTTTAATTTAAAGCAAGTTTTGATTTTGAACCCTTGGGCCCCTTTTCGGGCGCCGATTTCCCCCCGGGCTGGGTGTAATCTGTTACGCAGACGATACCCTGGTGACAGCCCGGGGGGCAAACTTCCAAGAGGCGGCGCGCCTGGCCACAGGGGGAGTCTCCCTGGTGGTCGGGCGCATTGAGGCGCTGGGCTTACGGGTGGCCCTAGATAAGACGGAGGCCCTGTTATTTCATGGGCCCCGGCCGTGGTCCACCCCCTGGCGCCTCAATCGTGGTCAACTCGGTCCTCGTACCGGTTCGGGCCCAGATGAAATATCTGGGCCTGATCCTCGACGGGAGGTGGCTCTTCGACGAGCACTTCCGACAGCTTGCTCCAAAGCTGGTCGGCGCTGCGTCTGCCCTAGGGCGACTTTTGCCCAATATGGGTGGACCCAGCGTCGCGACAAGACGGCTGTACACGGGGGTTGTCCGGTCAATGGCACTGTACGGTGCACCGGTGTGGGCGGCGGCTCTGACCGCCCAGAATAGGGTACGCCTCTGGCGCCCTCAGAGGGTAATGGCGGTCAGAGCCATACGCGGTTACCGCACCGTTTCGACGGAGGTGGCATGCGCGTTGGCCGGAACTCCCCCGTGGGATTTGGAGGCAGAAGTGCTCGCCGAAGTTTATCAGCGAGTGGCTGACTCCCGGGCGGAGAGCGGATTTCGCCCTCCGCCCGAGGATGTGCGCGAGTGGCGCGAAGCCGCTCGCCGAGCCACGATGGCTCGTTGGTCGTTCCGGCTGGAGACTCCACGCGCTGGCTTCGCCGCCGTGGAGGCTCTCCAGCCGGTCATCGCCGAGTGGGCAGGGCGGCAGCACGGGACCCTTTCCTTCCGGCTGACGCAGGTGCTTTCCGGGCACGGTTGCTTCGGAAAGTACCTGCACACGGTCGCTAGGAGGGAACTGAGTCCCGCCTGCCACCACTGCGACTGCAGTGAGGACTCGGCCCAGCACACGCTGGCGGTCTGCCCCGCATGGGCGGCGCAGCGCCGGGCCCTCACTGCAGTCATCGGAGTGGATCTCTCGCTACCGGCCGTAGTACGCTCCATGCCCGTAGCGACAGTTGTTTTACCGCGGTCGCAACCTTCTGCGAGGTAGTAATCTCGCGGAAGGAGGCGGCGGAGAGGGCCCGGGAGGACGACCTCCACTCGGACCCGATCCGCCGCCGGCAAACCGGGCGGCGGAGGCCCGCCTATCACAGCCTCATGCCGCCCTGAGAGTGGCCGCGGGTGGACGGGGTGGGTTTCCCCTCCACCCGCATTAGTTTGGCCAGCCGCGAGGGGGCGGCATCCGCGTGTGCCGGACGTCGCCTATAAAGAGAGGAAAAACATTGAGACGGAGCCCGCACCAGGAGCGGGCTGGCGCTAGGAGGGGTCCGGATGTCTTAACAACAGCTGTTCCCGGATCCCTCCTGTTACAGGCGCAGAGTGGCACACCGTGTGGTTTTAGTCGGTCCGAGTCCGACACACCACCCCGCCGCAAACCCCGGAGGGGTGACGGTCCGAGGGGATTTCCACACGTTAAAAAAAAAAAAAAAAAAGTGTTTGTTGCAAGTTTTCCTTCTCTTTGCATTGCTGTTGTCCTACGTAGTTTACTGCCTTAGTCAGCTTTTACGATACCCACGGGATGAATATGGGTGACGATACTCTGAATTCTTAATCCGTCACCGAGTACATACATACTCGTATATTGATGTTTTGAAGCAAAGAAAAACATGCTCCAAAAAGCGATATTTCCAGCTTCATCTTAGAGAATAGTTGCAATTATTTTAACTAAACGGAATACCAGACTGCTATTTATTTTTAAAAAAAAGCTTTTATTTCAACAACTTAACAACCAAAACAGAATTAATTAAAAAAACAGTAGCGTATAAAAGTAGATCGAAAAATCTAATTACAAATTAAAATCACCCCAAGGGCTCCTAAATCAGTCCTAATTTTAGCAAATTTAATTTGGACCTGCTCGACCTTTGATAAATTTGAAGAAATGGTTTTAGTCCCATCGGTATATTATAAATTATTTTTGAAACTTTTTTTAATTTAAGTTGGAAATAGAGACTTTTCCAACAAAACCTCGATTAATGATGGCTATAAGTGGTTCCTGTTTGCCAACTAAAGCTTAGTTCCTACTTCAACTTGTTATTAATGGAGTTGAAACTTCAAGTGACCATGGACTTCCATTCAGTTTATGCTGCTCTGATACCTCAGTTTCAAAGCTTAAAGAGATATTGCTAGCTTAGTTATCTTGAACGTTTTAATTTAAAGCAAGTTCTGCAAGTATTTGAAGTGCTCTGGAAACTATTTCTGCTGAAGTTGTGATTGATTTATTATTACTAATAACACCAAGGTGTGGGATGTAACTTCTTTGCATAATTTGAATTCTCTATTAGCATAAAATTCTTTCGGTAGTTTGTATAAAATATTGTGCATAACAAAGGCATTCAAATAACGGGTTGAGAATATGCTTTCACTTGTTTACAGTGATATAATAACATAGCTGTACCATCTTTAATCTCTGGGTTCGCCTCTTTGGTTTTATTTAGTCCTGGTGTTCTAATCTGTACGAGTACATAAACGAATCCTAAAAACTAATTAAAATCATTTGTATGCATAACTGTTGCCATCGCATTTCCCATTTTTATTATTTCACTTTAATCCAGAACAAAGAATAATAAGTAACTTTCCTAAATTTATTTTGCTATTAGCCATCAATGAGGAAACCAGGTCACGTAAACGTTCTTTTCCTACGAGTATTCAGAGACTAAATAAAAATCTGCTGCAATACATCGGTGATGAAATTCAGTTTATTAATTAATGTTTAGTTGTTAGCAAAAGTTTCTTATGCGATGTGAATTTTAGTAAAAAGTAAATGACATGTGAATGACTTTAAGGGACTGTAAGAACATTTCATTCATTCATTTTAAGTTTTTTATAGAAATATATTTCAATTAATGATCAAATACCTAAACTGTTATAGTTATTTGACTACCGGATGGCGTAGTGGTTTGTGTAACGGACTGCTATTCCAAAGGTCGCGGGTTCGATTCCCGCTCAAGTCAAACATTTGTGTGCATGCACATTTGATGTTTGATTTGGTCTGGGTGTTTCTATGTATAATATGTATGTATTTACAAAAAAAAAAAAGTAAATATGTATTTATATCAGTTGTCTAGTACCCATAGTACAAGCTCTGCTTAGTATTATTATCAGGTCTGTTTATAAGTTTTAGGATTGTTACATTTTTCAAATCAAATCAAGTAAAAACTTTCGCAAAAAAAAATTGTCTTGGAGATTCTTGTTTGTTCTTTTCCATTGGATCCAAATATTGGAACAGACAAGTAGTTTCACAGCTGATTTTTCACTTTTTTTTTTGTTTTTCTTTTAAGACCACTCCCGTATTAGGAATATATCCTGTGTCGCGGGAGACTTTACGAACATTCATGAACCGGACACAAAGAACACCGAGACCCAGAACAACAATGGAGACAACATTAACATAGCACAGGCTGCCTAGTTGTGTGATGTGTTAGCTGTGATATGTGTGAGGTATATATAATATATATTCAATAATAAATACTTACTTTGGTCTTGAAAATATACTAACCACCGATTTCATAGTAATTATCCCACCATCAACATCAAAACAAGTAAATATCACGCTTAATAAACAGACCGAGGGAGCCTAAGCTTGTTATTAGTGGACGTCAGAAAAATAATTTGGTTTGGGAGGAGGCCGTTGTGAATATAATCGTGAACAAAATGAATCATAATAACTTGATGAATAGGTATACCTCGTAACATTTTGACCAAAGATACTTGTCACGACAAATTATTAATTATCTTTTAAAAAAAAACTTCTTTTGACATCATTATGCGCATTACGCTTTTGTAATAATTCTTTGTGATCGGCTAGGGATTTAAGAACATTTTTTTTGGAACCTGTTGTAATTAAATTTAATTTGTTTTTAGATTTAGTTGTTCCATTGAAGATGTTGTTGTTTCATTAGCTGTGTTTTGATATAATTCAAGGGCATGAATTACCTCCGTAGTGTATTTTGGAGAAGACTCTATGGAATGTGAGTAAGGATATGGCTAGGAAGTGAGTAAAGAGTGAAATGACAAATGATGGAGTTGAATATAGGAATCATCCTCATTACCTGGATAGTTGGCGCTCCACTACTGTGCGCTTTTCGAGACACTTTTTGCCCCGCACAACCAATCTGTTTAACAGGTTATCGTCTGCGGTATTTCCGGACCGATACGACCTTCAAACCTTCAAGAAAAGAGCGTACTCCTAAAAGGCCGGCAACGCGTTTCCGACTCCTCAGTTGCAGACGTTCATTGGCGGCGATAGTCACTTTCCATCAGGTGACCCGTCTGCTCGTCTGCCCCCTCTAACATAAAAATAAATACTTACTGCGGCGACCAAAATCAAATAATTATTGGCTTCTACTGATTGCCAGAAAGATATAGTGAGGTAGCGATAAAAAGGCCAGTTCTGTTAGGAGCCTTTTCAAATAATTTTCGTACATTGTACTTAGATAAATATTTAATACCTTTACATGTGTACAAATCTGTATGAATTTTCTTCCGTGGTTATGACATACAGCGGTTGAACATTTGAATGCTACGTCCAGGATCATAAATTTGTTACCCGTGTAATGCAAATATTTGTGAACGTTACCATGTTCTTTTATTACTTTGTGTATTTTTCAGTGTTGTAAGATCCAAACAAATTATAGATTATGCTTCATTTCTGCGTGAAGTGTGTATAACAACTCTAAATCTTTTAATGTATTACTTGACTTGACTTTGACTTGTATGTACTAGTATTAACGCACACCAGAAGGGTTGAAATAGAGGATTCGGACTATCCAGCAACAACCAGATGCTTACAGATATAAGTAATTATAATAAAATTCGGCAATTCTAACCTATTTATGTCTGCAATATCCAATTCCTGCCATTACCTTCCGTTTTTACCTACTTTTTTTTAAATATCCTAGAATGCCTGATTGACGGCAATAGACGTGCCAATATACTCGTATACTAAAAATATACTGCTCAGATTACTGGCGTTTAATATGCATCTGTCTACACTTTCTGGAATATAGGTTTGAGTGTATATATTTATGTTAATATTCTTCTATTACATGACCCTAGAAAAGTTTATCACAAACAGACTATACAATAAATTCTTGTGCTAAATATATGTATATATATATATATATATATATATATATATATATATATATATATATATATATATATATATATATATATATATATATATATATATATATAAGTTAATACTCCTCATTTCTTTTATACCTAGAAATCTGATACTAAATACATATTCAATATATTAATATCAAAACACGTGTATCGGAATAGTTTATTGAGATCCTGAAATTGCTTATTGTTTTTATTCTGAGATGTTTTGTAAGAAAAAGTATTGTAGCTAATGTAGGCGAAAACTGAAATTAACGATGACTATTTCAACAAAACTTTAGTTAAACCGATCTGGCACACTCATAATTAAAGTACCATGCTTCTGCAAGAATGGGTCGGCTCGACCGGAGTGATACCAAGGCCTCACAGGCCGGTGTTAAGCAATTCTTTTCTTGCCTCGATCCCCACCCAGACAAATAATTCATCATTTGTTCTGTGTCTGGGTGTACTTTATCTATAATATGTATATATTCAGAAATTTATAAGTATGTTTGTCAGTAGTCTGGTTACATATTTCATAGCACAGAATCTGCTGGGTTTAGGATTAGACGGCCACGATGAGATTGTCAAGTTATTATAATTTAACAAAAAGAAAAAATCAACCGAGTTTAGCACCTCCTTTTCTTTCAAGTCCGTTAATAAGAACACACTTTTATGTGACACCCTGAAAAATAATACTGAATAATTCGGATACGAGAGATACAGGATATGTACAAAAACCAATATCGACAGTGTTCGCATTCCGAGCCCTAAACTAATTTTTGCATACAAGCGGAACTGCCAACCATCATTCATCGCTATAAATTCTTCTGATCCCTTTTTACCGACCCGCTCTGATGAAACTGCTAACAATAGGCAAGCTTTAGGCTAGTTTGATACCTCAAAAAGGTATCATGTGAAAGCTTTTAATTTTTTTTCGTTTTGGACGGCCTAGTTGCAGGGGAAGTTGAATTCTCATCAAACGAAATATCTAACGCCTGCACTTCTCCACAATTCCAGGTTTATGATTTTATATATTTAATGTAAATAAAATTACTATCCGAACACATTTAGTATTTACTACCTTCATTATCAACACAGTAACAGTCTACTGCTGGACATAGACCTCTCCTTAGAAAGGAGGTTTTGGCCTACTATACCACGCTGGTGTCTGGCCAGCATGGTATAGTAGACCAGGCGGGTTGGTTTAGGGTTTGTTTCAAGTTTTCCTTCTCTCTGCAGTTCTGTTGTCCTGCGTAGTTTACTTCCTTAGTTGTCTCTTACGACACCCACGGGATGAATAGAGGTGACGACACTCTATGTTCTATTACACTGTCACTCTTATCTGTGGTTATATATATTTAATGTGAATAACATAACTATCTAAAAACATTTAGTATTTTCTACCTTACCCAGGTTTTATGATTTAAAACTAATAATAATACATAAAATTTAATTGGGTATATACAATATTAAAACTTTACACAAATTCTAATCATGAAAATTTATAAATTAGAAATTTTAGTACTAAAACCTTTTTACAGGCAATCTTTGTCATTTTAATTAGAGGTTACCTTGAACAGCGTAAAAAGGTAAACAAAAGTATTGGATTATTAATAGAACTACATAATGTTATTTTGAAGCTCTTTTCTTACTCGAAGCTATGTACACATATTTTAGAATATCTGTAAATTTATAACAACAAAACTCATTGACGATAATAACGAATTTACCACAAAAATCATTAGGACTTACGTCAGACCGACAAAGCGAGTTCATATTCCATACTTATCAACGTGAAAGTGAGTTTTTTCTTTGTTCGTTTGTTACGCTTTTACGTCTAAACCACTAAACTGATTTTAAAACTTCTTTCACCAATGGAAAACTACATTATCAGTGAGTGGCACAGGAAACTTTTACCGCGATAACCGACTCGCACGCGAGCGGAGCCGCGAACAAAACCTATTGTGTAATAAATAAAAGTATTATTTTGTTCCTTGAGTGTTCACGCCTTATGTATTGGATCTATTTTAATGAAATTTAGCAAACATGTTTACGTCAGGATTACATAAAAGGACATGAGGTTATGCATGGGAGAGTCATGCCTCGCCACCAACGGGCCGACCACGACCTCACAGAAAACCAGTATTAGGCAATTCTTTCCTCGTTTTTCAGGTGAGTGCGGTTACTGGAGCGCAAAGGACAGCACGACTCAATCGTGACTTCAGTTACAGTTGTTCATGGCCGGCGGTAATCACTTACCATTAAGGGACCCATCTGTCGGTTTGCCCCCCCCCTCCCCCCTCCCTCCTGCACTATAAATATGTAACTTTTATAAAAGAACTGCTTATACTCGTAGTACTGAAAAGTATAGATTCCCAAAGTCTACAATGACTCGAGTTAAGCTAAATATAAGTAGTATATCAATAAATTAAGCGCTTATCTTTCTATTAAATAAAATCTCAAAAAATAACAGATTGATATGCCTGATCTCTACAAAAAAAGTAAGTTCTCTAAGTGCTATTAAGCGTTAAGCAATCCCACTTATACACGTTTAAAGCCTGGCTTGTTGAGACCATTAAGGCTTTCAGTACCTTTATCACTAATTGTATGCCTTTTTATGCGGACTTACTTATGTTCACCGTTATAAGTTCTATATAAAGCAAGGATATGAAAACAAAAAGTGTTTATATTCTTTGGTGTTACTTAAATCACAAGTGGAGATAACTTCACTCGTCACTTTATTCCATTTTCTTGTTTCTTTACACATTTAAAAAAGACCCGTGATCTAATCAAACTCATATACTTCCCCAAATGTGGACAAATTCATTTTATTATACAGGTCTTTAATATGATCTCAGATTATCGGTCAATTGGTATTTCACTGCAGTGAAGGTGCTAGTTACGAAATTATTTAGCTTTACAGAAGAGGTTAACCATAATTGTAGTATTTAACCTATGTTGTAACATGTAGTATGGTCACTAAAGTAAGACGAGGAAGTCTTACAGTAGTCGCATCATCTGTCGTCTATAACCTGCAAGCCTTTTGGAACGAAGTTCCTTATCGCGCGTTGTGAAAGGGGGCTAGACGGAAAAAAAATCTCACGAAAAGTTGTAACGACACTTTTTATTTTGAATTGTCACTTGTCAGTCATTCAGCGACATCTATCGAATAGATAGGAAATCATTACTTTTCATCTCAGTAAAATTAAAATTTATGTTCTTAGGTTGAGCAAAAAATATTGTATTCGACATCATTTCTCAAGGAGATTTTACCAATGTATAAATTGTTTTAATTAGAAACCAACTGAAAAATATATGGCGTTGTAATTAAAATCGTGTCAAATCAGTTTTACTCGATCGTTACAACTTCGTTCCTATCGGGTGTCCCACGACACCACACGGCTTTTTTTTCCTAAACTAGGTTAGGTCGTCTACTACGATAGGGCTGAAGTTTGATTTTTAAGGCGGAGCGACTGCCATCAGACCTGCACAACCCGAGTTCTAGGCTGTAGCCGCTTTTCTTGTCAGGCGGACTACTCACCGGCTTACCCAGTGGAGAGATTCACGAGATTACCTCAGGGCGCCTTGTAGACAACAGAAGTGTGTGCGTGTGGGAAACCTACGGGACTCCTTAGAGAAAGACAACTTACACCTCAGTCATACATACATGTATATTTCCAAAAAAAAATAAAGTTACAATAATAAAAAATAAATAAATTAGTGGGTATATAAAAAAACCGCAGCGGCGCGCGTCAGAGCCGAGCTGATGCTGCTCGGAGCCTCCTCGTCTTCAATCCAGGAGGTCACTTCCCCTGCCGCCCGAGTCGGCTATTTATATTAGGTATAAAGGAAGGTTCAATATTGATATTAATAACGTTAACGAGAAGTACGTAACCCTTTCAATATTGATATAAATAACGTTAACGAGAAGTACGTAAACCCTTCCAATATTGACATTAATAACGTTAACGAGAAGTACGTAACCCTTGAGTACGGCTGTCCGCTTGCTTGGTGAGCCGCGTGACTGCCAGTTTGCCAGAGGGTACTGAGAAACTTGATTTCGCACCAGAAGGCCACAAACGAAAAAGCATGCCGTCTGAGACTAAATTGTCTTGACCCGAAATCTGGAGCCCTACGAATGGATTAGCACTCATATTATCGATCAGGTTCCAGAAACAAATAAGTACAAGAAAATTATGAATATACTCACCACTGGCGTGGGTACTTCGAACAGATAAAATATTACTAAGATGAAATCACCAGACAAACAAAATACTATTTAAGATCGAAAGACAAGAATTAGCAGAGTGTCCCTTGTGGCTGAAAGCCGGACTTATATATGTTCGGTTTGTGAAGTTTCTAGAAAGAATCCCTACTTTAGTCATTTCAAACTGTCACTCAAGCTATCAACGAGTTCAACACGAACCAAATCAAAAGCAACTCGCTTCCTACCATAACAATACACTTTTAACACCAATACAATTTGTCAGGATAAATTAATACAATGACTTACCTATAAAACAACGCCATTTAGTGGTCCGATGGCGGACGAAGGACATCAATACTATAGTTACAATCTACTTTGGGTAAATCTATAAATGCGACGCGGGCAATAGGTGTCGCTGTTTACAACTCCGTACGCAATACTAATATAATAAAAAAATAGCTGTTACAAGGCGATATCGAAGTTCTGTAGATATACTGTTGTCGCACTTTTTAAGGCTGTAACTACTCGAGAGGATTGCTACAGAAGTTCTTATGGCAACCTGGAGGGGTCTCAATATGTTAAGAATGGTCACCCATCCATAAGCTAACCTAGCTAGGATTGCTTAACTTTTGCAATGTATTTATCTACTTGGTAACCACTTAAACACGAGCCCCTCTATATCTAACATCTGACTTCGAACATTCCTAAATGGTGAAATAAATGGCGTACGCTTCTCTGGCTTCCTGTCCTACACACTTCCGTCCCTTTTCACGAAATCATAAATTACAGGAAAGCAAGAGGAAAGAGTTACACATAAAAAATAATGAATTTAACCTACCGTTACGTAATGCTTATAGGTACTATATATGCTATAATATTCAGGATGAAGTTTTTTTTTTAAATACCAAAACAAAACAACTAATTCATAGCGACTTAACTTCAAACCATGTATTACGTCATAAGTAAACAAAAAAATGATGCTTACGTCTATACTCATAAAGTGCTAGGAACTGTTTCTCTAACTTTATATTTCAGTTTTTGACCGCAGATTTACGGCAATCAAGTCAATTAACATTCGGGAACAATACATTTGTCTGTAATGAAAGTAATGCACTAAGTCATTCATTATATATTCATTAACATTCATATATATTCATATATTCATTAATCGGTTCATAAATGCTGCCGGAGTTCTAAGGCAACAAACACAAAAAATAAAATCGAATTTCTTTTAAAAACCTTTTCTTTTTTTTGGGAGACACAGACTTCAACAAAATTGACAATTGTGAACTATTGATTTACTACTACTACTACTATGAAACAGATCCTGAAATAAATATCATAAAATAGGAGTTATCAAAGTCGGGTTAAAGTCTTAAAAACAAAAATATGCAAGTAAATTCTAACGCTCATTTTAAAAGTCTGTTAAAACTGCAGTCTGAGCATGTAGAAACAGTGCTATGTAGTTCTGAATGGGCACTAAATATCTTTTTATTGGTTAGAGGACCAAGAGCTGTGACGTGGTTTTTAGTGTTTGAATTCATTCAATTTGTTTCATGGAAATTTAAGTTTATTTACTTACTTTACAGCTAAATTACACGTATATTTAACCTCCTTTCTAAGGAGAGGTTTATGTCCAGCAGTGGACTGTTAAAAGCTGTTCATGATGATGATGATGATGACACGTATATTTTATTTTTATTAATATCATGGGTGAGAAAGTGGTTAATGTACCAGTGTAATGTATTTACGTAATGTGAAAGTTGATCGGATATAAATGTTATATTATAGTCAAAATATTTTGGTTTCTATTCCAGGTGTATCCATACTTCCATACTTCCATACTTATATTATAAACTAGCTGGTGCCCGCGACTATCCGCTTGGAATTTGAAAAGCGCTGTCTTAGTGGATTCGATTCCCGGACCGGGTAATTTTTTTCACTGGTTTCCTGATGAAAAAAATTGCCTAAGTTATATAGACAGCTACCTGTTAGTAAAATATTATCAAAATCGGTCAAGCCAATTTGAAGATTACCCGGCACAAACAGACAGACTAAAAAATATTTAAACTGAACTAACTAACTAAATAACCATGTGAGCATGAAAAAAGACATTTTTTTGACATAACAAACAGATTCAATTTTATTTATTTGTATTGTATGCAAGTGAGTTGGTTTGATTCTTTGTTTCTCACGCTTTCACGCCTAAACCAATAAACCGATTTTAAAAATTATTTCATTAATGAAAAGGTATATTATCAGCGAGTAACAAATAATCGCGATAAGCGACATACACGGTGGCGGAACCACAGGCAATAGTTAGTAGCATAGAGAACTACAAATTGCTCTTAAAAATAAAAATACGTAGCTTTGCGGTACTGTTGAAAGCGGTAAAACTTCCATCCCCAAAATTAGGATGATTGGCACTCCAACAGTATGCTTTTGCAAGAAACTTTTTACCTCTCAAAACCAACCTGTGAAACAAATTGTGGCCTGTGGTATTTCGGGGCCGATACGACCTACAAACCTTAAAGAAGAGAGCGAATTCCCGCCTCAAAGGCCATAAACGCACGTGTCTATAGGCGGCGCGGTACTCACTCATCATCAGGTAATAATATGTTTGTAATAATTATTAAATTTCTTTTTAAATATCCGAAAGATGCTTTATAGGTATGTCTGGTGTGAATTAATTTTGTTTTGTGTTAATTATAAATTGTTTTTTGTATTTATTTATTTAGCCCTCTTTACCGAAATCCGGGAGAGGGGGCTGGGGCTTCTACAATCTCACTCGCTCAGTGAAAAGTACTGAAAGAATTGCATGATTCTGGTTTTCTATGAGGACGTGGTATCACTCTGGTCGAACCAGTCCTTGTGTGCCGAAGTGCACTTCATAGACTCCCCCACGGACTCTCCCTAAGTACTCCGACTCCACCTTGTAAAAATAACTAAAAAGATTTACTTGCAGAAATAAATATCATTTCATTTCACTCTATTAGAACATTCTGAAGTAGATCCCATCTTAGAAAAACCTTTTATACGACTTGTAAACAGTCTTAAATATTTTCTATGCGGTCGAAACTAAAAGAAATATTCCAAACTCAAAACTTGGGCCAATGAAAATTTAGGCTACGAACATCAATTTCGGAAGTACGACAATATGAACGGGTGAACTATGCCAAAACCGCCAACGATTTGTAGCCGCACATGGTCACATTTATGGCAAATGCCAAACAGCGATCGCGCAAACAAGTACTAGAGTGCTTTGAAATTTATTTGACGTTAAATATTTTACGTGGCAATAGATTCTCGCTGTCAAATGCCTCAAGCGAAACGAGCGAACACAAGTGTTCTTGGAATTTATGTATTAAACTAAGATGTTGGATGTAAATTTACATATACACTTACAACTATGCAATTATACACTTCGTAAAACTGCGAAACAATATGGTGGGACTTAGTGTCCTAGTACTAAACGGGCTAAAGTAAATTTTGGTACAGTCAAAAGTGTGATATTTATTTTGTCTAAAAGGGCTGGAAAACTATCCCACTCGGCAGGCACAACTTTGATTGAGAAGGCGATAGAAGAACTCGTCTGGGCTAAGCGGCATATGGGAAACGATATCTTCGAGTCGCCGATCCCGCAGTTGCTAAAAACCAAAACCTTTAATCGCTGTGTCCTAGGACTTTTTAACTTATCTCGATTACGAGTAGTTATATATACCATAGATAGCTATAGATACCACCCACAGCGGTCGAAATTCACTAGTCTAACCCAAGAGTCTGAGATTGTTGTTAATAAATTACTACTGTCTTCTCAAAAAAAAAAATAAACCTGTTACATAAACGACATGACAAAAACTGTAAAACTAAGAAAACTATTAGAGGCTCCTTTAATTTTCAAACAGAAGTTTGACATATTTTATAAGTAAATAAACTTCGAAGCTAAATATTGTTGACATAAAATTAATATTTACTGATTAATGTTTTAATTAACCGAATTCTGTGACTCTCTTGGTAGAACTCTTTTTATCGTTGGAGATTCAAGGAGCTCGTGGGCGTAATCTACTAGGTTAACACATTGCAATTCGATAAGCCTACTTGGGCTGTGGAGGTCTGATGGCAATCGCTCTGCGTAAAAAATCGAAGTAAATAAAGGCTTTTTTTAACGTATGGAAACCGGAAACCCCCTCGAGCCGTCATCCCACCGGGGTTTGTGGCGGTTTGGTGTGTCAGAATCGGACCAACTAAAACCATACGGTGTGCCACTCTGCTCCTGTAGTAGGAGGGATCCGGGAACTACTGTTATTAAGACATCCAGACCCCTCATAGCGCCTGCCCTACACCTTAGTGTAATTTCTCTTTAATATCTCTCCGGCTCAAGCGGACGTCGCCTCACTTCAACCTTGTTTAGAAAAAAGGCTCGGAGAAAGATATTCAGGAACAAGACACTCAAAAGGCAAGCAACACGATTGTGTCTCTTTGAGTTGCAGGTGTCCAGTGTCCATGGGCGAGAGTAGTTTATTACTATCAGTAAAAATATTCTAGTTTTAATCTGCTGGTCTTGTGGTTAGTGACTGCTAAGCCGGAGGCTGTGGGTTCGATTCTTACGTAGAACAAACAATGTTGTGATGAGCACGATCATTTGTTATGTGTCTTGGTATAATTTAACTATAATATGTACCTGTGTCTTTAGAAATATTCAAGTATGTTTATCAGCAGTCTGGTTACCATGTACAGACACTACCTGGTTAAGATCAGATTGCCTTGTGTGAGAAATGTGAAACTATTTTTATTAATAATAAAAAAGTTATCCATGAAAGGGTTTCGAAACGGAACACGTAAGTTATTACTAAATGCGTCGGGAATTCATTTTATTAAATTGTTACAAGCCGAAAACCACAAAGGACTCTATTTGTATGGATTTTGTAGGCAGGCACGTAGGTAATTTATTTCGGATATGACCTCTTAATTAAACTACGGTCAATTAATAACTTTACACGCGAATAAACTCTTTGTTCCATAACCAAATAAAATTGATACAAGTCATACATAAATGAAACATCATCATAATTCTGTTAAATTTTTCTTTTTTAAATTACGAATGGAGCATTAGTGTTAAGATTAAGCCTACTTTAAAAGTAAAACATAAATTACAGTAGGCTGAATGTCCTATTTAGTATTTCAGGTTTTTTTTTGTCGACGGGGTGGAAAATCCTTTCGGATCTCCTGCTCCTCGGGGACTATGAGGCAGGAGAATGTGGTGCTTCCACTAAAACCACCCCGACTGCCGGCTGCAGGCGTCCTACTCTGGGGAGGACCCGGACCATGTTATTTCAGGTCCTCCCCGAATTAACACCATGCCTAATCAGGCCCTATCCCATGGGAGAACACGTCCCCTCTCAATCGCGGCATGGCGGCCCGATCGCATCTTAATGCAATCAGGTCGGCCATTCCATGGCCTACCGCAGCAATCAATTTGCCACCAGAGGTCCCCTCTCTGGCGGCCTGTGGCCCCGTCGACGGCTGTTATCGGCGCCGACGTCCTCTACGTTCGGGATCGGCCCTTTCCCTTAGTATTTCAGGCTATGTTAGCAAAAAGTAGCTATAAATATTAAAACTTACATGCCATAATTATTTGAAAATAATTAGCACAACGATAAGGAGTTAGACAATTGCTTCAACTAATATGTGTCTTATCTCTTCTGTTCAGAGTTTCTTTTGTATTTGACGCAAGAAATATTATTCGGTGTACATTATTACATGATGTAGTGATTACGTAATGAGCAATAGGGAATCTGCAAGTGACTCCAAAATGGACAAAACATCTATAGTTGTAAACTTTATTTCTAAAAAGACATACCTATACAATTGGTTTGAAATTTATTAAAATTTAATAGTGAAATTTAATCATCAAAAAGTGTTTTTTTTTTTTAATTCCCTCGTTATGTTCCTCCAACGCTGTGGGGGGAACATAACGTGACGTCAGTTTTCACTCGACCTCGACGCCTTCTGTCAACGAGTTGTTCGTATGGTGGTGATTATTATTTTGTATTGTTTCAAATTGTTTCATATTACGTTATTAGTTTTCCGTGTTAATCTTAATAATCGTTGTGAAGAAATACTTAATAAAAGGTGAATAAAAATTGTTGAGATACTCTATTAGAATAAGGGGGAAGTTCCAATCAATTTTTAATTTAGTTTAAAGCAATTTGGTAACAATTTAACAACTACAATTACAAACAACAATTAACAATTAAAAACAATGTAGTAATAAACAATTTAGTTAGGTAGGTATATGTTTTCATTCATAGGCAGGCATAGGCAATACCTATGTATTAGATATTAAGAATATAATTATTTTAAGTACTAACCGAACATGTTTTGTGGCTTATTATACATACACACATACTTATATAATTGTCAACATAGTCATGAAATGTATTGTGCAGGATTACAGTAATAAATAAATAAATCTTCACAAATTTCGTGAAATAGGCCATGTTTTCGTCGAAGTTTCTAAAAAAAATATGGAGATAACTAAGTAAAAATGATCTTCACAACGGTATAAACAGCTCAAACACAATACATTGTCTCTTTTTATCGGATTGCACCCATTTTCCTTATACCTGCATCTTTCGGCATAAAGAAATAAACTTTGTCAGATGCAGTGATGTTATTTTGGCACGTAGGAAAGACACCATACTTATAATGAACTTTTCTGTGCTTTTCCATGGTAATCATCATCATCAGCCTATCGCAGTTCACTGCTGGACATATGCTTCTCCTATTGCACGCCACTTAGATCGATTTTGGGCTTCTCGTCACTCCACCTGGCCTGTGGGCGTCCTACACTACGTATGCGGAAACGCGGTTTCTCCTCAACAACGCGTTTTCCCTAACGATTGTCGGTTCTGCGACTAATATAGCTAGCCCACTGCCACTTCAGTTTGCTAATCCGGTAGGCTATGTCGGTGACCTTGGTTCTCTCATTCCTGATGTGATCCCTTAGAGAATAGCCCTTTTCATATTACGTTGAGCGACTTTGAACTTGTGGTAATAAGTTGATTTTATCACTCACTTTTTTATCGTTCAGTAACTTTGTGAACCAAACATGTCGTTGTTGACATTGGACTCTAATGGTGATTTTTGTATTTTTTTAGCTCAATGGCTTATATTTCTGATGTAGGTGTGTCATAATTATTTTTGGAAATGTAATAACTAGTAGAAACGTTTAAAAAAAGACATGCATATTCCCTATTGTTATAGCTATCGCACAGTTATCTGGATCTAGCTAACGATTTTAGAACCACATCTGAAGAAATTAAGTAATTTCAATTTTTGGTTTATTATAAAATAATGGGTTCCCAATTTTTTATTCATAACACTGAAGCTCGCCAAGCGCTCTAAGCTCTACAAAAACTTGGTTGAAAAAACAAGGAAAAAATGTTTTATCTGTAAAAATGTTAGAGCTCTTATTTTAATAAGGTATTACTCAAAACACAGAGGCTATAATTAATAGAAATACAAAAAGAAAGTTTTCAACGTTTTATAAATATCACCAAAGAGGTCAGGGAAATATATAAAAAATGTGTATCAAACGAAATTCTTTAGTGGTTGTTTGTGCTCGATGTGCATCGATGGAATAAGTGTCAATTGGCACCTTTTTCATATTAAGGAATATAAAAACAGTACATACCTACACGCACAAGATTCACTTATTAAGTCAATTTGGCTGTGACATTTTTTAAAAATTATTATTAGTATTACTTCTGTTATTATAGAAAACTCAATTCGAATTTAAATCGAATCGACAGGGGCTTCTGAGTGGTAACCGAGTAGGTTAGCAGATTATAAAGTTAAGCAAGTAAAACAGGTCAGTGTATGGATGGACCGGACCATTCTTAACACATTGAGACCCCGCCATGCCTCGGAGAGCGCATTTAGCCGTCGTTTCCGGTGACCATACGAATAATGCCAATCGTTGTGAGTATTTGGAGCGGTAAAAAGTATGACAACAGTCGATTTACAGGACTTTGATATCGCTTAGTACGGGTTGTGGAGGTTTGGTTGCAGTCGCTCCAAATAAAAAGTTCAGACATCTCGTAGCAAACTGAAAACCGACCCGAACTGAATTTAGGAAAATGCTCGGAAGATATAATTCGCATGCAAATAAACTCTACCTCTAGATCTATTAATATATTCTTCTAAAATAAGGGTTGATAAGTTATTTGTGTGTACACAAGCCAAGAAATTACGAGTAACGGTTATTTAACAGAGAAAAAACGCCTACGCATATATATTAAGATCTTCTATTTAAAACTGGGAACGTGGTCTGGAACGTGGGAGAGCCTTCGGAAAATATGGGCCCTTGGGAGACACGAGTGATATCACGGCCTCACACAAGTCAAGTGAGTGAAGTTGTGAGCCCAAACCTCTCGCCCATTTTTGGGAGAAGGGTGATGTCATAAAATGTGGGAAGGCACTTGTGACTCTTGAGGTGTCTATAGGTGGCGGTAGTCACCATAAAATATACTATTATAATACTGTATCTATAAAAAAATACAAATAAATAAAATTGAAGTGTCTATTTTGTAATGTCAAAATAATAGGTTTTTTCATGTAGGCATAGGCACGATACCTATGCCTAAAAACAAGTTTTACTATTTTTGTCTGTCTGTCTATCTGTCTGTTTGTTCCGGGTAATCTTCAAAACGGCTGGACCGACTTTGATAATATTTTATTACCAGGTAGCTGTCTATATAAGGAGTAACTTAGGCTATTTTATATCTCAGAACAACCCTATAAAACTTTGCCCGGTCTGGGAATCGAACTCACTAAGGCAGCACTTTTCAAATTCCACGCGAACCAAGTCGCGGGTACCAGCTTGATAGTACGGTATAATTAGTACGGTACTGTATTTGTAATATTATTTTATTTAATCTAATTTAATTTCTAGGATATGGAAACATACAAAAATAAAAGAGGGGCAAGAATACGATTTAAAGTATTCCTCTGTTGATGTGATACCCCGTGCTAAAAGTCGGACCGTTAGGTTGGTATGTATGCCTGTTTGTAAACTTATTTCTTTAAAAAAACTTAACATAAAGTGTTAGGCCAAGACCAAGTTACAAAAGCCTGCTTTGAATAGATATCTAACATCTCTCTGGGTATCACGTAGGTTCTATGCTAATAAATGTCTCGCTTAAAGCGCACCTTATCAACTCTCTCCTCCAATTCAAGATACTCTGGTCCGCCATAATTGTGGGGTATTTCCTTGGCAAGAACCACCTTACACAGATTGAATAACTTTATATTTCGGCTTACAATCGGTATTACATTTTGAATTTTAATGTATCTTTATAGGCGTCTTTCCTAAAAAGGTAACCTTCATGATCATCATCATCAACAGCCTTTAATAGTCCACTGCTGGACATAGGCCTCTTCTTAGAAAGGAGGTTTTGGCCTACTATACCACGTTGGCCAGACGGGTTGGTCAGTCAGGCCAGTGCTGGTTTCCTGCGTTGTTTTGTGCCCTTAGTCGGCTCTTACGACACCCACGGAATGAATTCGGGTAGTGACATTCCGTATTCTTAATCCGTCACTACACGGTCCAAATGTAACCTTAAAGAACCCAAATAGAAACTTAACTATTCAGAAATGGGGTTTTTTATACAATGGTATTTAATTTTTATTTTATACGTCTTTCATAAACACGACTGTCAAAGACAACGAAATCTCCACAACTTAAAAAAATAAATTATGCTCATACACTGTCTATAGCCGGCCTATTTCACGACAAGCGATCAATTAACTGCCTATTTCACAAGGTGCGGGCCGGCAAACGCACCGTATGCATATGCAAACGTTATGTTAATATCGGGGAACGTTCAACTGTGGGTAACAATGGTTTTAGACACCCTTTGTTGTACAGTTATGAATGGAAAGGCTTGAAACTTTTACAATGCCTGTTATGGTGTCATATTTTTTATATTTTTTTTCGGAATAATTCGGTTGTTTAGAAAGCATTGACATAAAAATAGGCTTCACGAAAGAAGTTACAAATAAATAAATCCTTTAACATTTACACTTTAAAATACAATGATTAAAGTCTTAAACTTAATAGTATCTTCCAATAATAATAGTAAAGTGTTATAAGTGCGAAAGTTTATAAGCGTATGTTTGGTCTCGAAAGTTTCAGTCATCGATGCTTTTCTCACTAAAACAGCTAAAAGAGAGAGAGTTTTCCACAAAACTTATATTACATATAGGTTGTAATCTCGTTTTTACATTATTTTTCATACAAAAATTCCTTATATATGAAACGTATGAAAATCATTACAGAATACCGGAGGATATCTGTGCCTCGGCATTCAGACCAGGTATATTTCTTTATGCAATGTCAATTAAGCGTGTAGTACTAGTAGAACTCATGGTGCCGTGGAAAACCAACTTCCGTAAAGATCACGCTTTAAAAAGGAATAAGTATTTTGACTTTACTAACGAAATAACTAAACATGGTTATTTCATTAGCGTTGTATGCCGTGGAAGTGGGTGCGAGGGGTACCTACACGAGCTAACCCTGTATAACCTGTTTAAACCTTGGATTGGTAAGCTCTTTTCTTGAACGAATATCCAAAGAGGCATTGCTAGGCTCTTATCAGCTGGCAGGGTAGGTGAGCCCTGCTGCGTCGCAAGGAGTACTCCCTAAACCGACTCTTGGGTCGCAATTCCCAGGCGTTGTCGAAGTCGCATGTGTTGCACCCACACGGGTAATCAATGGAACGCAAGCAATAGGTCTTATAAAATTTGAATATTACTTTATGAACCTGACTGAAAAACAGTTCTGACTAAACAACAAAACAAACAAAGAACAGGAGGAAGCATTCAAAACTGTTTTTATAAGTCGAACATGGCACTAGAGTAAAATGCATAGCAGCATTTTACTCTAACTCAACGATTTAGTAAATTTAAAGTGAAAAAAAAACATCTGAAAAAACCGCACAAGGTTTTTTTTAAAATTATATTCAAAAAACCGGCCAGGGCCAAAAACCCCCAAAAAAAATTAAATATTTTTAAAGTAATCCTTCGAAAAGGAAAGGATTGAATTTTTTTGAAAAAAAGTATTTTTAAAATGGGCTTTTTTGGAGAAGGGGGAATTTTTAAACACTCGGAAAAAATTTGGGAAAAAGGGATGTTTAAATTTTTAACGCCCGAACCCTTTAAAATACCCGGGGTTAAAATTTATGTTAAAAAATTAAAGTTTTTTTAAAAAAAAATTAAATTTTTTTAAAAAATTTTTTTTTAAAAGCTCTTTTATTCCCAAAACCATGCTCGTCGCCATTTTAAAAATAATTATTTAGCACAAATTTTACCCAGAACCCCCTCCCGGGGATTTAATAGCTTAGTTTGAATATTTTGGGGGCAAAATTGCCAGAATGAGGGGCCCCCCTGGGTTTTTTTTTTTTGAATTGAGCACCAAACCCAAAAAAAAACAAATCGGATTTAGCAAAACTTTGTAAAAAAGATTTGGGGGACAATTTTTTAGCTCCTTAGCCCCCAGTAAAATTCGCCCGCCTCCCCTTTTTTCCCCCCCCCTTTTTTTTTTCCCCACAAGGAATTTCTATTAAACTCCCCCGGGCTCCTTTGGGTTAACAACTTTTCCCTTACCCCCAAACCGGGTTCCACCTTTGGTTTACTAAAATTTAAATTTTCTTTAAAAGAGGAATTTTTTTTGGGGGCAACAAAAAATTGGGGCCCTTTTTAAATTAATCTTAAAATCCCCTAGCAAATTCCCCTTTTTCGTTTTGGCTTTTTAAAAAACCCCAAAAAGGGGGGGTTAAACCCCGTTTTTCTTTTCGGTGGTTTTTTAAAAAACGGGGTTTTTGGTCCCCTAAAAATTTTTTTAAAAAAAACCCAAAAAAAAATTGAAAAAACCCACCTCCCCCCCAAAAAAGGGTTTATATAAAAAAACTCTGAAAAAAAAAAAGTTCCGCAAATTTTACCCCCAAGGTGGCCGGTCTGGCTCCCCAAACGTATATTTTTTAAATACAAAAAAATTTCAAAATTTCCAGTAAAAAATAAGGTTAACCCTATATTTGTCCTTTGGCAAACCCCCCCTTTTCAAAAGGGTCCAAAAACCCCCACCAAAAAAATTTTTATTTTTTTTAATTTTACATTTCCTTTTAAAACAAAACCTTTACTTTTTTTACCTTTAAAATCCCGAAAAAGATTTAAGTTTTAAAAGATTTTTTTCTAAAACCCAAAAATTTTTAAAAAATTTTTAAAAACCTCATCCCAAATCATTTTCCCAAGTTTTTTCCCCTTTAAGCGGTTTAATACACCCCCTGAAAACGTTTTCAAAATTTAAAAAATAATCGAAAAATCAAAAAAGGAATTTTTGGGGGTTTTTTTTGGGGAAAAAGGAAAACCAAAAGGACATAAAACATAAATCTAGTTTATTTGTATCTGACAATATTAGTTTCGCGGCCATTTTTTAAATGTGGAAATTGTCTTTAAGCAGTGTCGATTTAAAAAGAATTCATTTAGGCGCGTCCGGCAAACGCGAACGCCGCCCCTCGCGGCTGGCCAAAATAATGCGGGGGGGGGAAAAAAACCCCCCCCGTCCCCCCGCGGCCACCTCAGGGCGGATGAGCTGGATAGGCGGGCCCCCGCCCCCCGGTTGCCGGCGGCGGACGGGTCCGAGTGGAGGTCTCTCCCGGGCCCTCTCCGCCGCCCCTTCCGCGAGATTATACCCCGCGAAGGTTGCGACCCCGGAAAAAACTGTCGCTACCCGGCCATGGAGCGTATACGGCGGTAGCGAGGATCCCTCGATGACTGCAGTGAGGGCCCGGCGCTGCGCCGCCCCTGCGGGGGGAGACCGCCAGCGTGTGTTGGGGCCGAGTCCTCACTGCAGCGCAGGGTGGCAGGCGGGACCAGTTTCCCTCCTAGCGACCGTGTGCAGGTCTTTCCCAAGCAACCGTGCCCGGGAAAGCACCTGCGTCAGCCGGAAGGGAAAAGGGGCCCCTGCTGCCGCCCTGCCCATCACGTTCGGAATGCTCGGAATGAGTTTCATTTGTTTCTGTCGAATGTCGCCATTGCTGGTGGTCTGCCCCTGTTACGGAAGAAAAGAATGAATGAATTTTTAAGTGAAACGAACTGAGAACACGATACTCTTTAAGTTACTTAGTTTGTATCTTTCCTTCTTTATTTGTAACTTAGTTTATTAGTTAGTAACTTTAAAGATTATAATCGGTTTGAAAAACTAGTAAGAAGTTTAATTTAAATGTGTACCACTTTCATTTCAATTACTTGGTCTGGTGTTTCTACTGAAATATATAAGGGTCCTAATAAAACACACATAATTAAAATTACACAAAATAAATCATCGAATCGATAGTGCAGCACCCAATTTTCCTACACTCATGGTGTACGAATATAATGCGAATTTTATATATGTCTCTATGTGTATAGATACACACATATATATATATATATATATATATATATATATATATATAGAGTGTATGTGTATTTATATATACTGGGTCTACCAATAGGGATAACCTGGTTTTGACAGCTCATATCGGCCATGTTTGATGATGGATCTTTGACGTCTCTTGACATTTGTGTTCAGTAAGGTTTGCCATTTTATCATGTCACGTTTCACTTTAAACCAACGCTTGGAAATTGTCCAAAACTTCTTTGAAAGTGACGAAGGAAACCCTGTTACTGTGAATGGCGAGCGCTATAACTCGATGTTAACCGAATATTTCTTTCCGGAATTTGATGATATTGATGCAGACGACCTTTATTTTCAACAAGACGGTGCACCACCTCACATTACTCGAGCGAACATGGAATTATTGCGTGGCAAGGTTGGTGAGTCGTTAATTTTGAGAAATGGACCGATCAGTTGGCCACTAAGATCGTGTGATTTAACACCTTTAGACTATTTTCTTTGGGGTTACGTTAAATCTAAAGTGTACAGCAAAAATCCAGCTACAATTCGTGACCTAAAAACTAACATTCGACGAGCCATAGTTGACATAACGGCCGAAATGGTGCACCGCGTCATCGAAAATTGGCGTGAGCGGGTGACCGTCTGCAAAAAGAGCCGCGGCGGTCATTTGGCTGATATATTATTTAAAACAGAAATGGCATAAAATTATCTATCAAATATATCAATCGGATGCATTTTTCATAAAAAATTGTGTGTTTTATTCAATTTTTAAACCAGGACGTTCTTATTGGTAGACCCCATATGTGTATGTATATGTGTGTGTATATTTATGTGTATAGTGTGTACTTGCTTGTGTATAAAATGACGTGTGTTGTTTTGTGTAGTGTATATCTTAGTGATTAGTGTTATAACCTATGTGCGCCTACCACTCACGATTCTACACTACCTAAAGGTTGACTGGGATAGAATACCTTGGGCATTAAGTCCGCCGATGTACAACTGTGCATAAAATTATAAATAAATAAAAAGGGTAAATCATCTAATTCAGTCTAACGATTTAGAAGGAGTTTAGGATGCTTAAGAATTAAGTATAAGAAGTGAATATATAAGTTACTCAGTTAAGTAAATAGTGACCTATTTGCTGAAAAAAAAACATCTTGAATTTAACTAGCCAAAGTCATTTTCAAGGTTAGATCATGTTTCACATTATATTCAAAACGCTTAGACTCTAATGTGTGCCAAAAACCTCTTACATACACATATACATATTTGCATATATATGTAACCCTCCTTCGCAAACCTGGTAAATGATAAATGATATTTATTTCTGTAAGTAAATCTTTCAGATTTTTTTACAAGTCGGACTTTACGGCTAGAAGGCGCCGGTACTTTCCTAAGACTCACTCTGGGAAGAAACGAAATTAGGGTGGGTAAAAGGTATGTTAATATTACATTAATCGACATATAGCACCGTTACAAATCATCAGGGCCTCAATTCTGCTATTTCATGTTCACGCCAAACCACTTATAAGTTTGAAAATATATTACGTTTTTTTGAGGAAAGGATTTATTTATTTTTACAAACATGGCAATCTTTTTGATATCACCACTGATGAGCCACTGCCAATCCATCGCCACTGTAAAGACACTAAGTTATTGTAGACTACCGATATTTATACCGATGCCAAAGGCCACTCGATGGCATCTCAATAGCGTGTTAGTGGTATGACAGTGGCTTGGCGTGAACATAAAACAATAGAATTGAGGCCCTGATTGTGAATTTTAAATTTTGTGTTGTAATTCGTTAGCACTCAAAGCCATAGTCAAACTAAAAGATACAAATCGAAGATATTAGTACGCAAAACGCTTAGTACAAATTAGTATCGTTGGACACGAAGGGGTTAATGAGCTAAACACAAATTAGATCCCCACAGTTCGTAATACTTAAACGTTCCAAGACACTTCACCTCTATTCCATTGCACCTTCAACATCTTAGTTCCGTAGTTAAATCGTTGCTCTACAATGCGAATTGTCTATTAAACGTCCCCTGAGACTCGTCTTAGACGGCTTTAAGCAACTATTTGTGACCTGTATTACCTACCGAGACCTGGATTACCTACTACAGACTACAGGTTTACTAGTTAAGGATTTAATTTACTTTTAAACGTAGAGATTTTTTATCGTATGGGGGGACAACGAACAAATGGGTCACTTGATAATAAGTGACTAATACCTCCCATAGACAATTGCAACTCAGGTATTCCAAGTGCGTTTATGGCTTTTAAAAACCCAGGAGGGAGGGAGAAAGGAGTTTGAACCTCCAGTTATCTCATTAACTCGGTGATATGATGCTTAATACCGGTTTTGTAGAAGATCAACAGTAAACATATTTGTTTACATGAATACTTGTACAACTACGTATATATATATGTATATATATGATAAAACACCTACACTAGGCCACCATATAATTGTGTACTATGATAGTAATTTAACAGTATCTCTAAGAAAACAATTACAATAGTTACTCGCAAGATTTTCATCCCAAATTAGGCTGAGCCTAATGGTAACTAGACTGCTGCTAAACAAAGTGATATGTTATTAAATACGTATAAAATATTCTAGTAGAACTGTTCCAAGATACAGAACAAATAATCGTGTTCAGCACACTATATTTGTCCCGGGTGTGAACGAAACCCACGACCTCTGACTTATCAGAATCGGTACCCACGAGACCCTTAGGCCAGGCAAAGTATTTACTTTCTTCTAATTTCATTCATTTCCCTGTCATAAAACAACACCTGATCTGAATTTTTTACCATAAAATCACCGTAAAATGATCTATAAGAATTTAAAAGACATTTTTCATAAAACTCCAAGTAGGTTATCTAAAATCAAGTCTTGTGAATAAATCCATCATTCCCATAATCGATTGTTCGCTCAACGATGAATAATCGAGAGTATCGAGTCGGTGTTTAATATCGATACCTGTGTACAACGTTGTTCGGAGAAGTTTAAAAAAAATAAGCTCGTAGAAAATACAAACAATAGAATCTTTGGTGAAGATGTTTTGTATAGTCATTGTGAGAATCAAGGAAACCGTGACAGGATCATATTTTTACATTACAATAAAAGAAATGTTACGAAGTAATGTGTAGGTTTATTTTTTAAACGAAGTTTATTTTAATTCTGTTTATGCTGAAAGGAAAATGTTTTGGTTGGTTTGGGCGTAATGTTTTTGTCTTTTTTAATATTTAATATTAAATTTTTTACCTACATTATCACTATAAATATATTTGTTCTAGTACAGCAATTATTACGACATTGAATAGATTCAGTGTTTGCAATATACTCTGTGTGGTGACGGATTAAGAATACAGAATGTCACCACCCCAATTCATCCAGTGGGTGTCGTAAGAGGCGGCTAAGAGAGCAAACTACGCAGGACAACTGCACTGCAGAGAGAAGGAAAACTTGACACAAACCGTATACCAACCCGTCTGCCCAGCGTGGTATAGTAGGCTAAAACCTCCTTTCTAAGGAGAGGCCTATGTCCAGCAGTGGACTGTTAAAGGCTGTTGATGAATATATTTATAAATCATTACCTAAACTTTCTTAGCGTATGATAATATATTGATTATCATAATATTGATTGACCTGTCAGTCTGACATCTGACGGTTAGTGATCGTAACTGTTAACCCAGAGGATATGGGTTCAATTCCCACCCAGGACAAATGTTGTGTGATAATCACCATCATTTACTCTGTGTGTGTGTACCTATCCTTTCAGGGAGACCTAATGACATGAGTATATGTATGTGTACAACATGTCCGATTGGTCAGACAATTTGAGTCTTTTCTGGATCTTTTTTAAATTATCAATTATATTTATTTTGAAGGAAAGAAAGTTTAAATGGAACCTTTTATTTATGTTATGATATGACGCTATGTACAAATAAATGCACTAATTAAAGTTAAAGGAGAATGGCACATCGTGTATAGTGTATATATAGTATATAGTGTATATATGTAGTGATAGTTATGAGATTTGTATAGTTTATAAAGTGAGTCATCCTAATTATTTTCATGTAAGTGTCAGTGTTAGTAACAAAACGAATTCCTACGTTTTCTAAACTTACCACGCGTTAATTAAAAAACGATATGTTTAAACAAACATTTCTGTATTAATAAGGCTTGTTGACTGTACAGATTAGACGAAGTAATAAAGGAATGATTATTTTAAAGCAATTCATTTAAGTAAAGATACTAATGACTATTATTGAAATTGATAAGATTAATCGTGAAAATTAGGTAAAAAATATTTTTATACTGATTTGACCTGGCAACATTTCATTGATGGATTAAGAAAATCGTAAACTGATAATTTTAAAAGATATCTAGGTTTACTTGTTGATAGCAATGACAACTCAATTGTGATAGAGAGATGTAATTGATATCGACTTCAGTACAGCCTATTACGCACACTACAAACTGAAATAACTTTTGAACGCAAATTTCAAAAAATCTGGTAATTAAAATTGTAATTGTGGATGATATTACCAGCCAAATAAATACAACAATAATCCTTACCGTGAGATACGCAAGGCGGTACAAAACACCCATACATGCCTCCCATTGTCCTTTAAGCCTTCGTTTGTTAACTTAATTTTAGTTATTGATATTTTTTCATTCGTTTTTAAATACAATTATAAGTCTCACGATGTATCGATTCCTAATTATTTTAAATGTGAATATCATTATGTAATAATGCATCGTAATTGATGACTAATACCAGTTCGTTTGGACTAATACCAGCCGCAGAGAGAAGGAAAACTTGAAACAAACCCTATACCAACCCGTCTGGCCAGCGTGGTATAGTAGGCCAAAACCTCCTTTCTAAGGGGAGGCCTATGTCCAGCAGTGGACTATTAAAGGCTGTTGATGATGAATACCAGCCGCAACTTTCCGCCGTGGTTCCACATGGCAAAATTTTCCCCCTCATCACCTGGATTAGTTGGCGCTCCACTACTGTGCGCTTTTCGAGACATTTTTTGCCTTGCACAATTAATCTGTGGCACGGGTCGTCGTCTGTGGTATTTCCGGACCGATACGACCTTCAAACCTTCAAGAAAAGAGCGTACTCCTTCCTAAAAGGCCGGCAACGTGTCTATAACTCCTGAGTTGCAGACATTAATGAGCGGTGATGGTCACTTTCCATCAGCTTGTCTGCCCTCTCTAACATAAAAAAAAGCTGCAGCTTCGAAAGACACCAATAAAAAAAAAGCGATGCAAAACTCAATTTTAAGAGCCATACGTGAAGCGATGTGGCAGATATATTTAGATTTATAGATAGATAAATAGGTTCTCTTTATTGCACACCATAATTAGGATACATACGATAATACATACAAAAATAATTAATACAATGGGCGGCCTTATCGCGGTCTGCGATCTCTTCCAGGCAACCTTTAGATGGACTATACTCTTTAGTAATATATAACGTGTAGTGCGCATTTGCAATTGCCGTATATTAACTAAAATTTACATACATAATTACACATACATATACACGAATACACATCCATAAATAAATTAAACATTAGATTTATCTTGAAAAGTTTTATATAACACCAAAGCCCTCCGTTACTATCTAAGCCGTTGTTCTGTGGAAGTGTTCACAGAAATTCTTCAAACTTGGTTAAACACGCAAAGTTATGCTCATCGTAGAACATAGCTCGTACAGTGACGTCATATTAATAATATATTTCACACACGGCTGTCTGATCCCAAACTAGGCAGAGCCTGTACTATGGTAACCAGACCGCTGATAAATATACTTATATATTTCTAAATACATACATATTATAGATAAATTACACGCAAACACAGAATGGGAATCCTGGGTGGGAATCGAACCCATGACCTCCGGTTTAGCAGTCAGGGTCCACCACTAGACCTACAGGCCCGTCAATAGTGCTTATACTATACGTGCTAGACCACTAAGTGTGCGACTTAGTTTTTTTATGGCACTGTAGAGACCAGCAGCCAAGAGTTACAAGTGCGTTGCCCCTCCCCCACTTCTTTAAATAGTGTAGTTTTGACAGCGTAGTGGTTTAAGCGGTCACCATGCCGCTTACTACTACGCTGAGTGTTCCGGGTCCGTTCCCCACATTGACGACACTTTGTGTAATTCACAAATTGTTGTTCTAAGTCTGGGTGTTCTTTGTGTAGAAAGAAGTGCCACCCATCCCCTTTACTAGGACAGTTGGCATTCCAAATCTGTGCGATTTTTAAGAATTTTTGTGCCTCAAAATCTGTGGGTCAAATTGTAGTTTGTTTTGTTTCCGGATCGATACTCGATGCGGTAGACCTTTTTCATCAGGTGACCCGTCTGTTAGTTTACCCCCATCTTTCATAAAAAAAGAAATATAAACTTTAAAAATAATTCGTATTGAATTGTTTTTACTTTCCAAAGACTGTATTTATATTCAATACCGAATATTTCAATTTAAATAAACAAACTAATCTCGTAGCTACTAGACAATATTTTATGGCAATTCCAAAGCAAACATGTCTATTTTCGTATAATACCTATTCAGCAAAAGCAAATGAAATAAATCCTAAAATAAACAAAGACTTATTTATCCACAGTAAGGGCACTATTCTGTGTAAGTCCGAGTCAGCCATCTTGTTTGGAAAAGTTATATTATGTCGGAGCGCAAACGAATTTAATTAGCACCAAGTTCGATAGGAAAATAGGGAATGCTGTTACTAACTCATTTTAGTCGGTTAGTAATAGGATTACTTATGATTTACAAAATTTTTCATTGCACTACTTCGATCATCCTTACTACGATGGAGTGATAATATTGTTAGGAGCGGGGTATACAATAAATAAAAGTTGTATGGTTAATTACTTTTATTGCACTGTATTTACAAACACTCACTATTACAAACAAGAAATCACTTTAGACTGTGTCATAAAACGATACTGTCCCGTACGGCCAACACGCTCCGCTTTTATAGTGCTATTGAAATTACTAGACTAATCCCGAATACCTGATGGAATGTTCCAGAGAGAACAACGTAAAAGAAGGCATCTACAAATTTCTATAATCTGCCGATATTGGCCACTAGATGACACTGCAAGTATCGGAATTAAGAACCTTAATCTCAATGCATAGAGTTGTGCCCCACTTGATACTAGATGGCGCTGTCCTCCATACACAACATAAGAGCCATTAATCCTATGGCGGAACAATATATTTAGTGTCCCGCAATAACACTAAATATATTGTCTTATCCACAAATAAGTTTAGATAAGATTGTAGGTACTTTTGGAAAGGAACGAAAAAGTGTATTGATCAAATCTCGTCGTCGATGATAGAAAGTTACGTACAAACTTATTAATATAAAAGACTTTTATTACGTGATTATAAAAGAACATTTATATATTTGGAAATTGTACTTGTGTTTGTTGTACTGATTAGCGAACTTGAAAAAAAGGATACAAAAAATACAGTTTTTAGAGACATTTTCTGTAATATGTGTCACTCGATGCAGAAGATTTATCTATAATTACCAGGAAAATATTACGCATTACGGCTGGTTAGATATCTGCCACACCTGGTAAGTGATCGTTGTTAAGGGAGTTCCGTTTGTTTTCCATGCTTCAAGGTTATGGTTGACAAATTGAAGGTAAGGTCCTAACCTAAATTGATTAAGTTAAATTTAAGGTAATTGAAAAACAAAACCTTGGATTATAGATTTTTGCCATAATTTTTGTAATTATTTTGTTCTTTGGCAATATAAATCTTCATTTATTTCCTTTTCCCAAAGCTTTCACTTATCATGACTTCATTCACTCCTTGTTAACCCTCTTGAGTTAAAAATATTGTGGTCATCTATATATATTGTTTAAAGGCAACTCCATTAGGAATTAGGCATTAGGAGTATATCCTGTGTCGCGGCGGACTTTACACACACACATGAAACGGACACAAAGAACACCCAGACAACAATTAGTAGATCGCACAAAGTGTCATTTACCCTTTACGTCTTCTTCTTCCCTTCTTTTACCTCACGGACTTGTCGGCAGAGGGCGTACACCGCTGCACCAGTCTGCATATGACCACGGCCAAAGCATCTGGTCAAAGCATCAGGTATTTCAAAGGTATGTATTTAATAGCTATCGCGAGTGCTTTTAAAATAAAGTTAGTATCAACATCTTTACTAAAAAACTCCCAACCACTCTTATTGATGGAAATAGACACTAACTTTGACACATCCCATGGGTTTAAAAGCACTTACCAAGAAACTTGTTAACACATCGTAAATTACGCCAGGACGATGAAATAAAAACTTTAATATCGGGTGCTGTGTTTCCACATACCGTCTTACGGTATTGTACAAAAAATGTCCTTGGAAATGAGTTTATGAGAAAGTATCAGTTTTCTTGAATATTTTTATGGCCATACAGTTAGCGATTGCAGGAAAAAAGTATCTGAACCAGCTTAAAAAAGATATGCATTAGTATCAATTCATCATAGGATGACGTATGACTGTTGAAGTAGTATTTTAAAAGAAAGTCATGAAAAAACCTATTCATATGAATATGTTTTCTGCGAGAACGTGGCTTCACTCCAGTCGATCCGGCCCATTTATGCCGAAGAATCGCTCTCACGGTTCTGAATTTCTTACAGTGCTGAAGTCAAAAAATGTATTTTACAGGATTGCGCAACAATTTTAGTACTGAAGGTGGGGAAAAGTTTTGTGTCAATTCATTGCATTGGGGTAAAATTATTTTATTTTAACATATTTTTGTAACAAAATTTGCAGCTGCTTTTATATCTCAGCTAAAAATGTCAACAAAAAGCTGTGGAGTGTTAAACATTTATTAAAACTATTATGACGACGGGCCTGTTGGTCTAGTGGTCGTGGGTTCGATTCCCACCCAGGACAAATATTGTGTGATGAGCACGGTCATTTGTTCTGTGTCTGGGTGTAATTTATCTTTAATATGTATGTATTTAAAAATATATAAGTATGTTTATCAGCAGTCTGGTTACCATAGCACAGGCTCTGCCTAGTTTGGGATCAGACGGCCGAGTGTGAGATGTGTGAGGTTATTATTATTATTATTATCTGCCTGATCTACTAAAGACTTTGTTGAATTTATTTTTTTCTCTTGGACGATTAATGCACTGTTATTACCGTGTCTACAGAAAAGTTATAAAATGGATGATTGTGTAATGGATTTCAGATGCTAATTTTGTAGCTCAACATGAAACTCGAATTGGAGCAAGCGGTAACTTTATACGTCAGGAAAATAGACAACCGTGTCTGCATTAATTCTCTGTACACCATCCACCACTATCCTTCGAATTACCTGGTATCTCCTTGATATAACGGAGAGGGGGTATGGGCGTTTCCTCTTTTGAAGATGAAGGAGTCCTGATCAAATAAGGTAGGTAAATGTTTGCTTGGGAATAATAAATTTAAATCGATGTGTTTTTCCAGGCTCTTGAGGAGTTTGGGTAAAGAGTTTCTGGAAGTGACAAATGACCTCAATTGTTGAAAATAAATTTTTTTTTTTCAATTAAATAACTAGTAAAGTTTGTTTTTATAACATCGTGGACTAAAACAAACATTTAGTAGGAGGATTATGCCAAAATAAAAATAAAAACTTATTGCAAATATTTCTTACTGGTCTTTTATTAGTTATTTCTTCAGTTTACTGCTCCAGTTCATTCAATAAACGATGAATTCGAAGAATAAAAATTTTCTACTTTTCTACAATAAAATCTTGTTCTGAGAAAACATAATTTATAGGTCAGTCACTGAAGTAGTACTTGCTTAAAAGTTTATAAAGAAGTAAAATTTGATTACGTTAGTAATTTCCATTGTGAGAGACTGGTGTCTGCTATTGAAAAATCTGAATAACAAAAACAGCAAGCTCCCTCATCAAGACACTGTATACAGACGTGGTTAATTAAAACTTCTGCAATTGAGGCGATGATCTTCGACTAATTACGGATAAACTGTATTAAGTACAAACTTAAAATTATGCCAAGAACATAGATAGGCTAAATGACAGTTAAATCCGTATCTTTTTAGTAAACGTCAAAGTTCAGGTAACTTCTATTTTTCATTTATTGACACCAAATGTAAAATACTCGTGTGAGCTATAAAAATTCAGAAAAACCTTAACAGGTTTGTCTGGACGTTTGTCTTGTCTGAAACACTTTTGAGCAATGTATTTACATACATTCACTTGAGAATTACATAAAACTAAACTATGTATATAGAATAAAATAAACAATTGGCTATCACTAGGAAATCGTTTATCGAACCGCTCGATTCATGTCGCAGGCCAATTTTGCCGGAATATGTTATGTTATAACATATATCAGCACGATATCGTCCGTGTGGTGACGGATTAAGAATACTGAGTGTCACCACCCCTATTCATCCCGTGGGTGTCGTAAGAGCCGACTAAGGGAAAAAACTACGCAGGACAACAGCACTGCAGAGAGAAGGAAAACTTGACACAACCCCTATACCAGCCCGTCTGGCCAGCGTGGTATAGTAGGCCAAAACCTCCTTTCTGAGAGGCTTATGTCCAGCAGTGGACTATTAAAGGCTGTTGATGATAATATATATATATATATATTAAGAAACATATCAATGCATAACTTCATGCTTTACTCTTAATAAATCATTAGTTAGTGGTAGTTGGATATTTATATTGTATGGGTGTTTGTTACCCATTCACGCTTGAATAGCTGAACGTTTCTGGATAATATTTAGCACAGGCTAAATACGAGTATCATCCAGATACGTTCAGCCATTTTAAAAATTAGCCCGTATTTATAGTGTTCTATCTCTGTAGATAGAATACTATAAATACAGGCTAATTTTTACCAAAGACAAATTGATTGATAATCGACATTAATGCAAACGAAGTCGTGGGTAAAAGCTAATTATAAAATGGATGAAATTTTTCTTATTGCTTTTGACCAGCCTTCTTTCTCATTTCGACTCGTTTCCGTACAGGATAAATGAACAAGATACATTATGGTAGCAAAACAGATTAGTTGAGGATACTCAAGTACGGTAATGCAGTAGCCGGGTCACCTGATGGAAAGTGACTACAGGAGTCACAAACGCTTTGAAAGGCGAATAACCCATGAAACTTAATATGAATTTGTACAACTTTCCAGTAGTCCGAAGTGGCCGTGGTCGAGCACTCATTTATCCATCAAGGGATTGACGATGTCTTCAGTACATCTTTAATCCATGTGGATAAGTGAGTTGATAATAACCTCACACGTCTCACATACGGTCGTCTGATCCCAAACTAGGCCGAACCTGTCCTTTAACCAGACAGCTAATAAACATACTTCATCATCATCATCAACAGCCTTTAATAGTCCACTGCTGGACATAAGCCTCTCCTGAGAAAGGAGGTTTACGTTTTAGGTTAACATACTTGTATATTTATAAATACATACATATGTTAATTATAGATAAATTACACCCAGACACAGAACAAATGATCCTACTTTACACAAAACTATTTGCTTGGCTGGAAATCGAACTCACGACCTTTGGCTTAGCAGTGAGGATCATTAACCTCTAGAACAACAGGCCTGTCAGTTTACAAAATATTTACTTAGATAATATATTTGAAATTAGAACATACTCATATTATTAAACACAAATAGAATATTTAAGATTGGAATCCACGGAGCACAGATAAAACAGCTTGAAGATAATATCAACAGTGAAATTATGTTAATGGTAAGAAACTTCATTCTACTTACATTTCATAGCCTAAACAACTATATCATCTCTGTTTATTGCTTCTATGTTATTATGAAATTAAAGTTCGGCTACTGTAATACTGATATTTGTAATGGGAGAATTTTTCCGCTTGCCAACAGCAAGTGTTACGCAATATACTGGGATCTAGGAATGAATTTCTAATGGGCTGACATTGACAAGTTTTTTTTATAGCTTAAGGCGTAAAGAAACAGATAGGTCACCTGATGGAAAGTGACCTCCAACACTTATGGACAAGACACACAAATGCTTTGACACCTTTTGAGTGCTCCGCATGATAAGTGTTAAGATTCGATTTCAACTCGGAAAAAAAATTGTGATAAAGAATTTGCGTGTTTGAGTCAGAGTTATTGGAATAATACCTGGTGTTAATTTATTTATAATAACACTAATACAATGTAAATACAAATTTACATCTTAAGTCTTGGGAGAATCATCTCGCCATTTATAAGTTAGCACAGCTTGATACGAGAGTACAAAAATTAATACTTGCTACCGGTACGCTAATTATTAAATAATATTACATAATGATGTAAGTCTCTACGGCTTTCGCATAATTTAACCTCCTGGTTTTTCCTTCGTAAACATAATTAGTCGGTCCAAAATTAGGAAGATCCCTTTTAAATGTTAAATTACAGTATTAAAGGATAAATTAACGTGTAAACCTCGGCAGGTTCGGGAAGCCTTTTTCAAGTTTGAAGTGAATAATGTTAGATGCATGCGAACTTACTTACTACACACTGGACTTTTAATGAATTACTTAAAGACATTTAATGGTAAAATGTAAACAAAATGATTGAATTAAGTATCATTAAAACAAACAATTATTTGAAATAAAATAAGTCGTATGAGATTTTTATCAATAAATTACTACTTACTTCAAACTTTTAATCAAATAAAATAACATACATAAAATTTGCTAAACTGTAATTATTTTATTATGCTTGTTTTAACTTACAAAAATATTTGAATAAGAAATAACTTGAAAAATTTGTTATTTGCTGTATTTAATAGAGGTCAAAAGATGCAATTTTCTGTATGTTTATCCTGATTATAAGTATCTATAGTACCAGTCTTCCAATGTTATTTTCATAACATATCCATCACAGCTCCTTTTCTTATTTACACATCAATAATTTATTTTTTAATGTGAAGATACCTGCACGGATCATCAGTTGTCAGGCTAGGTTAACAAAAGGGGAGAAGTATTTTTTCAACTAGGATAGGGCCTGATTAGGCATGGTGTCAATTCGGGGAGGACCTGAAATAACATGGTCCAGGCCTGAGGCCGGTCGTCGGGGTGGTTTTACGTGGACTCACCACATACCCCTGGCTCCTGAGTCCCCGAGGAGCAGGAGATCCGAAGGGATTTTCCACTCCTATGTTAACAAATGTATCGGTATACAATCGATTAAAATTACATTATGTCAACGAAGTTTGGATTCTTAAACAGTTGACAGCCTTACTAATTAAACGATATAAGTTGCCAAAACTATTCAAGCAATAGAATTTCTCACTATCATAGTTATGAATTATTTGACATCTATTAAACACCAAGAATTAAACAATAAATTTAACTGCCTGTAATGTTTAGTAAAACAAGTATATTTCAAAGCCGATGACTTGGGTACACTGATTAACAGAGTTCCAGCACCGTTATGTATATAGTTACGCTATTAAGATACGCCTCTCATAAATGAACTTGCGCCATTGAAAGTTACAATCGATTTTCGAAACCGCGCCCTTTCATCAAGTTAAGGTATGAGCTCTATTAACAGCGATTATCGTTTTATAAATAGTCGATGACGATACAGTTCAGTACCTTTTTTGTCAATCGTTTTTTGTTTCTTTAGGGGAACCATGCTACGGCCTCACAGAAAACCGCTGTTTCCTCGTATTTTGTTTGCCTTTTGTTCACATAAGGCTCTACCCCTTAGAAATGGTTTATTTAGATCAGCACAGGCATATAATAGATTTTAGATGCGTTTATATTTATTTTGCTAAATATTGGTCAAAACAGAGGTTGTTGCTATCCTTTGTGTTGACCTATGACTTTAGAGTCTACATAAGAGACAATTTCGACAAAAAACTTTCATGAAATAAAGATATTTTGAGTTTTTTATCAGGTGACTGAGGTTACCACATCTACCTTATACTGGAGGACGGGAGCGGCAATGCATTTGTGACTCTTGACTTGGAGGTATTCATGGGCGGCGGTTCTCACTTACCATCAGGTATCCCCTATAACATTAAAAAAGTTTAAAAGAGTTCTCGATGCTGAATAAATAAAGATTTTTTCCTGGGCAATTATTAGTCAGGATGACGTCATATTACAATTTTTTTTCCGTGTATCTTCAGTTGGTCACTTCATGCCGAAAACTTGTGGTATTCCCATACTTGTGGTATGGGAAAACCTTAACTCAATCGGGTGATACGTTTTCCTTATCCTAATGTAACCTGTTCCTTTCTCCCATCTGAAAATAATTAGGTACTATACATAATATTAGCATTAGACAGACGGCTTACTATAAAATTAATAACAACAGCATATAAAATCAGACAGTCTGACAAAAAATGTCAGTAACCTAACCTATGATGTTCTGATCAGAATTTTGAGAGACTGGGAATTTTGAATCGTCAGAGTTTCTGATTTTGTGATCAAGAGGCCCGTAGCTGAGTTTTATACATTTAACTTTTTTTTTTTATTGACAATGGATACAAATCGACAAAGAACCCTTATAAAATCAGCCAAATGTTTTAATTGAATGAGAAAAGTGAGGGTGATGACCCGAGTACTCCCTCGATTATTGGTCAGACTTCGAGAACATTGTGTCAAGAAATACCATTACTGCGTATTTACAAAACTTAGTTATTTTTTTATGAGATTGTATCAACCGTACTTCTGTCTTTTCTTGTTGTTTTTTTACATTTTTACAAGTAAATATATATTAAAAAAGTGTGTGTGTGCAATTCACACACAGCAGAAGTGAAACTTACGAGTTTCTTATCAGAAAAACCCTATCAAATTTTGCCTGCCCCGTTAATCGAACCCACTAAAAATAATGTTAAATGTATTCTATCTTATTTTTAAACCGACTTAATCCTATACGTTTGTTTCTTTATCGTGACGCATTTTCGTTTCATCGAGTTTCAAATCCCATCGAATTTAAAGAAGTTTCACTTCAACAACAAGATCATTTATATTTAGGTCAACTCGAATAGAGTTCGTTAGGGTGCTATTGACAGGTCTCAATTAAAAAGTTAAACTTGCCTTTATATCGGAACGAAAATCGCAAGCCGAACAATACTAGCGTTCTCGCTGCGAGAAACATTTTTCAAACCTGAGGTTAACGCCCACAGTTTCAAATACTAAGGCTGATACAGACTATGATTACTTACGAAAGGCCTTAGGAAATTTAAAGTTTAAATCGTGATTATAAATACAAAATTTGTTTGTTGATTTATTTTATGTTACTGTTGAATTTTAAAACAAGCACAAATGGACCGGCTCCGTCTAAGTGCTACGGCCACACAGGAAACTGGTGCTGAGCGATTGGTGCTGTTTTTAAGGACTTTTGCATGTGCCAATAAATTTTCTTGAGTGAGTGTGACAACCGGAGCTCATAAACCCATCTACCCTCATTTCTGGAGAGACAGAATCAATGGCAAGCCACGCATTTGTCACGATTGTATATAGTTGTAGGTGTATATGCGTGGCAGTAGTTAGTTACCATCAAGTGAGCCGTCCGCTCGTTTGCTGCCTATACCACAAAAATATATTTTAACCTTCATCATCAATAGCCTTTAATAGTTTATCGATGGTCATAAGCCTCTCCTTAGAAAGGAGGTTGTGGCCTACTATACCACGCTGGCCAGACGGGTTGGTATACCTACGCTTTGTTTTACGTTTTCCTTCTCTTTGCAGTGCTGTTGTCCTGCATAGTTTGATCCCATAGTTGGCTCTTAAGACACCCACGGGATGAACAGGGGTAGTGCCACTCCGAATTCAAGAGTTCAAAACACACGGAAGTGACTTAAAAAATGTATTTGTTTCTAGAGATTTAATTTGGCTAGTTGATGCTTATGTCCTAGTGCTGTCTCTGACATACAACCATATGACGGAGAGGCGCCCCTGCCTCTTGAAGCTAGTGTAGTTCCAGTCCCGTTAACGTTTAGGAGACTTCCGTATACTTTACCTTATCTCCATCCCCATATTCAAATTTTTTTTTATCTCATTTTTTTCCATTAGACTCCAAAGAAGGGTTGGCTTCGGACATGCCTGTTGTGACAGTTTAAATAATTTAAAAAACAATTTTTTTTATTGAAATTCGACCAACAGACGATCTCTGGAATTTTTTAATAAGGCAACTTACATCCGGCCTTGCACTAATCAAAGAACTTTTATTTTTTCTACGGTATTCATAGGCTGCAGCAGCTACTGATCAGACGGCGGATGCTTGTTAACTGTAACAAGAGATATGAATTCAACCTCGGATAAAAGGTAACAAGCTAGGAAATCGTTTGAGTATATTTGGATTGAATGGCTGCACCCGCAATATTGCCCTTTATAATATCTTCAACATTGACCCTGTAAGAATCGTCAATTTCTTATTTAATGTTATGTAACACGTAATATATATCACCGTAATAAATTTTATGATGGTTTTTAGATGATTGTAATAAAACCTGGTAACAACACCCGTGAGGTAATAATAATATTGTAACAAATTCGCATTCAATTGAAACTAATTAGTTCGATCGAACAAGGAATTAGGGTATAGCAGTCCACAGCTGGACAGAGGTCTCTTCCAATGTGTCAAATAGTACACGGTACTCCACCTTCCGTAGTTACGTAGTTACGTAACTTATATTTTATGTTCGATTTTTATCCATAATCCAACGCTATGCAACGCGAAAACATACAATAAAAAAATCTAGGTTTGAACTGATCTTTAGACACAATAATACAACGCAATGTTTTTAATCCTTTAAAAGGTAAATAAAGTTAACGAAGAAAATGTTACTGGCATCTTGGGTCAGGTATAATCTTCTATGTAGTGAATCCTTTTCTGTCTTTTTGTCTTCTTTTCTTCTATTTTTTTACCTTTTGTATCTACGACTACTCTTTAACGCTACAAACCTTTTTGAAATAAACCTACTTTTTATGACTCGTTAGCGATAAAACAAGTTCCACGACATCAATACATCCTTTATTTATATAACATAAAAAGAGGAACTTTATGTTACAAGCAAATATCGTTAAAAAGTAATTCTAGACTTCACTTGTTAAGGTTCATTTTTTTGAGTACCTTCCTCATTACAAAAAAAATGTTGCCAACAAAATAATGAGAGTTCCAAAGTCGAAAATCTTAAGATGTTCGGTCGTTAGCCATAAAAATATTACTGCGGTTGATATAAAATAGAAATACGAAAATTGGTTGTATAAAAATGTCGCTACGATCAAAGCTGGAACTCGTATTTATCCGCCATACTGTTATAATAGAAATTCACGTACCCTGAATTCGTTTTTTTTTATGACCATATGGTGAAAATGTTTCGGTTTATGTGGGGGTTTTTAAATGTTTGTATTGCGACGCTTTTTTATATTTAAATTCATTTTTCACAAGTCACTAAGATTTATTTTAAGAACATGTTAAAAACACGGAGTCTTTTGTAATAAAATCAGGACAATGTGAACAGTATATGTTATTTCTTATTTCATCCGTATATATGTATTTCGAGTTAGACTCTTGTAGTGTATAGGATAGACTTATTTAAGGCTGGTTTGTTTGACCTAGAAACACCTAGTCTTAGAGAATAGGATTAAAGTTAATACGTGAAAGTGCCGAAGTAGTTGAATATCTCTCTGGTTGAATCCTTCAACATTCTAACCTAATTTAAACTTTAGGCGTCTTCTGACTACTACCGTGGCAAATTAGTTATGCATGAAAAGTTTACTTTTTTTTTAAATAAAAGTTTCGAATTAGTTACGAATCGTTATGAAAGAAACCTTAACATTTGGCCTACCTGGCCCAGAAGATAGGCTTGCCAAACATGTATGTACCCGTGACACTTACGCACACTGTTATGTACTGCACTTGTCTTTTACCAATTGGCTATGTATGTCATAAAATAATAGTAAAATCATCATTTATTTTTAAAGTACTAAAAGGCCCACTGATTTTTTAACTATTCAACAGATTATGTTTTTAATCCGTGTGGTGACGTAACAGGCGACTAAGGGAACAAACTACGCAGGATATCAGCACTGCAAAGAGAAGGAAAAGTTGAAATAAACCCTATACCAACCCGTCTGGCCAGCGTGGTATAGTAGGCCAAACCCTCCTTTCTAAGGAGAGGCTTATGTACAGCAGTGGACTAGTAATGGCTGTTGTTGATAATGATGATGATGCTTTTATTGAATTTGAGTTTTGACTCATTACCGCTATGTGAGAACAGCATAGTATGTATAATTATCTAGTGTTGTTTAGCGTTATGAATATGTACTATCGATACTTATATCATCTGTTTGTATTTCTTCAAAAGAACAAACTGTGTGTCAACACGCTTGCAGTAAGACGTGCCTTTATCTACCATATATTTAAAGCGTCAAAGTATTCATTGTTAAAGCCCTATTACTCGTAAGGAACCGAGCTTTATTGCGTCGCCGATGTTTTATCTCCGTCGTATGTAGAGCATATCTAAAAGTCTCTGAGCGGAGCGACTCCGTTTGTCTGCTGTTCGATTTTAAAACAGAATGGTTTTCATCAAGCTTTTGATGGGCTTTAGCTGCAAATTTTAGGGAACGAAGAAACAGGTTTTTTTAATATTATTTTTACCATTTATTACACACTATGGGTAGCCTGAAATATTGAAAATGTTTGAGTATTAAAACGCTTTAAATAGCAACTGAAAATATAAACTTGCTAGATTAAGGCGAGAAATAAAAGGCTGCAATATTACACTATAGATAAATCAACATTTTGTATGAAAATATACAATACAACTTACTACAAATTATCATAATAATAATTTAAAAAAGTGAGGAAATGCTTTAGAATGTAGCATAGACAGGAGGATTAAAACTTTTATAAAGCAAATCTTTTTAGAAAGATAAATTATTTCCTAAAATTTAAATCATTTTCTCACTACGATATTAGTTGCTGCCAACATATAACAACATAATAAAATAAAGTCTATTAAATTATCGTTTTAGATCACAAAGGCAACATTTTTATAAATGAGTTAAACGTAAACTAAATAATCTATAGTTGTCGCATCATATAGTAAAATGATTCGCATTCATGAAACTTCTAACAGATTTATCTAGCGATGTTTCAAGTATTAATTAAAATTAGTACATGTACAACCAAAATACTGACACGGTACGTACGATTTGCCTCCTACATAATTGTGAAACTGGTAATTAACGCTAACTGCCTGACTGATCTGTGACTCTGTCAGTGCAACCATTAGGTGACCCGTCTGCTCGTTCCCCCCCACCCATTCCATAAAGAAATTAGGGTCTGGTTGACTTGTCATGGTACATAAGTCAATTTAATAACAATTTAAGGTGAAAAACGACCACCTGTTTTAATCCAAAAAGTGCTTCATTACACACATCACATCAAAAGACTCTAACAGTCCACCGCTGTACATGAGCCTCTGCTTAGAAAGGAGGTTTTGGCTTACTATAAACCACTCGCCAGACGGGTTGGTATTGAGTTTTGTTTCAAGTAGTCCCGCGTAGAATGCTCCCTTAGTCGGCTCTTACGACACCCACGGGATGAAAAGGGGTGTTTTCACCTCGTATTCTTAATCCGTCACCACACGGATAAAAAGAACTTACAATCTCATTTGGACAAACTATTATTATTCAATATACCTAATTGCATCACAATTAGGATAGATTCGTTCTGTTAACATGTGTTAAGAAATGCTTCAAACTGGAACAAATGTCTTTGTTATAACTAAAGTCCTTATGACATTTTTTGACGGAATAACTAGATGATTGATTTCTTGCCTTTCGTCGGTTTTCCGTCAGTAAAACTGCAGAATCACGTAAAGTAACATTAAGGGGTATTAACATGCCGTTGGTGACAGGTGAACTAAAGAAAGGAAAGCCGTTAAAGTTTGGTAATGTTCAGTTTCTTTTTTTATTGCAACTCATTTGTCTAACCGGTAATATAAAAAAAGTATATATTATGTTACTTGACACAAACCCTTTACCAACCCGTCTGGCCAGCGTGGTATAGTAGGCCAAAACCTCCTTTCTCAGGAGAGGCTTATGTCCAGCAGTGGACTATTAAAGGCTGTTGATGATATATTATGTTAAAGTAAAAGTGGTCATTTCCAGAATCGTTAAATTAATTAATATAACCATCAGCAAATAATGATACCTTTACTTATCTCACACTCGGTAGTCTAATACCAAACTAGGTAGAGCCTGTGCTATTGTAACCAGACTACTGATAAACATCGTTGACAACGTCATACATCATCAACAGCCTTTAATAGTCAATTTCTGACATTAGCCTCTACTTAGAAAGGAGGTTTCCGGAAGGGAGGAAAGGAGAAACGTCATACATATTATAGATAAACTGCCCCTGGATAAAGAACAAATGTTGGTGCTCATCACACAATTACTTGTCCTGAGTGGGAACCGAATCCAAGACCTCCGGCTTAGCACTCAGGGTCACTAACCGCTAGATCAACTACCTAGCAAAGAATGATGTCAAAATTGAGTTTCCACAGACTGTTTTGATCAAACCTGACGTGAAATTAAAAAACTAATTCGATTTAAGAGTTCCAATTTGAGTACGAGTTTTTTTGCACAAAAACAATTATTTCGTAGAGGCATCCTAAAAATATATTTTTTTAGATTCTTCTGATGCCTCGGCTGAAGTAACAACGATTTAAAAACTCGATTAAACAACCCGCGAATATATTATACATTATTTACATCTTGTTAAACATTACCTTCATTCTTTTACTATCAAATTGGTATAGGAAACAGTAGAATAGTACGTAGATACAATAATAAAAATATGACTGGTATTCTCAGTAGGAATATAAATTTAGCCAGGTGTGTACATAAAAAATGAATTGCTGTTAAGGTTGTGAATCCCTGTTGGTGAATAATACAACGCGTGTGGTATCGAAAGTGTGAACTTGTTACTTTTTTTCCTGGAAACATATAAAAGAACTGTTAGAAGATACATAAATTATGTGTTTTATTACACCCTAATCCCGGGAGCTGTATTAAAGATCTTTTTTTGTCTACTATCACGTTTCAAGTAAAAGCTAATGGTACTAATCTAGAAGCTGAATTCGAAATTAAATGGGACTAAGAAGGGTTCTCTTTCATTTATGGTAAACAACTGATAATAATAGTGACATTTACAGAAGCTTCTTAAAATGTCACTTTGAAATAATGGAAACGATTAAACAAATTGAGTTGTAATTATATACTGCGAAATAATTAGATTTTCAAATGCAAGTGGCCTGTATCAGACATTTTCAGCTTGACGGCGGCAGCGGCTTAAAAATTTCTGGGTCTAGTCATTCTCAGATGAAATAATCTATTTTGTGTGATGATTTAAAACCAATCTTAAATATTTCATTTATTGGCACAACGTAACGAGCGCTCAGTCTTCAAGTAGTTAACAATTCTAGCAAAGAGTCTTTAAAAGTTTTGAAAGGTTTCTTTAAAAGCGGTCGATGATTCGAACTCATCACTAGGAGTGCCTAATACGCAATTTCTCAGTTTCAGTTTCACAAACACATTAAACACTTATATTTTTATTTGTGTATTTCGGGCGATTGTTATAAAGAATCTCAACTTATAATCCTTATGAATAATTTTACTTTCTTGGATGAGAAACAGGATTAAGACTGCAATACTGTATATCCTCATATTCGTTCTATGTTTGGAAACCATTAGAACAGGAATATTATCTTTCCATTTATAAGGTCAAAGTAGAGTTAAAACGTATAACTGTATGTAATGGCCAGATATAGGTAAATATACTATTTAAAAAGACTACATACAGAGTGTAACTACCCCTGTTCATCCCGTGGGTGTCGTAAGAGCCGACTATGGGAGTAAAATACGCAGTAGAACAGTACTGCAAAGAGAAGGAAAATTTGACACAAACCCTATACGAACCCGTCTGACTAGCGTGGTATATTAGGCCAAAACCTCCTTTCTAAGGAGTGGCATCCAGCAGTGGACTATTAAGGGCTTGAAGATGAACCATTTAACACTTTTTATTTTCGTGTTTCCAAACAAACCTGTATTTATTTAATTAAATAATATACCTTAAGGATCTCCAACAAATGCTATTCACAGTTATAACTTAAAGTAAATATTGCACAATAATCTTTCGGTGCACTCCCTCAATTATAGGAAACCACAGGTTACATACAGAATCACACATAAATCAAAATCATAAACATAATTTCGATGTAATTATAGATACCAAATTAACAACTAGATAGATAATATTATTATTACATAACTGCAAAATATTTTTAGGGAACCTTCATATTTTAAAAGTGAAACACTAAGATCTCTAAGTTTTTAGTTTTAGTCAACATATTATACAATTATATTAACTACTAGTTTTTGCGAGCGGCTACGCCCGCGTTATGTCGGTTATCCCAATAAAAAGAATCTTTTGTTCTTTCTCTAGAATCAAAATATCTCCATACAGAATTTCATCTAAATCTAACCAGGGGGGCCTTTTACCTCCTTAAAGGATGATCTCTGGGATGAAAACTACTCTATGTACTGTCCCAGGATTCAAGCTATTGGTATTTCAAATTTCATCTCAATCGGTTGAGCGGCTTAAACGTGAAGAGGCAATAGACAGGCAGACAGACAGACATACTTTCGCATTCATAATATTAAGTATGAATATTACAATTCATCCCGTGGGTGTCGTAAGAGCCGACTAAGGGAGCAAACTGAGCAGGACAACAGCACTACAAAGAGAAGGAAAACTTGTTACAAACCCTATACCAACCCGTCTGGCCAGCGTGGTATAGTAGGCCAAAACCTCCTTTCTAAGGAGAGGCCTATGTCCAGCAGTGGACTAGTATAGGCTGTTGATATGATGTGTGATGATTACAATTAGATAAACAGATAACACTGTTAACGATAGTTGATTTAAAAACAACAAGTATTAACCTTTTAAACTATACATTATACACTTCAATAACCAAAGTAATTAATAATTTACTAACGAGGTATTTTTACATGTCATTTTGTCACCACCCGGGAAGAAAATGTAAGTATGACCTAAAAAGAAGCCGATGATTTGTCATTTTTGCTTTAACTACAGAGATGCGTTTGTTCAATTAAATTAGTCATAGTAGATTTATTGACTAAGCACGTTAACACAGATAGAGATTCCTGCATAGATGGCGTACTAGTTCAGGCGGACACCACGCGCGACGCTTACTACTACGCTGAGTGTTGTGGGTTCGATCCACACATAGAACGATACTTTGTGTGATACACAAATTGGGTCTAGAGAGTCTGGGTGTTCTTTGTGTCCGTTTCATGGATGTTTATAAAGGCGACACCGGATATATTTCTTATGTAGGAGTTGTCTTTCTAAAAGAAAGAAACTGACTGTATTTACTCAATTAAATTTGATGTTATACATGGCGGAAAGGATATTTTGATGAACGAGATTTTACCGTGGGAGAGTCATGCTTCGGCACAAATGTACCCAGCTCGAACACCTCCTCACACCCTCCTCCCCACACTCCTATTTTATGAGGAGGGGGGTCATATATTTTAAGAACAGATTATGGCCACTTAGCTATTTATTAATTATTATTGTTTCACGGAAATAAAACCATTTTTGTTATTTATAGTAATATAGAAACAATTTTACTCGTAGAATGTAGTTTGCACCTGTTTCCAACGGTAATTAATCTAGTCTACGTCGTAGTACTGTAGTGTAGCAGTAGAAACTCAATGAATCTACATTCAGTTCCTGCAACAAGACAGGCAAAGTATACAAACATCGTTGGTTGGTTGCAGTTGTTACTTGTCAAGATCGATTTATGTGCCACTAATCTTATCTCGCCAGCTTATATATGTTTGGGGTTGACACATTAAGTAGTGAATACTGGAAAATTGGTTGCTGAAGAGCAGGTCATGAAATACAGCATTCACAGAGATGCTGCACTCATTTTTTTATTTTAGAGGAGGCAGACGAGCAGACGTGTCACCTGATGGAAAGTAACTACCGCCGTCCATGAACGCCTGCAGCGCACATACAGCCACACTGCAGCCACAAGCGCGTTGCTGGCCGTTGAGGAAGGAGTACGCTCTTTTCTTGAAGGTTTGGAGATCGTATCGGTCCTGAAATACTAGGCAAGAAGTATCTTGAAAAGCGCACAGTAGTGGAGCAGGCATCCAAGTGGTGGGGATGAATCTTACCGTGTGGAATGATGGCGTAAAGGTGCAACCGGTATTAGTCCGAATAATTCTCCCAACAATCTATCAGTAACATAAAAATGACATTATCGTACGGCGTATCGTATTGAGCTGGCCATCGGGATGGTTTTTAGTGGAAATACCACATACTCCTGGCTCCTATATCCCCAAGGAGCCGGAGATCCGAAGGGATTTTCCGCCCCGTTATCCTAATCGACTCTGCCTTCTTATCCTGCAACTTTTCTTACTTTAGACATCTGCCCTAAGATAGCAGTAAAACTTTTGTCGATGCCAGTTAGCGTGTAGACCGGTATCCAGAAAGTCTCTTCAGAGGCCTAAAACCTTCCCTCCACCTCTCCTATGTCTGGGTGGGGTGGTGGCAGTGTCTTACCCTTAGTAGAACTATTGTAGTTTTAAACCGCGTTGTGAGTCCGATCCCCATATGGGACAACACTTTGTGTGATCCACAAATTGTTGTTCTGAGTCTGGGTGTTCTTTGTATCCATTTCATGTATGTTTGTAAAGTCCCCCGCGACACAGGATATATTCCTAATGCGGGAGTTATCTTTTTAAATATAAAAAAAACCTTTCAGTAAAACTTGTTCATGAAAGTCACTTTCTATCAGGTACCTCGTCCACTCGTTTTGTCCTTGTGTTGCCTTTTTTAAGTACCACTGGTAATTACTGTTCTGAGTCAACGAGAACTGGCACATAGAGTTTATCGTATAATATTTTTATATAAACCTTTTTTTTTTCGATTTCTTTAAAAGCCTTAATCTAAATACTGTTATCTACGAAAAACAATATCTACATTTCCATCTACATCCATTTTGTTTTCGATTAAATTATATATTTATGAGCTCCAAAATATCGGGTACCTTGGATCCCATGGGCTTGGCTCTTTTACATATAGAAACGAAAGGTAAATTTCTAATTGTGTAGTCAACTTGTTATTTATAAAATCGATTAGGGCAGTTAAAGGCTCAACGGTAATTTGTTTTTAAAATCACATTACTGAATACATTAGACACTTCGTGTAAGAAAATATGTATGTTCACAGAATCATTAAGGAATCTTTCGCTTACGCTTAGAAGAAACACAATAACTCTTTATAGTGGATTAAAATATCGCGTAGCTAAATAATAGACAGAACACAATCATTTTAAAAACCCCACTAAAACCGTAATTCATACTTTCAGGAATCACAACAACGAAAACAGCAATCAGAATAATTACTATGACAATAATTTTGCATTAAAATATGTCTTCCATAGAACGTTATACGTCACGGTCACAACTCGCACTGCAAATGACTGAGCCGTGTTTATGCATAAGAAGTACTTAACATTTGTTTTATGCCAAAACTAGCGATCGGCTCCATCTTCACACAGTTGCTATGTAGATACTACTAACACTACTAATGTGGTGCCAGTGTGGAGTAATTAATTATACTATTATTATGATAAGACTTATCTACAGGTAATATCTTTATGTAAAATATGTATTGGGCCGCTCCCCGGGACAGACGTACGGCCTCTTTGCCCTCGCATTTTTAATCTCTGATATTTACTAACATATTTATTTTAACGATATAAAACAAAAACCATTTTGATCTACATTAAATGCAGAACAGATCTAAAGTATTAAGTTGGATAAGGAATAATACTATTGTTCAAGTTGCTTCGTAAATTACCTATTATTTTTTTGGAATATAAAAATGGTTACTATGGGTTATCCTTATGAGTTAGATATATACCATCGCGGACTTTTTTGTAGATCTTTTTAAGATATATGATTCGGTGTATTTTATTTTGATTTATCTCGTAACGTTTAGAGAGCATTTGCAATGTAAACTCACAAAAACATGTTACTTAAAACAAATGTTTGAAATGCCCGTATTTTCTACTATAATATCATCATCATCACATCACATCAACAGCCTTTAATAGTTCACTGCTGGACATAGGCCTCTTCTTAGAAAGGAACCACGCTGGCCAGACGGGTTGGTATAGGGTTTGTGTCAAGTTTTCCTTCTCTCTGCAGTGCTAGTGTCCTGCGTAGACTAGTTTTATTCCTTAGTCGGCTCTTACGACGCCCACGGGATGAATAGGGGTGGTGACACTCTGTATTCTTAATCCGTCACCACACGGACTATAATATGCACGTATTATATATGTATATATCCTCTTGACTCACTCTGTCTATTGCTGAAAACTGTATTTAAATCTGTTGCTTAGTTCAAAAGATCTAAGCGTACAAGAAAAAAAGCGACTTCATTTTATACTATGTAATGATGACTAAAAGAACAATGTTTAAGAAAAAACGAAGGATTATTATTTTAAGACCATTTCAATAAGAATGCGCACATTTTGCGAAGTGCCCATTTTGATATGTGCTCGTTTAGCGAAATTCTCCTTTTGAAAAGTGCCTGTTATAAGAATCTCTCTTTAGGAGAAGTTAACCAATTGCGAAGTGCACCCTTTTATTCTGTGCACATTTTGAGAAGTGTACATTATGCGTCTGAGCTGTAGTTGCCTATATTCACTTGACCTGTACTATGAAAATTGATTTCTTCTCAGATCAATTATAGGTTAATATGCAGTACTTTATACCTGTATGCTTCTATTAACTTGGGTCATAAATGATAATACTATATAGCGCTTTGCCTATGTCTGTGTTTTAACAACTGAATATTCGGTGTTAATATTAACTTATCATCTATGATATGGGTGTAGGCGTAAAGTCCACGGGGTAAAATAAATTAAACACGAACTTGTAACACAAACGTACAATAGTTTATTTACGGTCACTTTTGTATTACAAACTATAACAGTTAGCCACAAAGAGAGGAGAAGCTTAGACACGCACAAAAGACATAGAAAGGCACAATAGTTTAGCTAGAATAGCTCACAGTTTAGGAAGATTACGAAAACAGAAATAAATACGTTTTATCACTGATAACACGGGGTACTAGCTAGGCAAATATTAAAGCGAACAAGCGCGGAGTGTGCGTCGGGCGGAAGCAAACAATGCACTATTAGGTGGGAGTAGCCTCGAAACGAAGCTGCGCCGGCGCCTCCGAGCGGACCCGAAGACTGCCGAAGGCCACACTTCGTCCACCCAGCTGCTCCGCTATAGTACTCCCCCCCGAGACCGTTCCTACGGTCGGTAAAAATCAGTAAAGCGGACTTTCCTACCGCTTTTTGTGTATTTCTCTTTACTGACGGCAGGGGACGTAGGCGGCATCGCTACGGCAGGGGACGTAGGCGGCATCGTTACGGCAGGTGGAGTGAGGTCCTGAGCTGTGAAAGCGGGTTTTAATCGGTCCACCGAAATATTGTCCTCCTTACCATGCAATGCTACGTTAAAAAATTTCGGACCTCGGCGCAGTACCTTATGCGGACCTGTATACGGCGGCTCCAAAGTCTTCCGAACTCGATCTTGCCTTACAAATACATGGGACGTATGTTGCAGATCCTTCGGTATGTAGAAGGTTCCTCTACTGTGCCAGGATGCATGTTTGGGTGCAAGGTCAGCCATGTGTTTAGCGAGGCGGGTGGCGAAGCTGGTTATGTCTTCAAGCTTATGGTCATCGGTTGGTGAGAGGAATTGGCTCGGCAAGCGTAATGGCTCGCCGTAGACCAACTCGGCCGCAGAAGCTTGCACGTCTTCCTTCCAAGCACTGCGCATCCCCAAAAGGACCAGTGGTAAGACCTCCGTCCACTGGGTAGTGTTGTGGCACATGATAGCCGCTTTGATTTGGCGATGTGCACGTTCTACCATCCCGTTGCCCGAAGGGTGGTAAGCCGTAGTGCGAAAGTGATGCGCGCCGACTAGGGATGTAATGGCCTTGAACAGGCCGGACTCGAACTGACGACCTCGGTCCGTAGTAATTCGTGTTGGGCAGCCAAACCTTGCTATCCAACCAGATATTAAAGCAGCCGCGCAGGTGTCAGCAGTCATGTCCTTCATCGGGACCGCCTCACACCACCGTGTGAACCTGTCAATGATAGTGAGACAGTACCTGAAATCAGCAGAAGGAGTTAGTGGCCCTACGATGTCGAGATGGATGTGGGCAAATCTCGACGAGGTGATAGGGAAAGAGGAAAGTGGAGTAGAAGTGTGACGGGTGACTTTGCTGCGCTGGCAGTCAAGGCAGCGTCTTGACCACTCTCTACAGTCCTTGCGGATCCCTGGCCACACAAATCTTTGTGTGACCAGTCGCACGGTAGCGGTACGTCCGGGATGACTCAGACCGTGCAGTGCATCGAACACTTGTCTACGTAAAGCAGGTGTTACATAACCGCTCGTATGCCCCTGTCATGGCGCCCGCGGCGTCCAGAGTGCCCGCGACTCGCGAGCGAGACCGTCTAGATTGCCCCGGCACAAATACCGACCACCCGTAAAGTGCCCCACTGTTTTTTGCGTTATCGACGCGCGCGCCGTGTTCCACTTAATCGGTTCTTGTGACTAAAGTTTGTATTGAAAGGGTGTCAAGTGTTATATTTATTTAGTTGCCTATGAAATTAGCTAAACAATGTTATCTTTCTATTTACAGATTACGGCTCTGGTGTTGAGTTACACTGTGTTGAAATTGAGATAACGTCTTTTTAAGCTCGTGTTGCACTTCGAAGCTCATAGTTCAAAAATGAAAGCGATGACCTATGGTTTTTAATGTTTAATTATGTTGTTTAGATAGTAGTTAATATGTTATGAAATAAAACCATATACTCTCCCATACATATTTATTTATTTACAGGCCTCTAAATCCTTACCATTATCGGCCGCCACGCGGCATAATTTATGTAAGACTTAACAAGGCATATCGTACACAAATATCATTGTTAGGAATATAAATAAGGTATAACTATATAAGTAGTCTTATATTCTTTTATTACAATCAAAAACAATAGGGATAACATACACCACTTTTGAATAATATGAACATTTCTGAAACAGTTCCCATGCTCTCAGTAACATAACTTAGTTTTCCAGATGTTTTTTGTTCTACATACTAAACAAAACAAAAATAACATTAAGATTGCCTTATAATACATTTAATATCCTTTTCATTTAAATTTCACCAACACACATTTAAATTTCACCAACACACAAAATAATATCACAAAGAAATTCCAACACAGTCACTGCACGGAACGATTCGAAGACTGATGAAATGACAGAAGTTTCATGACGTATAATTCTTTTTTTTACTAGTGTTTGCATGCTCGACTGAGATTAATACCATAGATAATATATCAGACTATAGAAAAAATATTACTAAAGAGCATTATGTCAATACAATTACTGTCAAATACTAATTAATCTGTGGCAGGAGCCATGTAGACTACCGGTCTACACGGGCACTTTACGGTTTTATTTTTGTAGACTACTAGTCTACACGGGCACTTTCCGTTTTTATTTTTGTAGACTGCTAGTCTACACGGGCACTTTAGGATTTCGTTTTTGTAGACCACTAGTCTACATGGGCATACTAGCGGATAAGGCCTCGGCGGCTGTGTTGAGACGTCGCAGTATACTTTGGTGTCTGAGCCTGCCGGCGTAATAGGTTTTAGCTTAAGCGATGAACCTTGTAAGAGAAGCGCTTGAAGCTCTGTGTCCGTTTCTTGGGCCTTGGCGAGTATAGTGAAATCAATAGCTTTAGTAATCTCTTCTACACGGGATAAACTGTCGGCGACGATATTTTCTGTTCCAGGTATATACCTTAAATCCGTCGTAAACTGCGCAATATAGTCGAAATACCGGAATTGTCGAGGGGAACAGTTTTCCCTTGGTGTTTTATAGGCGTAGGTAAGAGGTCGATGATCGGTAAATACAACAAAATGCCTTGCTTCGATCATGTGTTTAAAATATTTGATAGCTTCGTATATAGCTAGTAGCTCCCTATCGTAAGGGCTATATTTTTTCTGAGCCCCGTTTAACTTTTTGGAGAAGAAAGCAAGGGGTTCCCACTCCTTACCGTTACGCTGCTGAAGCACAGCACCAATGGATACGTCGGAGGCATCGGTTAGAATGGAGAGCTCAGCGTGAGGTAGAGGATGTACCAGAAGAGTGGCGTGAGATAGCTCTCTTTTACATTTATTGAAAGCAGCTAATTCCTGTTGCGTCATGTGTACTGGAGCTGATCCCTTGACGGTACCACCTGCCAGTATGGCGTGCAGCGGCGCTTGAACTTTAGCAGCACCGGGTATAAACCTTCGATAGAAGTTCAGCATACCGAGGAACCTCCGCAATTCCTTTACAGTCCTGGGTACAGGGAACTCCTGGATGGCCTGGACTTTGGTGTCCATGGGCCTAAGGCCAGCAGCAGAAACTTGATAACCAAGAAAAGTTACCTGTGACTGTCCCCAAACGCATTTGCTTGCGTTGATTAACACACCATAGTCAGCCAAGCGTGTTAGTAGGGTCCTTAGGTGAACCTCGTGAAGTCCAGGTGGAGAAAAGACCAGCAAATCGTCGATATACCCGTAGCAGAAGTCTAGACCTGTAAGCACTTCATCTATAAACCTCTGAAAAGTACTTGCAGCGTTGCGCAAACCAAAATTCATAAATTTGAACTCAAATAATCCGAACGGGGTAGTTATCGCAGTTTTGGGTATATCAGGTGGATAAACTGGTAGCTGATTATAAGCCTTTACCAGGTCAATCTTGGAGAATACGGTGCACCCCTGAAGCTGCTGTGCAAAGTCCTGAATGTGGCGAACTGGGTACCTGTCAGGTATAGTACGCGCGTTGAGTGCACGGTAGTCACCGCATGGTCGCCATCCATCATCCTTCTTCTTGACCAGGTGCAGAGCCGACGACCAAGGACTCTCTGATCTCCTAGCAGTACCGTTGGCAACCATCTCGTCAAACTCCTTCTTAGCGATCCTAAAGCGCTCTGGCTCCAAACGTCTTGGTCTACAGGCTACTGCTGGTCCAGGTGTAGTCTTAATATAGTGTACAGTTGAGTGCTTAATTGGTTTACCTTTAGAAATGGTACCTGCAGGACGGGTCAACTCCGGAAACTCTCGCAGTAGCTGGTGAAACTCTGTAGTCCCGGTCACAGTCTTTATAGATGCTACGTCATCTGGAACTCGTTGTGGTGCTCCTGACACGGTGAGTGACGTGGTACCATCAGTAAGCCTGTGATTACGACAGTCTATTAACAAATTATAAAAACTCAAAAAGTCAACACCTATGATTGGTTTCGATACATCAGCGATCGTGAACTTCCATTCGTAGTTTCGGCGAAGCCCCAGGTCTAGATTCAATTGAATGGGACCATAGGTATGTATAATAGTACCATTCGCAGCTGTCAACCCATATTTAGTTTTATAACAAGGGGTCTTAACTGCTGATCGAGGAAACACACATAGATCTGAGCCGGTATCGACAAGAAAAAGCATTTTTGATCGTCTCTCAGGTATAAACAGTCGGCCTGTACCAATTGGGCAGTCAGCCGCCGCTAATTCCGGCTGCCCCTTGAGTTTTCCGCTCGCCATTCACACGGTTGTACACATTTGCGGGCTTTAGCTCCATACGTGTAGTGATAGTAACAGTGTGGGTAATCAGGGGGTGGCTGTCGAGGCCGTGAACGAGATCTGGAACCTTTGAAGTTCCTTGACCCAGTACGGGTATGTGAACGGTTACGTACCTGATGTTGTGCGTCCAACCGAGTGGTGAGTAACGCCACTTGCTTACTAAGTTCACTTATCTGTATGGCCATCTCCTGTACGAGTGACGGCTGTCCCATTGCTGAAGCGCTCGCCACCTGCTGGGGTCCAGCGGGTGCAATGTCGTGCACAGTGTCCGCTAATTCCGCCAATTTATCCAACGAAAGCTCGGGCTGCGACGCTAAAACTGTTTGCAAATTATTAGGAAGCCGACTAGACCATAAGGTCTTCAAAAAATCGTCAGGCATGGATGGGCCTGCCAAGTTTTGCAGGTGCCGTAGAAATTGTGAAGGCTTTCTATCACCTAATTCCTCATACCTCAACAATTGTTGTACCTTACGCTCACGCGACGCTGATAACCGCTTGATAAGCTCCGCTTTTAATTTTCCATATTTGTCTACCGCCGGTGGTTTTGTTATCACGTCTTTTACCTCCATTGCATAACGCGGTTCCAACGCGCAAACGATATGCTGAAATTTTGTCGAATCAACCGTTATATTCGCTATTGCAAATTGACACTCCATTTGGGCGAACCACATTTCGGGGTCATCCGGCCAAAATGGAGGTGGACGTACACCCACTCTAGAAGTTTCCAACGCAACTGGCGCTTCTTTTTCATCAACCATTGTCGGAGGGTCACCAATGTAGGCGTAAAGTCCACGGGGTAAAATAAATTAAACACGAACTTGTAACACAAACGTACAATAGTTTATTTACGGTCACTTTTGTATTACAAACTATAACAGTTAGCCACAAAGAGAGGAGAAGCTTAGACACGCACAAAAGACATAGAAAGGCACAATAGTTTAGCTAGAATAGCTCACAGTTTAGGAAGATTACGAAAACAGAAATAAATACGTTTTATCACTGATAACACGGGGTACTAGCTAGGCAAATATTAAAGCGAACAAGCGCGGAGTGTGCGTCGGGCGGAAGCAAACAATGCACTATTAGGTGGGAGTAGCCTCGAAACGAAGCTGCGCCGGCGCCTCCGAGCGGACCCGAAGACTGCCGAAGGCCACACTTCGTCCACCCAGCTGCTCCGCTATATGGGCAACAAAGTTAATCCAAAAAGGGTAACTATTTCCTTTGAAGTACAACGTTCTAAAATAGTTCTTTGTAACATATCAATGAAATTTACAGAATCGTCAAGCTGTCACTGTAACAATATAAACCCTTTTGTCCTGACCAAATAAAACCATGCTTCTAAAACTTCTAAGCCATCTTTGTATGTTAAATTTAGCATGAGTCATTAGAAGACAGCTGCTTATATTAGCTTATGTTTCTACCGGTGTCTTGTGCGCTTGGATGACGTTTAAAGCATTCAAACAAACGAGATATATTTTTCAATAGTTTCTATTTTAATGAGTATACCTTTTCTACTAACTATCTTTTTTATCAGAAAGCACGAAGAAGCAGTCACACAAAAGTCTGACTCACTCTAAAACATAATGAAAGTAGAAAAGGCTATAAAGCCTTGAAAACAACTGGGTCTAGTTTTATATTCCATCGAAGAATTAGTCACAATGATAATAACAATGATATTTTAATTGATGCTATTATCACACTGTTAAAAAAAAAATTGCTGTAGATATGCAGCTCGTATAAAATACAATATGCTAAAGAAAGTGGTAATAAGAGTTATTTGCCACAAAACCCTAATTATTTAATAACTTATCTTTATATTATAGACCAGCTACGATAATCTTTTCAACAAAATTCTAGCAAAATCTGATCCTTATCTACTGCGGCAATAAAACAATTATAACGTGTTCAAGTGAGGCGAGAAAGAAACAAAATTAATGGTCGGTTGGCACACAAACTGTTTCTGTGGAAAGCGGGTACTTTTGAGAAATTTGTTTACCTAAATTGTTTTGCAACTGTGGTCGATGAATGTAGAAAGTTTTATCTGGTTTTGAATATTCTAGAATCAATAATTTACACTACGCGAAGTTGTTCTTAGTTTAATGGTTCTTCATGCCTTATTCGGGAATATATTTATTAGTTAACAAATATTAATACACGAATTTCGTGGTAGAATTTCATATTTAAACCAAATGATTATAATGTTTTATTTTTGTTGTTTCTGAAGTACATTTACACATTTACGTTTATTATTAACGGTGATTTTGTTAAATAATTTGCTGTGTCTATTAATCTGTGATACTGGGTTTCAAGTTTAAGGTTCAAATTTCGTATCATGAATTTTTTGGTTAATTTTTATCCGCAAAGTAGCAGACGGAGTTTGAACCGATTTGCAAAAAGTTATTATGAGGGCCAAAGTATATGTATTTTGTGAAAGAACAATATGTGATATATTTTATGAAAAGTAGGTATAAGAAGAAAATTTGTATTCAGAATTGAGTCGCTTGATAAAGAACCTCTATAAAAGTTTTAGTATGATTGTCAACATTAAATTTTCGAAGGTGTAACATCGCTAGCTCTGAATTAATTTTATCCCTGTACGTACAAAGGAAGAACAATATGAATTCTATATTAGATTATTCAATTAAAGTATTTTTTTGGCAATTTTCATATCATTTATTTATTTATTTCCTTTAAAAACAACTATTATTACAGGTTTAGCCCAAAGCAATAGTGTTATACTATCTACTTATTTATTATAAGAAATAATTCTTAATGCTGTTATTGTGAATTCACTCAGTGAGCAATAAAATAAATCTATTTCATCCGCAATTATATTCAGAGTACGTACTCGTAGTGCGCGCGTCAGCGGTGCTTCTCTCTGCAGGTTGGTGCGCCCGCACGGGACAGCCAGCAGCCGCCGCTGCAGCATTTATAAAAATTCAAAGGTACACAGCAATAAATTAAAGCATTAACAAATTAAGCAAATACTAGTGTTTCACTAGTGTTAATACTAGTGTTTATTAACAAAAATACTCTTCATAATATTAGTATGGATTAGTGAAGTACCACAAATAACAGGTTATATGATGACAGGGACTGCACGGTTTAAGCGGTCGCCACGTCGCTTACAGTAGTAAGCAACCCACAACACTCAGGGCAGTAGCCCTGAGTGTTGTGGGTTGGATCCCCACATGGGATGACACTTTGTTAGATCCACAAATTATTGTTCTAAATCTGGGTGTTCTTTGTGTCCGTATCGTGTATGTTTGTAAAGTCCCCAGCGACACAGGATATATTATTAATGCGTAAGTTGTCTCTTTTTTAAAGAAAAAACAAAATGACGGACATTTAGGTTAGTTGTTAATTACCTTATTTCAAAATGTTTCTATAGCTTTTAATAAATGACACACTCACAGTAACGGGCCTGTTTGTCTATTGTTTGGTGACGCTGACTGCCAAACCATACAATGCCACAGGCACTGGTCGTGGGCTTGCTTTCCAACAAATAATAGTGTGACGAGTGTGATTGACATACGAGTATATATATATATATAAATATAATTATCTCTAACTGCCCTCTTCATTTCATAATCCCATCATTGCCCTATAAGATACCCAATTAGAAAATTTTTGGATCTGGCCAATTAGAAATCCTATCTGACATGCTACAAAACTATGGGTATTTTATACCTTTCTTTAACTCACAAAGAGCTGTGACCAACTTACGGACAGAAATATGCTATGTCTTCATGCAAAAATGATCAGTCTTACTCTCCTTTCAAATTTGAAAAGCCACAGTAAGTGTATACGTGATAGAATGGGAAAGATTGTGACAAAAATATGTATTTGCATTTTGCTTCTGCAAGATCCTAGCTCCAGAACTCACGTAACTAGAGTCATGTATGCATTAAATACGATCACATGTACGTGTAACATATAAACGTGTTATAAACTTACAAGTTCAAACGAAATATCGATGTTTGCACTTTGAAACTATGAACATTTCAGCAAGATTGCATAACTATTGAAATTCTAACAAGAATCAGAGCGGAATATAATAATGAAGATTTGAAAAGGTTATTTATTCTTTAGCCGTCAGCGAACGACTGTAACCTAAAAAACAATTGTGTGAAATATAAAACCGCTAAGAACAAAAAATGATAACTTTTTATATTTATGATTACTGTTAATAATTCAGGAGGTTCCTTTGCTTGCACCAGGGACTTCCTTTCTAGGGTATACCTGGTTCTCCGGCTATTAGTACCCGAGACGGCGTGCGGTTCGTGTCCGACATGCCACCGACAGGTGGTATCCGAGGGGATTTCCGCACGGGAAAAAAAAAAAAAAAGGAGGTTCCTTTGCTTGAAAAAATAGCCATAAGATAAAAGTTAGTTAACATTTGCTTACAGAGAGTTCAAAGATACGTGTTGTTACGAATGTCATGTTGCAGGTTGCTTTAAACAAATAGATGTAGTTGTTTTAACATTATTTGCGTTAGTTAGACGAGACATCCGTCCACCGCCAGCCATTCCTCAAGTCCTCGGTCCATCGTACCGCAGGCCTTTACATTACGTTTACCTAATCGGGGTCTCCACTCTAGCACACACTTTACTGTCCGTGTGGTGACGGATTACGAGTATGGAGTGTCAACACCTCTATTCTTCCATTGGGTGTCTTAAGAGCCGACTAAGGGAGCAAACTACGCAGGGCAACAGCACTGCAAAGAGTAGAAGAACTTATCACAAAACTTATACCAACCCGTCTGGCCAGCGTTTTATAGTAGGCCAAAACCTTCTTTCCAAGGAGAGGCCTATGTCCATAAGTGGTCTGTTAATAGCTGTTGATGATATTGATGTCATCTCCAGCAACCATCAGTTCGACTGGAGACATGACCAGCCTACTTCCACTTCAATGTACTGATTCTCCGTGCACTTACTCTGTCTGGGTTACTCCCGAGTATCGCAAACTCCATTGCACGCTGAGCTACTTTAAAATTGTGGACCAGTCCAACGGTGAGTGTTCATTCCTCGGTTCCCTATGTGTCGGGATCAGCAACTCGAAAAAATGACGAAGCTCCCCATACGGCGCCCAGTCCATACGAAATCTTCTATCGGAATCCAAACGAAGTTTAGAATAAGTTTCATATGAAAAATGAATCTTACAACCATGCTTTGGTACAAATGCGCTGGCTCGAGCAGTGAGTGGCTGGAGTGAGCGTGGTTATGGCTTGTTATTACAAGCTCAAATCATGATTCATTTTTGGTTTATACCCCAAAACTCCGTCATTTGTGAACCGATAGATTTTTTATTTTATTTAAGAGAAGACAATTTCCGTTTATTCCCGTTTAAATTTCAAGAAAAAACACCCAAAGGGTTGGAAATCAATGAATAAAAAAATCATTATTAAATTATTATTTCTATCATACAATAGTAGAGTTGTACAAATAGTATTATCTATAGACAATAAAATGTCAATTCTCATGAGAGAATTTTATGGCGATCTCAAGAGATATTTCTAGTTAACCTTGTCTAATGAAGTTAAAGGAATTCCAAAGTTTAAGTCAAAATTATATGTTGTTATAGTCTGAGTGTACATCAAATAGGGTCACGTTTAAATAACATTCTCTTTGACAGAACTAAAATTAAATTGAATATGAAAAGTTACTTTAATTGTTAATACCATACAAAATGTAACTAAGCTGAGGCTGTCTTATTACTTGTTTACCTGTTTACACTTTTTTCCTGATTACCTGTTTACACTGTCCACTTGAAGCAATATTTCTGCTGCTAGTTCTAAATTTAAATTTATATCACCTATTGGCAAAATGCTTTGATTATTTTTTAATACTTTTGATCTAGGCTCTCCTCTCCAAATTTTAGTTTTGTCATCAGGTATGTCACGTACCTGCTACCGCTAACTTAACATTGACATTGTAAAGTCAAATATTTACTAATAGTTATTTTAAAGTATTATAAATTTTAATATTAAGTGCAATTATGATGTTTGTTTACAATTAGTCGAATTTATATTATTTTTTAATCTTCTAAGTTTCTTCTAAGGGCCTTAGATTTTGGAGATTCAAGCTTTAGTGTACCTACGAGTACAGCTTATTAAAAAAAAGTGTTTATTTCTAAATAAGTCAAGAACAATCTAGGTCACAATAAAACACATACAAAATAATCAACAGCAAAGGATACGTTGGCATATTTCAAAAGAATGCTCTTTATTTCTTATAGCATGCAATATTATCTAAGCAGCATATAAGGTCAGAGAGCAGTCCGTGTGGTGACGGATTAAGAATACAGAGTGTCACCACCCCATTCTTTCCGTGGGTATCGTAAGAGCCGACTAAGGCAAAAAACTACGCAGAACAGGAACAGCACTGCAGAGAAGGAAAACTTGGCACAAACCCTATACCAACTCGTCTGGCCAGCGTGGTATAGCAGGCCAAAACCTACTTTCCAAGGAGAAGCCTATGTCCATAAGTGGTCTGTTAACAGCTGTTGATGATAATGATGACTCTAGCACATGTCAGCTCCAGCAACCATCAGTTCGACTGGAGACATGACCAGCCTACTTCCACTTCAGCGTACTGATTCCAACTGAGCTTATGTCCAGCAGTGGACTGTGAAAGGCTGTTGATGTGATGATGTGATGGATGTGAGTATACAGAAACCAGTGCTTCTAGATCGAACAACCAAATCGTTCGTGATGCCAAAATTAATTATTTTACCCACGAATCTCATACAAATTTTCTCCTCCTCCAATATCCCTAGATCAAGAAGTGAAATCAAACATATACTAGTTAAAGGAAACCACATAATCTTCTTCATGAATAATGTATTTGAGTATTCACTAGTACAACATCTTTGATTGAGATAACAGCCTCATCGAGCGAATGACTTAAGTGTTCGTACATTAGTACAAAGAGCTTTGAGGTAATGTAACTAATCCTCCTTGTAATTGTAGACGTTTTATTTGTATACTAACCTTTTCTCACGGCTCTTCTATTGTTAATGTAGAAATTTGACAATTAATTGACTTCACGGAAGGCGTGACAGTATAAGCGGTCACCTCGCCACTTCCTACTGCGAGTGTTGTGGGTTCGATCCTCACACTGAACAACACTTTGTGTGGTCTACAAATTGTTGTTCTGAGTCTGGGTGTTCTTTTTGTCCGGTTCTTGTATGTTTGTAAAGTTCCCCGCTACACAGGATATATTCCTAATGACAAGACAACTATCGCACATGGTATATCCTAGTGAGGGAGTTGTCTTTTAAAAAGAAAAGAACAGAAAAAAATAATTACCGAGGGAGAGACACACTTCGGAACTAATGACTCGGGCTCGACCGGAGTGATACCAGCACAGAAAACCGGAATCAAGTAATTCTTTAGTTTCCCGTTATTCTGGTTGAGTCCAATTGGCGGAATGGTCCCATGAGTTGCTTTCTGTCCAATGTCTTGTGTCCAATGAGTCTGCTCGTATGACCCCTATGCCATAAAAATAAACTATGGTGATGTCGGAATAGCTGAAACGTTGGACTTGCTTTTAAGATGTTGCGGGCTTGAATCACCATCTAGTACACCATCGACGAGAACTCAACCGTGACTCGCTTAGTTGCAAAGGCTCAAAAACTCGTAATGTGTGACTCACGTTACTGGTTTTTTTATTGTTTGATAATGTTTCTACGGCGTCAACAAAATTGTTTTTGACAGTTTTTTATTGATAACCTTTAAGTTAATGATTAACTATCTAACTACTCTCTAACTCTTTTCTGTAGTAAAAGAAGAAATCGGTTGAAATCGGTTGAAACTAGATAAGGAAGTAGATTGTAAATATTGTGTCTTTCTTTTAAAAGTATAAACAAAACAGAGGAGCTTCTTAATACGATAATATTTTACTGTACGCAATTTCTTCGCTATTTTTTATGCAACTAATCCCTCCCATACGCCGACCACTGTAACTCCTGTACACCAGGATCAACAGTGACCCACGAACACACCGAGTTATGGAACTCGGGAAGTCCCACAAAAAAATTAGAGGAGTTGGCAATATAATAAATTTACTTCCCTCTTTGTCAAAGCGGAAGACTACATGAAGTAAAATAGGCACACACTTTTTTAAACAGAAGCACCACGACCACAAAGGGTATTAAGTACGCTATATTTGCTTTCTGTAATATTTATGGCAGAATATATATTAATATATAGTTGACACAAGATCTCCATAGTATATCGCCCTAGGATATCAGATGTAAGCTATTCAGTATTATATTCATTATACCTACATTCCCAGATTATATGATTAGCAGACTGTTTACTGTTAGAGTCAGGTGTTTAGCATTGACACAATGGTGACTTGACTAATTTAAATGAATACGGTTTGCTCTTAAAGTTACCCGTAAGAAATTGAGCGCCACAAGCCATGTCCTGGACATCCATTCGCGTTGTCGAGGACATAGCTTCGCGATTTATGAAGCACTTATAAATAACATAAAATTATTGTTTGGTACGTTTTGGTATGATATTAAAAACTGAATGGAAAGTTTCCAAACCAGAAATAGTTACAAAGTTAAATAAACAATTTTAATTGAAGTTTGTATTAAACGTTTTAACTTATTTCATGCAGCCAATGTACTTCTATTGAAACAAGCAATAATAAAATAATGTTACGATTCTTTTACTTTTAAAGAGAAGAAAGTTTTGTTATGAGGGTCATCTAGTGCTTTGAAAAATATTTTATTTTAAGAGCACTGGTACGAGTATACAGATACCTGTGCTCTTAAAATAAAATATTTTTAAGATTTAATATTTTTAAGTTGCAGAAGAATAATTAATACTAACGACGTTGCTGCAAAAGCTACTGTTAAAACTTCTACAAGTTGCTTCTTTTTTCAGGTGGAATAAATTGTGGAATTAGTGAACTAGGGCCGTGTTTCAATGAAAAACGTGAAGTTATTACTTATCTTGCATCGCACTGCCGAGGTTCGCGCCCTGATTAATTTCTGTATAACTATAAAACATCAACATATTTAGTGGACGACAATCTTATGCTGTAAAGCGCTAAACATGAACACCTAGCCTACTGGCTAAATCTTCCTTTTTGCTTTACTTTGCAATAGGCAGTTCAATTCATTTTTTAAATGCATAAATCAAGTTTTATAAGTTTATTTCAACTATTTTTTTTTTCTTATTGACAACAAACATTTGAAACACAAATAGATCTAAGTGGCCTGCAATGGTAGAGGCCTATATTCAGCAGTGAACTGCGATAGGCTGATGATGGTGATCTGAAACACAGTCAGTCATATCCTCAAGTTAGTAATAAACTAAGAAAACAGTAAATTTTTGAAGATGTTATTCTTCCTGTGTCTTTTACTATAACTACAGGCAATGGTTCTCGTGAAAGCAGAAAATACTAATCTACAAAGAATAAGTCCTTTTGTGATAAGATTTCTGTTACCATATTTTTTTTGCCAATAATAAATTAAAACATGGATACAGATGCGTTGTTCTATCTCCATTACTAAAATTAAAATATACATCAGTAAAATTAAATTGAACTGAACACTGAAACGACATTTTTTGATTAAAAAAATGTTAGTAATTTTTCTGGCTTTTTACTGTTGTCTTAGGATTTAATTAAATCACTTTTCGAAGAAGAGTGTAGTTCCATACTCTGCCTATCGTGTTACAATATCCACCAGTATTGAACGTTATTGTAAAATCTAACGTTAATTATTTACAACAGTTCAGTAACTCTATCAACCTAATCTGATTAATAATGAATGATCTTTAAAAAAAATCAAGATAAAATATATGACGCTCTCAATATGTCAGATGAAAAAAATAACAAGCCTTATAATAGTGGCATATGATGAGTAACATTTGAAATCACTAACCATCTAACGCCAACTCAAGCATCACGCCTGTTTATTTGACAAATAATCAATCGCGTACTTCCTCGAATTACTGTTACATACTTCCGTCTCTTCTCATAAAGTGAGAGTTACTCTCAAATATGGCAGGAAAGCAAAAGCAAAGATGATGCCCAGTAAACAGAGATGAAATAAGAATTTCATTATCAATAACAAGCTTTTATTCCAAAAAAATAGCAGTAAGCCTTAAACCTCTTAAAATAAGTTTACAAGCTATATTATGAAGGTTAACAGAACTGTTTTAGTTTTTTGTTCTACAAATGTTTCTTTTACTCTGTCCTTTAGTAGATTCAAATGTCCCGAAATCAGAATATTCACATTCCACGTTCATTTTCATTATAAATTCACATTCCACGTTCATTTTCATTATAAATGAAAAATAAAAGCCGTGTGGTGTCGTGGGACACCCGATAGGAACGAAGTTGTGACGATCGAGTAAAACTAATTCGACACGATTTTAATTACAACGCCATTTATGAAAGCGGCTGTTACCTACATATTTTTCAGTTGGTTTCTAATTAAAATAATTTATACATTGGTAAAATCTCCTTGAGAAATGATTTCCTATCTATTCGATAGATGGCGCTGAATGACTGACATAAAAAGTGTCGTTACGTTACGTTTTTCCGTCTAGCCCCCTTTCACAACGCGCGATAAGGAACTTCGTTCTAATATTTACTTAAAATGTTTTGCTATTTGATTACAGCTTGAACTGGATAACTAATACCGAAAGGCTTCGTCGCATATTGGGTAGGATCATAAGATACATAATCAGGAAATAATGTCTCGCTCTCCTAAACTTAATCACTATCAAACAAATTCCCATGATAGATATATACTTATATATAGGCTTTAGTAATTGAGTAGGAAATGAGCGATTTGTCATGAGCGTGGTGAGTGACCGTAGTTCAACTTCTGTCGTACAAGATGACCGCCTCGCTCCGTTATGTGATGTTCCGCTAGAATGACAGCTGTCACTCTAATCTGACGTATTAAATATGATTTTTTGAATTATAATATTATTATATTTTATCTCTTTTATTCACTCGTTGTGTATCTCCATGCAGACATTGCCTGTAACTCCTGTAAGAAATCGCTTTAAACGATATAAAATGATTTTTTGGAATTTCGAAATTGAAGATCGTGTTGGATAAATCTAATGTATAGTTTTTTTTTTGTATTTAGATTGAACTAGAAAACGACTTAACTACGGATTCAGTGCAAGCGAAGTTGAAGGTTATTCGTAAAGGGATAACGACAATATAATCCAACTAATCTTCATCTGACCCTGGATGAATAATGTAAGTGGACATTTAGTATTGAAATTAAAGGATGATTGATATTTATTTGATTACAGTGAGTTTAACGTTCAGGTCTAAATGTTTTAGTCGTTCCTAAAACTAACTTTTTAAAAAGTCATTGTTGTGAAAAACCTTTTTATCAACATAAATACATACTATTACATTAATAATGATACTCCCGTGGTTATCGTAAGAGCCGACTTTTACGACCTTAGATCCGTGCAGACCCATAACATGGTATCTAATGGAAAATAATATAAAAATAAAATAATAATAATATTGTACCACATTCACACAACGCCATCTAGTCCCAAACTAAGCAGAGCTTGTACTATGGGCACTAGACAACAGATATAAATACATTTTTTTTTCGGAAATATATACATATTATACATAGAAATACCCAGACCAAATCAAACATTAAATGTTCATGCACACAAATGTTTGACTTGAGCGGGTTGAAACCCGCGACCTTTGGAATAGCAGTCAGTTACACAAACTACTACGCCATTCGGTCGTCGATGATGATGAGATAAGATTAAAGCAACATAAAATGAAACTTATTAAACATTGATAAGTTTCATTTTATATTGCTTTAATCTTACAGATCATTCTTAATTTAGCTCTTTGGAGTTAACAAGGTACGTAACGTCTGGCCAAAGACGATTTATTTGGCGCCTATGTGAAGATGACCGAATGGCCATGTTTGTGATCAATCGAAAAAACCGAAGCCTTTGACGTCAGACTTTAACCAAATGTCATTCAGTAATCTTTCCATCCAAAACTGATATTTATTCTATCGGTAATGTAATTTATTCATTTATTGTTTGTTTTACCCTTTCATGGAGTAAACTTACAAATCTCGGACAAGTTATATGTTTAATGTTCTGCGAGATTTGGTTTGGGGTTTGGCTAGGGTCTTTTTGCTGGACATTTATCATGTTGGATTTACATATGAATAGGTAGGCCAAAATCCCAGTTCATAAATATATGTAGTGTCGACGATTTATTATCGAGTTCTTTTATTGACGTGTAGAGGTTGTTTTGCTAGTTATGCGACTTCCACTAAATTATTTATTCGCCTGACCTTCGTCGCTTTTAATAAGAAACCCTGTACCGGCTCGTGTCGGCACTTGAAATTTGTTTATTGGGTTCTTGGTAGCCCGTGTGCTGAACTGATATTTGCGTCTTTTTAGGTGATAAATAAAACAAGTGTACTGTAGAAAGGTAAGTCGAAGTCTGTATTGCGAATGAAAAATTTGTACATTATTCGAGGAAAGTAGGGAGGTAGGGAACAATAATTTGACCAATGGGAACAATGCCGTATCACGTCATCCCCTCTTGGTCTGATTGGTGACGAAATATTGTCCGTTTTCGAGGTTGGTTATATGCGTGAACAAACCCAAATGTAATAAATACAAAAAAATAGGTACACATATGCGATAACAGTAACAGTTTTCACAGAGGTTTATATTTAACCAACTTTAGAAAAGTTTAAGTTAACTTAGTTATTTTAAATAATAATAATAACTTCACACATCTCACACACAGCCGTCTGATTTCAAACTAGACAGAGCCGGGCTATGGTAACCAGACTGCTGATATCATACTTATATATTTCTAAATGCATACATGTTATTGACGACTGGATGGCGTAGTGTTTTGTGTAACGGACTGCTATTCCAAAGGTCGCCGGTTCGATTCCCGCTCAAGTCAAACATTTGTGTGCATGAACATTTGATGTTTGATTTGGTCTGGGTGTTTCTATGTATAATTTGTATGTATTTACAAAAAAAAGTATATATGTATTTATATCAGTTGTCTAGTACCCATAGTACAAGCTCTGCTTAGTTTGGGACTAGATGGCGTTGTGTGTATGAGGTAGAATATATTATTATTATTACTATTATATTATGGATAAATTACATCCAGACACAGAACAAATCATGGTGCTCATCACACAAATATTTCACCTGGGTGGGAATCGAACCCACGACCTCCGGCTTAGCAGTCAGGGTCACTACACACTTTGACTGCACGGATGGCGTAGTGGTAGTTTAAGCGGTCGCCACGCCGCTTCCTACTACGCCGAGTGTTGTGGGTTCAAACCCCACATGGGACGACACTTTGTGTGATCCACAAATTGTTGTTCTGAGTCTGGGTGTTCCTTGTGTCCGTTTCATGTATGTTTGTAAAGTCCCCCGCGACACAGGATTTATTCCTAATGCGGGAGTTGTCTTTTTAAAAAACAAGAAACAAGAACAAGAACTAACCACTTGACCATAATGCAAGTTAACTAAAATAATATCCTTCATGATTCAAATTTTGGTTGTGTTTGTTACTGCAGTTGAATTTACTTTACTTTTCAAACTCAAACTTAAAATTTCTTTATCTCATAAAAAATTTTTTTTTTTTGAAATCGTCTCTTATGTAGACTCTAAAATCATCACGAATCGTAAATCTGTAATATGCCTGTGCTGATCTATAACCGCCCGTTTTCAAGTGGTTAAGCCTTATGAGAAGAAAGGGAAACAAACTCACGGCCGCACTTTTTAATTATTAAATTTGTTATTCGGTAGGCCATTAAAATAATGCTCAACGTTGCCTGGACTGACGACCTATCTGCTGAAGTCGCTTTTTCTCAAGGTCCTGAAAATAGAGGAGCTTTTGGAACGAAGTTACTTATCGCGTGTTGTGAAAGGGGGCTAGACGGAAAAAAATCTTACGAAAAGTTGTAACGACACTTTTTATTTTGAATTGACACTTGTCAGTCATTCAGCGCCATCTATTGAATAGATATAAAATTATTACTTTTCATCTCAGTAAAATTAAAATTTATGTTCTTAGGTTGAGCAAAAAATATTGTATTCGACATCATTTCTCAAGGAGATTTTACCAATGTATAAATTGTTTTAATTAGAAACCAACTGAAAAATATGTAGGTAATAGCCGCTTTCATAGATGGCGTTGTAATTAAAATCGTGTCGAATCAGTTTTACTCGATCGTCACAACTTCATTCCTATCGGGTGTCCCACGACACCACACGGCTTTTTTTTATACTTCTTTAGTTTTTGACCAAAAAAAGTAGCAGCATTCAATACTGCAAACGCATTTGTTGCACTGGATGTAGGATTTATTTTTATCATCTCTCCGCAGGTGAGAGAGGGCTCCTTTAAAGCATAGGATACAGTTAAGCCTAAAATATATACTTTAGAGGTATCTTAAGAATACAACGTCGTTCTTGTGTATAAATTATAAAAATTTGTGCCGTAATATCACAATACCCTTTAGGAAAATTTTATTGAACTTTCAAGTGATCTCACCTAAAATCGAACTCTTTTGGGTATCAATCCAAACCAAAAATATGTCTTTGTGAGGTAATGTACCGTTGGTTGATGTAAACTTGGAGATAGGAGATTTTCTCGTTATGTGGCTCTACGTGCACGGTCTACTTGATCACAAACATGACTACAATTTTTTTTTTGGCAAGTGGAACTGTATTGGCCACGCTCTGCATAGGGACTCCAATCATATCGCCAAACAGGCGCTGGTTTGGAAACCGCAAGGAAAACGTAGGCTTAACCGCCCAAATCAAAGCTGGCAACGCACTGTCGCAGACGAGGTGAAGAAAATCGACAGGCGTGGAGTGAGGTCAAGTGCAAAGCTCAAGACTGAAAGCGATGGAGGATTATTGTAGACGGCCTCTGCTCCATCACGGGGATCCAGGACATTAAGTCACGGGCACGCCGTCATTGCGGCGGTAAGACCCGTTATGGAGGATTGGCTCGAGAGGCGTCACGGGACCCTCTCATACCGATTGACGCAGGTGATCACTGGGAAGGGATGTTTCGGAGATCACCTGTGTCTGATCCGCAAGGAGCCAACGCCTGAGTGCCACCACTGCGATGGCCAGACCGTGGACACGGCTCTCCACACGCTGGCAGAGTGCCCGGCGTGGGTTGAGCAGAGGCGAGACCTCGTGGCGGCCATCGGAGTGGGAGTTCTCTCGCTCGATAGCCTGATTGCGGCTATCGTGCGGAGCGAGAGTGCGTGGAACTCTGCCGTCTCCTTCTGCGAGCAAGTTATGCTCGCGAAGGAGACGGCGGAGCGGGACCGGGAGAGGTTTAGAACTGTCCCGGCCCGCCAGGCCCGGGCACGGGCCAGGCAGAGCAGGCGACTCAGGCGCCGGAGGTCGCAGAACGACCTCCGTCCTCCATAAGTGCAGGCCTGGGGGTGACAGGTGAGGCCATCTGTCACCCTAGCAGAAGCAGGCCGGGGTGGCGGCGAGCGCGTTGCGAAGCGCGCTCGCTTCCAGGGAGCACAGGGAACATGGGGCGGGGGTCGTCTACTCGTCTGTAGATGACCCGAGGTATGTCGGGGCACCAGGAACTTCCTTTCTAGGGTATACCTGGTTCCCCGGCTATTAGTACCCGGCGAAGGCGTGCGGTTTTAGTCTGTTCGAGTCCGACATGCCACCGACAGGTGGTATCCGAGGGGATTTCCGCACGGAAAAAAAAAAAAAAAAAAAAGGACATTAAGTCAAGTAAGTTAGTTACTATCACAAGTTATGTACAAGTCTAACAATAATGATTTCGAGTGTTGCTGTAACTTTGTGGTAAAAAAAAAACTAATTAAAAAGAAGGGAAAATAATTTCATATTTTGTATGGAATTAATATTTTCCAACACGCCCACTACTGTAACACCTGAACACGGTAGTGACCCACGACGCACGAATATAATTTATCGATCTGAAGTATCGTTAATACGTATGTATAAAAAAATTTAAAATGCAAACATAAAGACGTAAATATACTTAGGATACTTATCTATATAAATAAAGTTCTTGTTTCCTATGTACGTCAGATGGACATATTTAGAGAACAATTTTTTTGCACAACAATCCCTTTTGTTATTAAGCAGACCCTAATTATAAATTGGAACATGAATTTGTATCAAAATTGATTTGTTTACTGGTATCCGACCAAGATTTCAATCTCGGTCAAAGGTAATTAATTAAATTGAAGCGTCCTTGAAGCATGTTTTCAGTTACGCAACTGGTCGTACAACCCCATTAAGGGCTATAACCGTCTTAGAATATTAAGTTACTATTACTGGAGCAATAACAAACTCTGCAGTTGTTTTAGCTATTAGAGAGGTCAAAGAAGAATAAATTTGTTACGTATGTTTGTGGTAAGTCTATGAGTGTTGGAAATGGAATCTAGTGTTGTAATGAAATCTGTATAGTAGTGTAATGAAATCTAGTGTTGGAAATGTCTATGAATGTTGAAATAAAACTAGAAAATGGCGATAGATGCTGTAACCTTGTTTCACCTAAATATTACAATTATTACTATATCCAATATACCTAGTTATTATAAAATTTGTTATAAAATTTCGGAATAATCGTGATCATGTAATAGGTTATACACCTACCTATTCTTGTTGTTGTAAGTAAATAAATCACTGCCATTTAATTAAGTTATTTCTTTGTCTGAATGATTTGGTTTTTATTCACAGAAGGTTTTGGCCGTCCCGTTATTTTCCATGAAATCTATTTTAATTATTTTTAAACAGAAAAATTACAACTAATGTTTGATTTTTATTAATTTTGGTCGTTAAGTTGGTTGTATAAATTGTATAGATAAATACAGAAAGAACCTGGTCCGTTCACGTTAAAATACAATAAAAATGGGCCCATAGGCAATTGTTTCGATGAACTATATTCTTTAAAAATAGGGAGTTTGTAGAGCTCATTTTCATATAGGTTTTCATTTGAATGATGCATATTATTAGCACTTGGACGTAGAAGATAAATTAAAAGCACTAAAGATGACGTGGTACTTCGATCCTTATCTAGTCTTGTTGGCTTTCAATTATCAGTATAACTTAAACTGTTGGTGTATAGATCTTGTATCATAGCAGATTAAAGTATATACTGAACCCCGAAAGCTTTTTGTGGTCGTTTCAACATATTTTTTAACTTTATAGTAGGTATTGTTCAAATTTTTTACCTTTCTGCAGTGATTCTAGAGCATTAACTATTATAAATACGATATAGTTTCATGCGCCATATTTGTTTCAGAAAGAGTACAAAGAATTTTCTTTACATATAATTCTATAGATAATGCCATTTAGTTTTTTTTTTACTAAAAAGTCTAGGAATAAATCCTGTGTCGCCACGTACGCAATCCGTGCAGTCTACATATTCAACATTCAACAACATTTCAACGTTTACATATTCAATGTATTTTTAAGGGCTAAATATCTAAAGCGGCCCTTTGTGCCGTAAATAAAAAATCTAATTAACTCACCACTTACAACATGCGTTCGGAACGGTTCGACGATAGAAGCATCCAATCAAACTTTATTGCAAGCCAGACGCGAATATCTACTCTGTAGAAACAGAACGTAAGAAAGACGCTTTGGTATGCCGAAGTTGTTTCCACTTTTACATCCTATTCCATCGCTGTATTCTAAGTAGGTGGAGTAAAAACTCCATTAACGCTGGTTGCTTTAGTGTGTTTTCAGGTTTATGTGGTCTGTGGAATGTTACTGTAGTGGCAGATGTTTGATATGTTTTAAATGACGGGCCTCTTGGTCTAGTGCTTAGTTACCTTGACTGCTAAGTCGGAGGTCGTGGGTTCGATTACCAGTGAGGACAAATAATTGTGTTATAATCACGATAATTTGTTATTTATCTAAAATATGCATGTATTTACAAATATATAAGTTGTTCCTCAATTTGGGATCAGCCTTTGAAATATGTGAAATTATTATTATTAATTCAATAATACAGAGACTTATTTATAAATGATTAACAGTTTCAATCATGTGTGTATTCAGTGATATCTGCATAGTTATTTACCCGACGGAGGAGTTTTTTGAAGAGGTGATGCTACCTTCCACGTCCTTGTCTGGAACTCCACTATCGAATACACATAGTAGATTTTTTGAAGAACAGTTGTCATTTAAATTAGAAAAAAAGGGAGGATCTTCCGAATAGGTGACCTGATCATGCCTGGCGGGCCGCGGCCCAACGGTTGATGTTGTGAAATAGTATATATACTAATCGTTGCGAGAACTTTTATTGCGCGTTGTAGGATTAGTACTCGTAGGTACTCCATAGTTCGGTGTCTCGTTACGTCGTTAGATGGTGGTGGTGTATATTTTGGTTTCATTTTATGTGGGAATCGCCAAAGATTAAAATAAATGTTTTTATTCTAATACAGAGAAATAATCTTGCAATGAAATATGTTTTACAATTTTTTTTTTAAAAGCATCAATTTGTGGATCACACAAAGTGTCGTCCCATGTGGGGTTTGAACCCACAACATTTGGTGTTGCAGGAAGCGGCGTGGTGACCGCTTAAACCAATACGCCATCCGTTCAAATATACTGTTCACATGTAATCTTACAATGAAATTGACCTGAATACATGAAACTAGTAGTTCTATTACAAATTCACGCTAAAATATCTAATATAAAACCTTGTGGAGAAAAAGAATTACAGTTAAAGTTAAAGCTTTTTGGTTATGCATTCTTCTTTAAGAAAAGATCCTTGCTCCATTGGACGTGGGCACTCAACAAATGGCATTTGAGTTAGGTCACTGTCATTATAAGAATGCCACATATACCTACAAATTATATGCATATGTGGCATAAAAGTAATGTTCATCACATCACATCAACAGCCTTTAATAGTCCACTGCTGGACATAGGCCTCTCCTTAGTAAGGATGTTTTGGCCTACTATACCACGCTGGCCAGACGGGTTGGTATAGGGTGGCTGACTCTCCGGCGGAGAGCGGATTTCGCCTTCCGCCCGAAGACGTGCGCGAGTGGCGCGAAGCCGCTCGCCGAGCCACGATGGCTCGTTGATCGTTCCGGCTGGAGACTCCACGCGCTGGCTTCGCCGCCGTGGAGGCTCTCAAGCCGGTCATCGCCGAGTGGGCAGGGCGGCAGCACGGGACCCTTACCTTCCGGCTGACGCAGGTGCTTTCCGGGCACGGTTGCTTCGGAAAGTACCTGCACTCGGTCGCTAGGAGGGAACTCAGTCCCGCCTGCCACCACTGCGACTGCAGTGAGGCCTCGGCCCAGCACACGCTGGCGGTCTGCCCCGCATGGGCGACGCAGCGCCGGGCCCTCACTGCAGTCATCGGAGTGGATCTCTCGCTACCGGCCGTAGTACGCTCCATGGCCGGTAGCGACAGTTGTTTTACCGCGGTCGCAACCTTCTGCGAGGAAGTAATCTCGCAGAAGGAGGCGGCAGAGAAGGCCCGGGAGGACGACCTCCACTCGGACCCGATCCGCCGCCGGCGAACCGGGCGGCGGCGGCGCGCTTTCCTGCGCCTCATGCCGCCCTGAGTGTGGCCGCGGGTGGACGGGGTAGGTTTCCCCTCCACCCGCATTAGTTTGGCCAGCCGCGAGGGGGTGGCGTCCGCGTGTGCCGGAAGTCGCCTAAAGAGAGGTTAAAATTTTGAGACGGAGCCCGCACCAGGAGCGGGCAGGTGCTAGGAGGGGTCCGGATGTCTTAATAACAGCTGTTCCCGGATCCCTCCTATTACAGGCGCAGAGTGGCACACCGTGTGGTTTTAGTCGGTCCGAGTCCGACCCACCACCCCACTCAAATCTCCATTTAATAACCGAATTAGTACTATTGCTATCTAAAGGCATAAACAGTTTTTATATACTCGTATACAGTTTTTTTTGTGTCATAAATAGGCGATTCTCTTTAGTTTTATCGTTTTGATTATTCAATCCACATTTGTAGTTTGATTTCATCATTTTTAGATATCTAGTAACTTTAAAGACTAAACTTACGTTAAAATTTACGTTACTTGCAAAGATCACTTGCGTTATTACGCACTTTTAGAAAATTGAAACTACGCTACGAGTGTTGACTCACTGTGATACAATAACATAAAGGCGTAGTAGGGTGTGGCATTTGCTTGAAGCAAATTGCTGTAATCGGTTAACGGACATTTTGATGTTTTCGAAATAACCAAATACGAAACAATGGAAAATTACAATATTCGAATTCGCTTGCAAATAGCTTCGTGGAGTGTATAGTAACCAAAGACTACACCCCGAACCCCGTGCCTTGGCACATACGTTTACCAGTCAAATTTCAAATCACATAACTCAACAACAACATTTTTACCCTCGTCGAATTTTTTACCGTCAATTTAATTCTTACTAAAAAACTTCTAAAGTAATTCTTAAATGGATTCAGCCAGAATCCTTATAGACTTTGGCTTATTATAATATTACGTGGAATATTATTAACTGCCTTAGTTTGAAGCCTAAAACAAACATGGCTATGACCTTGGAATATAATTATTTTTTAAGCTCTACCGAAAAATTCAATTAGAAACCCGAGTTTCTTAGAATAATTGGATACATTAAGGAATATGTTAATGATATGCTTTCTATATATACTATGAAAGCTAAACGTAATTCATATATATTGTCATTAACTCAGTAACAATATCAGCAATAACTCTCTATATAACTCATACCCACGGTACATTTGAGACTAGAACATAATTTATATGGCGTATATATATTGTACAAGTAACATTTGAAATGAACACACTCCGTTGAGTTTTCCGAGCGATATTGCTGAATAGTCGGGTTTGAAGTGTGTAAGTTTATTACACAATCATAGAGAAGTTAGCTGTTCAGCTTAGACGTAACTCGTGTATTCGTTCTAGACGCATGTTTATCAACAGGATATCCTGCTGAATATTTTTAGCAAATATTGTAGCTAGTTCAACAATATTGCTTAGATGCTGAATTATTGTTAGCTAATAAATTGTTTCTTTAATTGATTTACTTAAAGCTATTTAGTGTAGAAGAGATCAGCGGAATTTTTTGAAGTGACTAACTTGTCAAATTCTTGCTTGGGTTTAAAGCGTAGCGTTTTGCCTTCCTCCATAGGCTTATATTTCATTCGTTAGTAAACCTGGTTTTCTTTCCATGAATTATGTTAGTAAATAAGGTGAAATCATAATCCCCCTTCAAAAACGTTTATTTTAAATTGTCAATGGTGACACGTACTGTTGAATAGAAGTCAATCGTAAAAAATTTCAACTGGTAGCGGTTTTACTTCAATTTCTTTAAACTTTGACAGTAAAAGCTGTGGCATCAAGAGACCTATAGTGGTTGCCCTACAGATGATAATAAATATAAATAGGAAACGGATAGGAAACTCGATTTTTGATCGAACCGAAGGAGATCAGTACCTTTTTCTGGCATGATATTTTTTTATCCTTTTTCAATAACAATTTATAAGTTGGCTGTCAAGTTTGTAAATAAATTAGACATGAAAAGAACTAAGATCTCAGTGTGAATTAAATGTTACACGTGAAGTCAAATTGAAATTATTTTCATTTGAATATTTTCATAACTAAAGTTCTTTTAAATTATTCAGTCTGAGTCAACAGAATTAAAAGTATCTTCGTTTATAACATACGAAGTAAATTTCAATTTAAATTTTCTTTTGGATTATATCTATTGTTTGAACATATACCTAAATTAGATTTAAGATTATTTTATTAAATATTGACTCTTAAACGACCTTGAACTCTGTTTTCTTTTTTTTATTATCATTTTGAAAGTAGTTTTAATGTATGTGTGCTAATATTTCTAATGAAACATTTTTTTGACTATGAAATAGTTTCTTTTGTTTCAATTTAAGCTTATGGTGTTAAACAGTACCAGCTTCTCCCTCTGGACCGCATCTAACGAAGAGCGACTCGAATCGTCGATACCCTAAACATCTCCGATCGGCTCGATCCTTTGGCGTTACGTAGAGATGTGGCTTCACTCTGCATTCTCTATAGCATAGATCATGGAGAGTGCTCCGAGGAATTGTTCGCGTGTTTGTAAAGTATTTTTTCTCCAAAAAAGTAGCCTATGTGCTATTCCAGGTTGTAATCTATCTCTATGCTAAATTTTATCTGAATATGTTAATCTGTTGCAACCAGATTGAGTGATAAACATTTAGGCATCCCTCTTCATCAACTCTCATTTTTAAAGTATCAACCAGCTTTTGCCCTCGACTCCGTCCGCGTGTAAGTCAGTTATCGCGGCAAAAAGTAGCCTATATTACTCGCTGATAGAGTAGCTTGCCATTGATGTAGAAATGTTTAAAATCAGTTTAGTAGTTTAGGCGTGAAAGCGTAACAAACAAACAAACTCACTTTCATGTTTTCAATATAAGTATGGATGTTATTATTTGAATATAACAAGAGTTACTTTTTTAGTTAGGTTTTTTCGTGGTCTAGGGAGGCAAACGAGGAGTTGGGCCACTTGATGGTAAGTGACTACCGCCAACCAATAAGGGGGTAAAAAGTAGTTAAAGAATGTCCTAACACAGGTTTTTTATAAGGCTGGAATATCATTGTGGTCAGCTGGCCAATTTGTATAGAAACACGACTCTCTCAGGATAATAATAAGAAAATATATATTTTTTTCATACATCTGACACACAACGCCATTTAGTTTCAAACTAAGCAGAGCTGGTAATATGAAAACTAGATTGACTGATAGAATGCTTTTTTTTGTATATACATACATATTATACATAGAAAACACCCAAACTCCGAAACAAATATTTGCAGATCACACAAACACTGCAATTGAATCCAATCGAAGATAAAAGTTAAATGAAATTACTGAGATTTTCTTTTAGAAGAACGATTTATATTTCAGTTCTACAGCTTTTCCTAATGAATAGCTGTAATATAAATCTGAATAAATATAAAAATGTAATATATAGGGACTAATCATACCCACACGCCCACCACTGTAACTCCTGTACACCAGGACACACAGCAGTGACCCACGAACACACCGAGTTATGTCACTCGGGAAGTCCCAGGAAGAAATTAAACTGTCTTGGAACCCGCAATGAAATTAATCAGAAGAAAATTGGAGGAGTTGGAAATACAGTAAATCCACTTCCCTCTTAGTAAAGCGGGAGACAAAATGAAGTAAAATAGGCATACACCCTTTTAAACAGGGAAGCACCACGGCCACAAAATATTACGGGTCCTAGGTGAGCTATATGAAATATACGAGTATAACTGTAATATATGTACTCAGTAACGAATATTAATATATTCGCTACTGAGTACATATATTTCACTTCTATAGCTATATTTCAGTACACCCGATTCCTTTTATTATTAAATATAACAATGCCAGCACTTATTCGAAGCGGAAATAAAAAATAACATGTCGTGTCAAGTATGACCTTTACGATCCTCTTGACCTGGCAAGCCGATGTTAGATTTTTGGAATGTTCGTCGTTTTGTTATTTGAGCCATATTCTGTATTTTATTAAACACTAGCTTTTGGGTGTGGCTTCGTCTGTGTTTTTTTGTTGATTTTATCATTATTGCGAAATTAGAAGTAGCCTCTGTATTATTATTTATTTCTATGCTTTTCATACAATTCCATTTAGCCATTCTGGTGTGATTGAGTTTCTCCGAGCCTTTTTTTTCCAAAATAGGTTATGGTTGGCTTTAAGTCTGCTATGATAGTCGACAGTAACTAAGAGATAATTTTAAAGAAATTGCTGTTACAACAGTCGCATCTCAATATATTTATGAAAATTTAGTGGACAGGATCAGACAATCCAGGCCAATACGTCCTGGCCTGGATTGCTTAACCTTGTGTTAACCTACTCGGTTACCACTTAGCCACGAGCTCCCTGAATCTAAATCTATTGTGAATGACTAAGAAACTTTAATCCATGTAAATTTTCACATTTATAATTTGGTATAGATATGTCAAATTGTGATAACCTAATACTTTTTGTTTGCTTGGTCGTTTTAAAATTTTATTTATTATTTAATATGTGTTGATGTATCTTACAAAATTCTTAACTTGAATAAAGTTACTCTATCGACATTGATATTGAGAATGCCGATATTTTTTATTATATCGATACCAAACAGTTGCTTTACTTCATCATTTATTATCACAGTATAATGATCATATCCACCCTAGTAACAAGAGCACTGTATGTGACCTATTGATAACAGTTAAGTTAAAGGTATCTGTGTAAAATTAATTCTTTAATTTATTTTATATTTAGTATATTACCCATAATATGTTAAATTAATCTTTCTGTTTCTTTTTTCTTTACTTTCACAACTCCCGCATTAGGAATAATAATAATCGATTGATATACCATTATGACTTTTAATACCATGAATACTGTATCTAAATCGATCTGTGATGAACAGTATTTCATAGATTTGTTCATCATTGGTGTATCAAGTAATTTCTATGTTCTAAGCAATCATTTCTCATCACATCATCATCACATCAACAGCCTATAACAGTCCACTGCTGGACATAGGCCTCTCCTTAGAAAGGAGGTTGTGGCCTACTATTATATATATACTACTACTATTATTATACTACTACTATTTTATATATATATATATATATATATATATATATATATATATATATTTCTACAGATAATATAATCGAAGTCGATTATTTCTATTAGACTATCGATAAGTACAAGTCATTTTTAAGGTCCGATAGTATGACAATAATATTGATAGACTATTGTAATTAAATATCATTTAAATTATGTTCAATCTAAAAAATTTCAACGATGGCGACTTCAATGTATAACACGAAATTCTTACTTAAACAATATTCCTGTAAAACCAACATTATATCAAAATTCAAAAGTAATTTTTACAACTTTAGCCAGTTTGTTTAGGGCTTAATGTTTTAGTGCTTAGTTTTACAGGCATGCTTCGTATGCTATAATTTTGGATTTCAGACAAGACAAGTGTAGAAGTTTTCTTAGAACTTATTAGTTTTAACAAATTACGGGCTTGAAAAGATTATTTAAATGAGGTAAATACTACAAGTATTTGCAACAGGTAGTTCCCAGATCTGTCCTATACAGGCGCAGAGTGGCACACCGTGTGGTTTTAGTCGGTCCGATTCTGACACCCCGCCCCGCCATAAACCCCGGTGGGGTGACGGCCCGAGGCGGTTTCCACACGTAAAAAAGGGGTTGTTTTAAGTTTTCCTTCTCTTTGCAGTGCTGTTGTTCTGCGCAGTTTGCTCTCTTGAATGAATAGTGGTGGTGACATTTCGTATTCTTAATCCCTCACCAAACGGATTCGTTTCGCAACAATGTAACATCTATATATAAAAGTTAAGCTTTGAAATTCAATTTGTTTATATTGTTCATTGGTGGTGGACTTTCCAATAATAAACATCAAAATCTTATAAAATTTCATACTTGGTCCTAAATCGGATTTTCCAGCCTAAAATCTGTAATTTTCCAAAAAATCAGAAAGTCTATAAAATGTCCCTCTCGATAATCTTGGATAACTTTACCTCATTGTTGAGATCTGAAACTACACTGGAAATTGTTTTTTTTCTACTTCGACTTTCTTCTGCGACGAACCCATCTTCTTCCGGCAGAAATTATTTTGTAGAATGAAAGATTCTATTTTCAAGATTCAATCAAAATACTATCAGTTAACCAGAATTACTAAGAATCTTATAAAATATAAAATAGGCCAAGGCAAACAGCTTGCAAAATTAGTGTGTATTAAAATAATTGAGATTTAATTCAACATAAAGAATTAAAAAAAACTCTTGAGCTGTCTTTTTTGGTTTTTTGAATTTCGAACAGTTTGTAAAAAATCACATACACCTTTTTAATTCCTTCGAAAGGTACAACGTCAGAACACGTTTAATTTTCAAATGCGTTTCGTTCGTGTGTCACGTGACATATCACTAATGGTACCGAGCATGTCATGCATTAAATTAATTTTTGACAATCAACCCAGATTTGAGCTGAAGCTTTTAGTCGTTTGTAAGGGGTTGGGCTTGTGAAATATTTTTATTATGCTTTTTAATGGGAACAAAAATTAGGCTAAGAGCTAGTTAATGTTCCACATTGTTTGTGGTTGAGTGAAATAAAAATATGATGATCTGATGTTACCAGCGACGTTTTGATATGGCTTTATTTATGTCTCGTAAGTCTAGTTATGGGCTTTTCATTCGTATACCTTTTTTTGTTTTTTTTGTTGACGGGGTGGGCTCCTCAGGGATACATTAGCCAGGAGTATGTGCTACTCTAGGTAGGCCCCAGGGCTTCCCCCTGCCTATCATCCTATCATTCGCACACATAGGAAACTCCAAGATCTTGGAATCGTAGGCGGCTAGTGGCAGACTATTTAGAAGAGCGTACCATCGTGTACGAGGACCGAGATGGTAATCCATGGTGTCGGCCCATGTCGTGCGGTGTTCCACAGAGGTCAGTTCTAGGTCCCCGCCTGTGGAATATAAGGTACGACTGGGCTGATTTTCATGGGCCCCCTCGTGGTCCTCCCCTTGGCGCCTCAATCGATGAAACATTTGGGCATTATCCTCGATGGGAGGTGACTCTTCGACGAGCACTTCCGACAGCTTGCTTCGAAGCTGGTCGGTGCTGCGTCTGCACTAGGGCGAACAGGCGCTAGGAGGGGTCCGGATGTCTTAATAATAGCAGTTCCCGGATCCTTCCTAGTACAGGCGCAGACTGGCACACAGTGTGGTTTTAGTCGATCCGATTGCGACACACCACCATGCCACAAACCCTGGTGGGGGTTATCACACGTAAACAAAAAAGGCCTATGTCCAATAGTGGACGTCTTTCGGCTGAGATAATGAAGATGATGAAGGTGAAATATACAAAATATAAAAATAATATTAAGGCTTACATTACATTAAATCGTTTATACATATGTACAGACAGTCAAACACTTTAGCTGTATTAATAAAAATTTAACAAAGTGAAACAACCTGTGGTTCATACCAGTTCTAGCCGACTTATTGTTTAGAATAAAGGCACATATTACTATTCTCAATGTTAACGTCAAGCCACTGAAAAATAATTCGTAATATAATAAAAGCTACATACATTTTCATACTTGTATACTAGACACGTTCGGACAAGTGTAACTATTATTGAAACATATGGTATGATATATCCCAAACAGGCCTGTATAATGGGCATTGTTCTATTTGTATACCAAGCGCGTGTAGGTAACGACCTTAGGCCAAGTTAAATAAAAAAATATTCGCAGTTGTTTTTATATACTGGACTGAAATATTTCGTCTGACGGCAGGATCTTAGAAAACATATGCGACTACTGGCAAGCTTGCTTGTTCTTTTTTTTCTTTGATAAAGTAACAGTTTAAACACTAAGAATATATTAATCTATTGTAATAATCAATCTTTCTTTGTCAAACATAGGATTCAGGTTTAAACCATCCTCTTTACAGTCGTAAAGTCATTAGGTGTTATATAGAGAAATCTAATTTAGTAGCTACTTTTTTAATATTTTACACCCACTGTCTAAAAAAGTAAGTAAGTAGTAAAAAGATAGTTATTAAATGATTCTGAATTTTTCAATAAAACTACGTGAGTAAAGCCCCAGAACCAATTAAAATTTATTCACTCAATTGCTTATGAATTCAGCACTTCAAAATTGTTTATGAGATTTGTTGACGCTTTCAGGTTTGAATAAATAGCTTAAATTTTTGTCATAAAAATTTTATAGAAATAAAATATTTACGAAGAATTGAAACAAAAAATTTGTTCCACCTTCATTGACTGCCATGCCAAGGTCGTGGGTTCGATTCCTGCTTAGACAAATAATTGATGAGCACGATCACTTGTTTTGTGTCTGGGTGTAATTTTGTCTACAATATGTTTATTAGCACTTTGGTAACTTTTTCTTTTATCCCCTCCACCCACCCTGACGCCCACTATGGTTCGTTCGTGGTAAGTGGGAATCGCACCAGCTAAAGTCCTAGCTAAAGTAAATAGGATAGATCCGGGAATAGCTGTTATAAAGACATCCGTATCAGTTTGGTTACAGTACATACTTTGCCTAATTTGGGATCAGATCGTGTCTAAGATGTCTTGACACAAACACAACCCGTCTAGTCAGCGTGGTATAAGTAGGCCAAAACCTCTTTTTCTAAGAAGAGCAGTCCAGCAGTTGACAAATTAAATCTGTTGATGATGATGATGAACCTAAGGAAAGCAACATAACTTAAACTTTAATATTATACTTAAAATAATAAGCAAGAAAACAGTGAGACTATGGTATGACTCCATTTGTAATCGGAATTAAATGTTGTAATACACGTTGTCAGATGTTTCTTTTTTTTTTTTTCCTCACTAGGAATAAATCCAGTGTCGCGGGGGACTTTACAAACTTACATGAACGGACACAAAGGACCCAGACTCAGAACAACAATTTGTGGATCACACAAAGTGTTGTCCCATGTGGGGATCGAACCCACTCAGCGCAGTAGGAAGCGGTGAGGTGATGATTACAGAAAAGATTTTTAGTTCCCTTAAATGAAATATGCGTCATTGACTAACAAAATTGCAAAAAGCTAGAAGCAAATGCTGTCATTTTAATACAGCACGATCAAATAAATCGGGTGACCCAACTTTAAGAGGTTTCTCTTTTGGACTAAAGGGTTTTTCTTTAGCTTTTTAAAATAAATCAACCTTGAAATTACTTTACAAAACCATTGCTTATTAATTCAAAAATTACTGAAGCTTGAAACTATGTTATGGTAGTTGAATTTTTTCGAATCAAGTTAAAGGCTTATCCGACTGTGAAATAGTTTAAAATTTGGAATTTTTTATGATGAATCCCGCAAACGAGCTGACTAGTCATCTGAAGGTAAGTCGATAAATATAGATATATATTTTCCCCAGTAAATACATAAATATATGTATACAAAGTTATGATTGTACAAAGTTGTGTATAGTAAGGAAAGGATGTTGACATCTAAGACGTTAGTCTGTTCCAGGTCAGTTTAAACATGGTTGAAAATTTTCAAGCCAAATATGAATTGGATACAAAGGTTTTGCAATTTTCTCTCAAATATTTTTTATACAAATAGCTCTTCGGTGGCGTTGAAAAAAAGAGACATCGGAAGAAGAATGGATTTAGAAATAGGGACTTTTGTCTGAACTGGAATGTTGGATTACAGAATTAGAAACATTTAGAAACGACAGGATACCTAAGAAGATGTAAAAATCATATTTTCTAAAAACTTTCAATATATCTTCTTTACTTAGTATCTTTTTAGTTGCACATAACACTCCTAAACAGGATCACACTGACTGCATATGAAAGTTTAAGTTTGCATAAGGAAGTTGCTTTAGCCATCACGAAAACGTAAGTAAAACAAGAAATAACAATATACAGCAATTAATACTCACCTAATTTTAATTAAATCAATATTGTTCCCCATCTAAACAACATTCTAACAATATAAGTTAAGCGGTTAACACTACTATTTGAATTTCAACAAATAGAATTCGTATTTCGGGTAGTTTCAATAATTGGCGCGAAACTATTTGCCCTGTTCCCGAACAAATTATTTTCGAACGTTAAGTGAAATGTCTGACATGAATAACGAGAAACATTGTGGACGAAACAATCTAGGAATCTATGATTAGGTTTATGGTCTGGTATACATTTTCGTCTTTAGATTTATAATGTACTAGCCATTTCCATCCGCTTCTGTCGCATGATTATTTCTTATTACGTGTTTCTAACTTTGAAAATTACGAACTGCCATTTTTTTATGGAAGAGGGGGCAAACGATCAAATGGGTCACCTGATGGAAAGCGACTACCGCCGCCCATGAACGCCTGCAACTTAGGAGTCACAAGCACTTAACCCTTAGTTTATCCCCTTAGGAGGGAAATTTACAAAAATCCCTTATCTGTGTTGATGAATCAGTCAGTGATTACATTTAGTGTTTTACCTGATACAAAACCGCTATTAGACGTCTGTGAAAGCCCCAATAGGTATTCGCGTTTCTATCAGTTAACTCACCTAGCCAACTTTCACTCGATGCATAAAAGACTGCATGTGAGTCTATTTGCGGAAACTAAAGCCCGCTACCAAAACCTCATTTACATTGTTATGACATAGGGATCATACGAGCAGATTGGTCACCTGATAAATTACTACTTAAGCCCATGGTAATTATCCATGGACGAATTAAGAATACAGAGTGTCACCACCGCTATTCATCCTGTTTGTGTCGTAAGAACCAACTAAGGGAACAAACTACGCAGGACAACAGGACTGCAAAAAGAAGGAAAACCCGTCTGGCCAGCTTATAGTAGGCCAAAATCTCTTTTTTGAGGAGAGGCCTATGTCTAGCAGTGAACTACAGTGAAATTAATCTCGAGAAATTTTTGCATATGTAGTGGTGTGTATATTACTCAGATCTTAGAGCGCGTTTCCACTATATCGTTCTGGCCTATACAAAAATGTTTCGATATCCTAACATTACTATTTAATTTTATACTTATCCCTAGCAACACTCTGATTTTTGTTTTCAATAAAAACAAGTTTTTATTATAAAGAAAAAGGTTTTGACTTTATAAAAAAAAAAGGTGTGTATGCGATTCACACACGATAGAAGTGAAACTTCAAAGAGGAGAGACCGAAATTTAAAATTTTTTTTTTCCTTTCATCTAGGTGTTTTAAAACTCCGGGGGGTCTACGGGGGGGGGGTCAAAATTTTTGTTATTTTTGGCCTAGGACGCACCGTTTCCGAGATATTTCAATTTAAAGCAAAAAATCGTCACTTGATAGTGGAAAGTGGAAACACGCACAAAACCAGAATAAACCAGTTTACGCTGTCCGCAGGTGCCACTACTGTACCTGTAGTAAAGGCTGTTGATTATTGATAAAGCCCGTGGAGCAGGTATACAAGGGGACGGTAAACTCAAATGTCATAAGTGCGTTGTCAACCTCTATGATAATAACACACTCTTTTCTTGAAAGTTGTCGCTCATTCCTCAAAGACTACAGACCTCTAAGGTTTCTTAATGTAATTTTGTATCAAACTAAGTGACAAATTATCCCCAAACGTGCAAGTTTCATTTAACAAGTATTTACACCAGCTTTAATGTAGATTTATCTTGGTTCGATTTCTTGCCAATCTGGATGGCATGTTTCGTACTTCTCTTAATAAATAATACGACACACGGGTTATAATCCTTTACTCTTGACCTCTTCGAGTTGTAGAGATGTAGTTTAGTTCTGCATTCTTTATTGGAGTCTAGCGCTTGTATCATGGAGGGTGCTCCGAAGTATAGTTCGGACTAATACCGGCCGGAGCTTTCCGCCATCGTTCCATGCGGCAAAATATCTATCCCCGCCAACTGAATAATTGGCTCACAACTACTATACGCTTTTTAAGAAACTCTTTGTCTCGCACAACCAACTTGTGGAACTCATAATAGATTAGCAGACCCATGAGCTTGCTTGCCCTATATCACCCTATGTTTCAATATAAAACGTCTTGTTGTAAAAAAAAAAACCTAAATAAAAAATTTAACATATTAATATCAATATTTTACCCCGCATATCTACTGAATACATTTAATAATAATAATAATATTCTACCACATTCACACAGCGCTATCTAGTCACAAACTAAGCAAAGTTTGTACTATGGCTACTAGAAAACTGATATAAATATTTATATTTTTTTTTTGTTAATACATACTTGTTATACATAGAAATACCCAGACCAAATCAAACATTAAATTTTCATGCACAGAAATGTTTGACTTGAGCGGGAAACGAACCCGCGACCTTTGGAATACCAGTCCGTTACACAAACCACTACGTCATTCGGTCGTCAAAACAGAGATATAACATACTTTTTCAATAATATTATACAAAACAGAAAACCACTTTGTTTACGGTTCTTTTGTGAATGTGAAAACATATGTTTTATCGTCAACCGAATAATCAGCTTCCACTTACACAGAGATATAACAATTCTGTGGAGAAGCAACGGCCGTACTGTCACACACACACCAACATTTAATTTCGTATTCTTTGGTGCCTGAGATATTGAAATAATATAACATTTATGTCAGTACCATTATGATATACAATTAAATCATAATGACGCAAAAATTATCTATACGTGATAGGATTCTGAGTGTCTAAATTTAAAATCTGTGTCGTCTTATATATTTCTAAATACATACAAATTATAGATAAATTAACACCCAGATACAGAAAAAATGATCGTGTTCATCACACAAATATTCCGTGTGGTGTGTGGTGACGGATTAAGAATACGTAATGTCCTTTTAGGGGAGGCCTATGTCCAGCAGTGGACTATTATAGGCTGTCGATGTGATGACACAAATATTCGTCCTGGGTGGGAATCGAGCCCACGACCTCTGGCTTAGCAGTAAGGAATACTAAACACTGTAAACCAACTGACCCGTCAAAATAGAACATGTCCTTATTAGATTGGACTAAACTTCGTTTTTGTGTAAATAGTTATTTTTATAAAAGCTTAACGTCTTAAGTAATAATAGAGTTAATAAAACTTTTCAAAGTTGAGATAGAATAGTCAGTCATGTACCTGCCTTTGTCCGATACTTTTAAAATCCTCTTAAAATAAATCCTATTAAAAACTTTAACGGACTAACTCGCTTCCGATGCTTAACACTGATAAAGCGTCTATTCCTCAAGCTATACTACTAGAATACTTTGATAAAAGCACGTACAACTAAAATTAATAGAATATTTAAAATCAAATGTTGATGATATTTCACAATTAGCAAATTACTTTATGGCGTTAGTTGAAAATAATATTTTCAATAAGCAGACTTGTCTTTGCCAAATCAAAGACATGGAAGGCAATACTTAAGCACAAATGAATCGGCTCGACCGGAGTGGTATCACGGCCTAACAGAAAATCGATGTTAATCACTCGTACCCAGACCCGTTTCCCCATTCAAATTTTGCGGCATACGTTACCTTAGATCCTAGCTGTATTTATTATCCCAATTTACCTCGATCTTTAATTCTGTCTGAAAACTATTACGTTCCTCACCAAGGTCAGCGTCAGGCAAGCGGCTGGGCGTAAAAGAACTTAGCCAAAATTTTTTGCAATGTTATACATTACACCAACGCCAAATAAAATCGGGAATAAAATAAGGAAGAAGGCACTAAAGTAATGGACATAACCGTGGGAGAGCCATGCATGGGCATCATAATATGTGTGACGGTTCAAGCAGAGTGGACCCACAGTAAAAAATTGGTGTTAACCTTCTCGTTTAATTTCACCTAGTGATTGGCTACTGGAGCCCAACCACCTCAATTCCATCCCGGGGTGGAGGGAGCACTGAAAAGGCGGCAACGCACTTGTGTCTCGTCAGTTGCATATGTCCATAGGCGCTGGTAGCCACTTTCCACCCGCGCTGGTAGTCACTACAGACATACCAAAATCTTCATTCGGTGAGTCACAAATACGAATTTCAAAATACCGATTTTCATAATTCCGAATGGTACAAAAAGCCGAATAACAACTCCGACTTATTATTCATTCTATTTTTATGATTTAAAAATATCACTATTCCTAACGTTTATGATTCTTAAGCTCCAAATACCGAGTTTCAATAAATCTAAAACCAATAATTCAGACTTAATGATAATTCGAAACATCTATAATTCACCAGTCACCACGCTTTAATGGTCACAGTTCTAACCTAACCCAAATGATTCACTAATAACAGAGAGTATATAGCGTTGATCGCCACTGTCCTTTTTCTTTTTTTTACGTCTGGACGTCAGACGGACGGAACCCTTTCCGTCCGTCTGACGCCTGACGTCCTGTGCTGCCGCCCTGCCCAAACGATGACGACGATATGCTGGATCACCTATACGGTGGCAAAGCCAGCACGTTGAACCTTCAGCTGGGACGATCAAGGAGCCATCGTGGCTCGGCGAGCAGCTTCACGCCACTCGTATACCTCTTCATGCGGGGGCCGACACTCACAGTACATTAAACGTTACTTATATATTTAAAACTAGCTGAGACCCGCGGTGTTACCCGCGTTTGTTTTGTTTGGCAACGCCGCGGGGCAAAGCTAGTCTAAAAAAAGTAGCCTAAGTTACTCCTTATGTCATCAGCTATCTGCCAGTGAAAGTCCCGTCGAAATCGGTCCAGCCGTTCCAGAGATTACCCGGAACAAACAGACAGACAAACAGACAGACATACAGACAGACAAAAATTGTAAAAAATGTTATTTTGGCATATGTACCGTGTAAACATACATATGCATTTAGTAAAAAGTAGTTATTTTAATATTACAAACAGACACTCCAATTTTATTTATTTGTATAGATATGTATATGTGTAACTGAATCAGAGTCAGTATCTTAATTTTAGCGGTTTATTTAGTGTTGAAAATCGGAATATCGTTTTTCGGACCGAGAACCCATCGAGCATTTGATTCTTCGAAGTATAAAAATCGGAAAACAAACAAACGGCATTTATGACTTTCGGTAAAATAAATTTCGTGAATTTTAATAATAGACATTATAATTCTTAAGTATTATGAAATTTGGACTTTTGAAAATATTTCGGTGTATTTGGGTGTTCCCCTTTCCATCAGGTGACCCGTCTCCTGTTTTGCCCCCTCTTCCATAAAAAGTTATGTTTTTTATGGTATACGCGGGAAACGACAGGTTAAATGCCAACGACGGTCAATGAATGCCTGCAACTCAGGAGTCACAAGCGCGTTGTCGGCCTTTGAGGAAAAAGTACGCTCTTTTCTTGAATTTTTGGAGGTCCTATCGGTCAGGAAATACCGCAGACCATAACTTGTTCCACAGGTTGGTTGTGTTAGGCAAAAAGTATCTTGCAAAGCATACAGTGGTGTATTTATTTATTTATTTCGGATCACCAACAAGGAATACACCTCACATGTTATAATGATATTAAGTTTACAAAGTTCAAGTTAGTGTGCTTCCTTAATAATAGGCGACCACATCATGCAAAAAATTATACAAATTATTAAAAAAAAATCTTTGTTTGTTAGGAAACAAGATTTATTTTTATATTAACATTTATTGTAACATTCCCTACAATAAATGTATGTGTACTGGTATGTAACCAGTGATTTGTGTGCGGATCAGATATTTATATTTCTGATGTTTTTTAAAAAAACGTCTATGTCTTCCGAGGAACATGAGGTAGTGTTGTACTGATGAACAATTTTAGCAAGTGGTGATTTTCCGAAATTTGTACGGCATCTTGGTGGATAGAGTATTGGACGGGGGTAGCGAGGGACTCTAAGAGGAACGTTAATACTTATCTTACTAAGTAGATCCATATAGTGTCATTATTAAGCAACTTATGCAGAAACATCAGATCAGAGATAGTTCGGCGTGATTTCAGATCCATAATTTTAAAATAACTTAGTCTATCCTCGTAGGTGTAGTACAAATTATGCAAGTGATGGAGATGAAAGTTTTGTAAAAATGAAAACTGAAGCCGTTACTAGTCCGAACAAGTCCTCGGAGCACTCTCCATGATATACACAATAGAGAACGCAGATCGAAGCTTCATCTCTGCATAACACCAAGGGATGGAGCTAATCGGAAATCTTTTTGCTATCGACAATTCGAGTCGCTCTTTGTTGGATGTGCTCCAGAGGGAGAAGCTAGTACTGGGGTACTCCTGCATAGAGATGAGAATAGTATTGCGTATGCTGCCGGACTTGCGCCTTATAGAGGTGGAGATGTTGGGTCAAAGTGAAATACTGCTTCGATCTGTTCAGCACGCCGAGCTTCTTCAAGCCTAATTTGACCTTACCCTCTAAACTGGATTAATCAGAAAATGTGCTAGAATATTAACAAGGTAGCATAACTTCACAAATAATAATAAATAACAACTTCCTTTCTAAGGAGAAGCCTATGTCCAGCAGTGGACTATTAAAGGCTGTTGATGATGAACAACTTCCGGATTGTGCAATAGTTGGTTGATTGGTTCTCGTTTCTATAGCTTTACTTAGGTAACACTTAAAAGTACTTTACGTACGTAAATAGAAATGGATTTACTTCAAAGCAAAGTTTGTAAACCTATCAAACTAATCAAAATAGCATCAAACTTAAAGGGTAGAACTTAACAAATTTTCACTGGTTTTCGAATCTTGTCTTAATATGCGTATTTGCCAACGTCGATCTGAAAAATTATGTTGCGACTTTAAAATACTGCTTTTGTAAAAAAAGACGTTGTAATTTGTTTTATTATCTTTCATAAAATGTTGGGTATTCTGGCAGCGGTAAACTCACTTATTAAGTTACTCAGTTCTACGAATCCACCGGTAAATCGAAACCTTGTTAATATTCTCACACATTTTCTGATTAATCCATTTAATAGATTAATTTCAATATATCATATGGATAAAGGATTATTTTTATTCAGCTCGTGCGGAGTTTGAAATCAATCAAAATGCTTTTATTGTATTGTCCGATAAACAGATTAGATTACATGATGTATTATGATGATCAACGTGAATCAAAGCGCGGTTGACTGGCCGGTGGACGATTTGACCTGAGTCCATTGTAATATGGTTCACATGAACTTAAATGGTTATGTTGTCGTGCCTGTTGGTCTAGTGGTTAGTAAACCTTACTGCTAAGCCAGAGCTTGTGAGTTCGACTTCCACCTAGGAAAAAAATTATGGGATGAGCATGATCATTTGTACTGTGTCTGAGTGTAATTAATCTATGATGTGTGTGTGTTAAGAAATATGTAAGCATATTTATGAGCAGTTGGGTTTTCATACCTTAAGCTCTGCCTAGTTTGGGGTCTAACGGCCCTGTGTGATTTAGACGTACGAGTATTATGGTTTTATTATTACACCGGAGTCCACTCCAGTGTAATAATAAAATCGTATCACGTCCATCTTTAATTGTCAGTTAATTGCATTAGTTAATTAAACCAATCCAAGGTTTTCTTATTCACAAGCAAAACTTTGCTTATTTGATGAATGTTGGACGAACTTTAAGGATAGCAACTAGTTGTATTTGGAATAATAAACATATAAGCACGCATTGACAATGTAGTAACGGCATAGTGTTTAGAATGTCTTAAGACATTGTCAACTCGCTGCCTGTTTGCTAGGTGTCTTAGTGTAGGCGTAGTAAATATTTAATCATTATCAAAAGTGTTCGTTATGTATCTGTTATGTTTAAGAGATGCAAAACATTAAATATTCTAATTATTTATTCCGCTATGTTCAACATTTGCTTTAAAAGGGGCACTAAGTATTCTCTTCATGCATTAAGATAAATATTATGTGTATAAAATAAAAATAATACGTATTCCAATCCCTGACATGTTTATTCCAATTACCTCATACTATTTACCTTACAATATATTTAACTTTCAAAATATTTGATACTAGATGACGTCCAAAAAGGGCAAAACGTTACTTCAAAGCTGATCGAATTGATATTTGCCTTTACCAAAACCACAAAAGTCTCTTCTAGAATTTATTATGTGGATATGTATATGTATATATATATATACATATATATATCCACGGTATACATATACATACAAACCCGTCTGGCCAGCGTGGTATAGTAGGCCAAAACCTCCTTTCTAAGGAGAGGCCTGTGTCCAACAGTGGACTAGTAAAGGCTGTTGATGATGATATATATATATAATATAATTATATGTATGTATAGGTGCATATGTATATATGAATACTTATGTATTGTGTGTGTTAGTATTAGTATCACTTATTGTATATGCATTATTTATTAAAAAATATTCTAATGTAATTAATATCAGTATTTAGTACTATGATATCCTATTTACGCTATATTTTTCTTAAAAACAGATTTTTAATTTTTTTGTGTATCTACCATGTTTTAGCTCTGCATCGCCCTATGGTTGACTGGGAGAAAATGCCTACGGCATTAAGTCCGCCTTTGCCACATTTGTGCATAAAGTGTCAATAAAATAAAAAAGTAATAGAACTAATAAATAATAAAGAAAAGATTTGGCAGTAGGTCTGAGTCAATATACATTTTCCTAATTCTGTTCTGTTTTTACTCGGTAATTATATGGTACACTAGTGTTTTTGAAGATAACTATCCATAAGGAACTTCGATCGACCGAACACTGTCGCTTAAGTAACAGGTTTTACCTAGTTTAAGTGACAGGGATCCTTTTGTAGTGAACATAGTGGATTTTTACAAACATACACAATGTAACTGGCTTATATTTTGTCTTTGTCTTTGTATCCATTTCTTTGTAACTACGAACTGGAACTGGAAATAAAGTTATTATTAGGTTTGTTTATAAATTATCATTAAGTATTCTACATAATGATTTCACATTGTAAATAGGCCTTTAATTTTAGTAACATACATACCCTACCGGTTTATATACCCAACTTCAATTTGCCTGGCTTTACTTATATAACGTACGTTTCAAGAAAACGTTTTCGGAACATAAATCTTAGTACTGTGAGTGCATTTCGATATTCTGTAGCTGAAACGGCAGGCTACTTGTATGATTGATTACATTTGTACAGGTACATTGTAGTTACAGCAAGCCTGAGATGATATTTAGCAATATACGCGTGGTATACTAATGATAAAGGAACATTAAAAAAAAGTTGTTATGTTGTTTTATGTATGTGTATTGTTGTACAATACACATACATAAAATATTAAATACATTGTAGTTACAGCAAGCTCGAGATGATATTTAGCAATATACGCGTGGTATACTAATGATAAAGGAAAATTAAAAAAATAAAGTTGTTATGTTGTTTTATGTATGTGTATTGTTAATGTATGTTAAGGATACCATGGGTGCCGTCCATCGCACAAATGTCTCCACACTGAAACAAATGAAAATAGAGAATGTTTGATTTGATGTCTTTAATTTGCAGGCAACGTATCATTAAATGATGGCGTAGTGGTTTGTGTAACTAACTGCTATTCGAAAGGTCGCGGGTTCGATTCCCGCTCAAGTCAAACATTTGTGTGCGTGAACATTTAATGTTTGATTTGATCTGGGTGTTTCTATGTATAATAAGTATGTATTTACAAAAAAAAGTATATATGTATTTATATCAGTTGTCTAGTACCCATAGTACAAGCTCTGCTTAGTTTGGGACTAGATGGCGTTGTGTGAATGTGATACAATATTATAAAAATAAAAATAAAATATTTTTTATACATGCTGCTCACCGAAATAATGGTAACCTGGAACGATTGATGGTGATCGGAGGGGTAGAAGGGAAGAGACCCAGAAGTTGGTCAGACCAAATCGCTGAACAGCTGGAAATGCCAATAAGTATCGCGCTCCACCAAGTGACTGACCACAACTGATGGAAGCAGATAGTTAACAGGATGAAAGGGAGTCAGGATTCTGAGCTCTAAAGGAATGATTAGGGAAGAATGGTAAATAATGTAAGAAGTAATTTATAATCTCTAATTAAAAAATATATTAGGAAGCGGTCGCCACGCCGCTTCCTACTACGCCGAGTGTTGTGGGTTCAAACCCCACATAGGACGACACTTTGTGTGATCCACAAATTGTTGTTCTGAGTCTGGTTGTTCTTTGTGTCCGTTTCATGTATGTTTGTAAAGTCCCCCGCGACACAGGATATATTCCTAATGCGGGAGTTGTCTTTTTAAAAAAAAAAAAAAAAAACATGAGACCTTTCGTTAATGTCATAGACCAATAATAATACTGCTTTATTTATAAATCTTATGCACGCGGCTTCTCCCGCGTGTATTTCGGTTATCGGGGTAAAAACTTGCCTATGTTACTAATAATGTAGCTTTTTATTAGTAAAAGAATTTTTGAAATCGGTTTAGTGGTTAAGGCATCAAAGCGTAACAAACAAACACACTTTCATTTTAGTAATTAAAGTATCGAAGTGAGGATATCTATCGTTTAACAATGAATGTCTTAATATTAATAGCAAAACTTACGGGTAATTAAATTTAGAGTCTCTACTGATTACTAAGCTCAAGATTGTAGGTTCGATTCTCACCCGACGCAGTATTGTTTAACAATTCTCATCAAAAGCAAGTTTCATAAATACTGAATCTTATTTTATAATACGCCGAAGGAGACTTTTTAAAGCTTCTAGAGATAATTAGCCGTTGAAGTGTCTAACGCTTTTAGCGATCCGAGCAATCATCGAAACGCTGCAGGACTTCAAAACTTATTAGGAATACTTCAGGATACAAGGTTTCTATATAACTACATTGGATTACAGTTTACATAATGTAAAAGCTTTTAGCTGATCTAAACGCTATCATTACAAATTGACTGCACGGATGGCGTAGTGGTTTAAGCGGTAACCTCGCCGCTTACTACTGCGCTGAGTGTAGTGACTTGTGTGATCTACAAATTGTTGTTCGGAGTCTGGGTGTTTTTTGTGTCCCTTTCCATGTATGTTTGGTAAGTCCCCCGCGACACAGGATATATTTACAGTGCGGGAGTTGTCTTTTAAACAAATAAATAAAAAATATCAAAATTAAGTATTCCTTATCTATATTTTTTTGTCTGTGCAAGAACTGGTTTTGATGAATCAACAACACATGACGATAAAAAGTTTTTAAAATTAATACCCTTAATTAATGTCCGTGTTTTGACGGATTAAGAATACGGAGGGTCCTCTATTACCAACCTTTTTCTTTTTACGTGACGAAACTCGCTCGGGCCCCCACCGGGCTTTACGGCGGAGCGCTGTGTGGGAATCGAACCGACTTAAACCACACGGTGTGCCACTCCGCGCCTGAGATAGGAGGGATCCGGGAACAGCTGATATTAAGATATTCGGATCCCTCCCAGCGCCTGCCCGTAATACCGCAGGCACCACCATTGGATGAATCCTCTAGTTTTTTTTTTAATAAGTAGGTCAGGCGTTTATTTATTTAATAAGTAGCAGGCAGACTAGTTGTAGTATATATAGTAAATATAATTGTAGAGCGTGGTTTTAATCCAACTTTTAAGGTAGTTTTTTTACTATGTGACACACATTATATAAATTCATTGCAACTTAAACCTACATATATGAAAATTGTATTGAAGCTTATAAACGAAGATTTCTTTAAATATTTGCTTATGTTCAATATTACAGATGCAAGGATAAATTCATCACCACGTAGAAGCATTGTTGCCATCAGTTGGTATTGATTACAAATTTCTAAAATTTTTTTGCCTGAGTAATTCTGAAGCTGAAGTAAACCAACGCTGTGCTGTCAATCGTTTAGGTAGAAGAGAGATCATCATACAGTTTCTATAACTCTTACATAAGCATAATCGAAAAAATATTGTGTATTATAAGGCATTACAACAGCTTAGAATATATTTTTTATAAACGGAATATTTTGTTTCATTTTTTGTCATTATCGTATACCTTTCCGGTGCTTTTTAAATTGACGGGTTGACATATGGCATTATTGATATTCCAACTCATTTGAATTTACTGGAAGTGTTACATTTTCTTAGATCGTGACTACATCAACCGTGTGATGCCGAGGTGGTCATAATTTAGAATTAGAATTTAGAAAATATTCACGAAATAAAAGTATGGCGGTACGAAGTTCTGTATACGAAGTATCTGACATCTGACGTGCCACCTACCATCCGACAGCCAACTTTAACACCGTGCGCGTTCATTTTTTAAATCAAATAGAGCGAGCTTTCCCGGCTTCCTGTAGCAGACTTCCGTCCCGTTTCCTGAAATCATTGCAACAGATAGCAATAAAGTTAGATGAAACATATCACAATCCAAAAATAATTATGTTATATACGTAGGGACTTCGTTAAAACTCAGCAAACTGTCAAGATGATCAATTAAACTATTTTGCAATGTGTGTACTTTATCTCAGGCTTTACAGATCGTGATGTGGAATAAATTAACGGCAAGCAATGTTTAGGACAATCAGTTAAGGCCGCATAGATTATAATACTAACGTTAAATGTATGAATTATAATTATATAGTCTGTCATTAAAACCAACCCTATTCAAATTTCATCATTAATATATAGGTATCCTAAGGTACCTGTTTGACGCCATTGGATTTGCCCATATTACGTCACTGAGACTGCTGAATCAAAACTTATATTTTTATAAAGGAAATCAATCTGGAAATCAGGATAGCATCCAGCCGCCTCTCATTCAAGATGAAAGTTCGAGCTCGCATTCTGGACACCCTAGCAGATTCATTACAATCTTAAAGTTTTATATAATTTATTATCAATATGTAAGTTTATGTATGTGTGTGACTAGGTCAGTATTTATGTATGTCTATGTATTTGGTACGTATGTATGTGTGTATTTATCTCATTATTTCTCTCTAACTTCTCAATTATGTTCTCTTACTTTACACATCAATGACTAGTGCACCTAGTCACACATTTCAGCACCACCCTAAGGTAGACTGGGAGAAAATGCCTGTGGCATTAAGTTCGCCATTGTACAACCCATACTTTTTTTTTAATGCTCACACGGTTATTTGCACGATACCTATGCCTAAAACCAGTTTAAATAATATTTGTTAGTCTGTCTGTTTGTTCCGGGTATCTTCAAAACGGCTAATCCGATTTTGATAATATTTCACTACCAGTAGCTGTCTGTATAAGGAGTAACTTAGGTTATTTTTTCTTTAAAAAAAATCCTATAACATTTTGTCCGGTCCGGGAATCGAACCCACAAAGGCCACGCGTTTCAAATTCATCAGTCATCAGCTAGTAATGTATATTTAAGAACACAACATTATTCCATATCATATTCCATTATATATCATTTATAGAAATAAACCTATTTCATTATTATCATTGACTTCTTCACTTCAAAAGAGGCCAACAATGTCTCGGATATTAACAGGATACACTTTCGTCAAAAACCCTTCGATTTAGCTTTGTGATAAAGAAATAATAATAATAATATCTCACACACGGTCGTCTGTTCCTAAACTAGGCAGAGCTTGTGCTATGGTAACCAGACTGCCGATGAACATACCTATGTATTTTGAAATAGATACATATAATAGATACACCCAGACACAGAAAAGATGTCCGTGCTCATCACACAATATTTTTCCTGGGTGGGAATCGAACCCACTACCTCCGGCTTAGCAGTCAGGGTCGCTAACCACTAGACCAACAGGCCCGTGTGATAATACAGATGTGTATTGAAAGAATTTCGTTTATCGCTATGCGTACAATGAAGAATAAGGAACCAAGTAACTCTCATATTATTCTCTTTATCGTTTAGGGCTATGAATACATGTGTCTTATCAACATTGTTATTTTCTGAATGTTTTACATTGATTTTTACATGTCGGTAATACTCTTTTGGATTTCCAGTTTCCAGTGATTAACCAACGTCGAAAGAAATCACATTATTACTTAGTATTTCAGTAGTGATTAAGCAAAAGAAGATATTTCCTTTTCTTCTTGTTGTTGATTGCGGAGCTAGCTCTGCCGCGTCCTATTTGCGCCTCCTTCGAGTATGTTCCGCCCTCTCCTGATTTCACTCTGCGGTCTCCTTCTGGAGCATAACGTCTTCGCAGAAGATTCCCGCGGAAGACCACGGATTCCCGTTCCGTCCGATAAACTTCACCGTCCTGTCGCGCAGGTAGGCCCCAATAATGGCCCGCAAGTAAAGCGGCACCTCATGATATTCAAGGGCCGCAATTATTGCCTGCCGGGGGCGGTATTGTATTGACGATATCAAGGCTAACCGCCAACGTCACCCCCCTGCTCGGACTATCGACTGTGCGACAGGAAGCGAACGTACTTGATAGCGTCCACTGCCAAACGCTCTGCTCGGAATCCAAACTGGCAGTCCGACAGATCAGGGCCTACTGGCAACAGATGCCCGGTGATACGATCTTAGGGGTTATCAAAGAGTTTCCCCGACTCATCCAGCTCTCCCTAAATCACTTTATACTCGTCAGACCCAGAGTACAATGGTTCGTCCTGGGTGGGAATCAAAATTAGGTACTCTGACTCGACTCAGATTTAAATCAGAATAATCAAGGTTATTCCTCATTGAAAAAGTGTTCAACTAGTGTGAAGTGTCTCTTTGAAACCCGAAAACATTATAATTTCCTGAGAAGTGCTTACGTTACAAAGAGTCATTTTTGCTATGGTTTCTTCTATTATTTGACAATTCTACGATACGTATTCGGCTCAATGTGGATGATTGGAACACTCATAAGTTATTCAATATCTAATATCTCGTGTTTGAGGAACTAATACCTATCGATGTTGATATATATATTCCTTAATTTGTATTATAACATAACCAATAAAACATAATAAACTACATTCATTGTACGTGTGGTGACGGATTAGAATACAGATTGTCTCCACCCCTGTTCGTCCCATGGGTATCGTAAGAGCCGACTAAGTAAGCAAACAGACAGAATAATGTATTATAGTTTTATATTAGATCTGTACTGTCAAACACCATGTAAATATTCTTATTAAGGTTCAACCTGTATAGTAGGGGATGACACACAGTTTTAAAAGCTCAGACATCATCAGTTTTGAAAGTGATAATTGCTAGAGACACATACCTAAATAATATATACATAAATATCTGTGAAGCTAACTTGTTCGAAGTATTGCCTGCTTTCTTCAATCCTTTTCTATCATTCCCTTCTATACTTTCTCTATATTTAATTTTAAAATACACCTAACTTATAACCCCTAAAGTGCTCGACTTAAATTGTAGTTGACAAAATATCAGCATTTACTACGCCTTTGCAAAACCTTTCAGGGATTTAAGCGTTACTATATTCTTCCTTTTTTTTTGACATGTGACACACAAGGCCATTTAGTTTCAAAATAAGCGGAGCTTGTACTATGCCCGAGACCACAGCACGGCAGTCGTATACGCTACCACTGCACCAACAAGGCAGTCAGTATGTAAATAGTACTTGAATATTAAAATTATAGAACAAAAATCTTTTAAACTATTCAAAACAATTGCTATTTCGTGAACAAACATATACAATACATTTACATAACGTACAGTCATATACAGATATACCCAAACAAAAGTATTTTGATCGTTCCTCTTAAGAAGTTCACAAGTTTACAAAGTTAATTCCAACTGCGGCGTTGAGTTCTATTAAAATATCTTTTAATATTACATTTCTGTATTCAACGGCTGTGTACCACGATCGTATTTATTTCCCAGTTGTACCAACTTCCCTTACCCAAATAACTTTAAATTTATACATAAAATTATACAGGATTAATTTTATAAATAATGCTTAGTTCATTTCAAAGTTACTCTATCCCTTATAAATACGAACTTTTTGGTAAAAAAGGTAAACCTATTTGTTTGATTGTTTATGTCAACTGATAACCGCTACTAAGTATTATGGAAATTGTTTTTCGGATATTAAAATTTGAGTTATAACACTGACAATTTTGTTTATTTTAAAATTCGAATTTGTGTCATGTAGAAAGGGATTTAATCCAACCCTGATGTAGCCTCATTCAGAATGACAGGAGATGTCACTTGCAGTAACGGTAACTCTCAGGAAGGAGTGTAACAATGCGGAGTTAATTTTGTTAAAATTCATTTCATCAGTTCATTTGTTCAGACTTTTCTATTTAATTCCTTTTTACGCACTGCTTGTTTGCAACATTTAATTGGTGGACAGATAGGTCACCTTATGGTAAATGACTACCACCATCCATGGGTACCTGCAATTAAGAGTCACAAGTGCATTGCCGTCTTTTGAGTCTCACCCCCCACTTCTCCAGAATTAGTGGAAGGGGGGTTAAGGGCTCCGGTGGGGTAGGGTTATTTCAAAATTATAGAATAGCATATTTGTGCTCTAACTGAGCAACAGCATTTACAAAAGACCGGTAAAGCAGCATCTTTTGCTTAGTGTTTTCTGCTTGTAAGTAAGCTCAGAAATAGGTATATTTTTAAAAGTATAAACAAATTTATGTATGAAAAAAATTAAAAATCAATATCTGATCAGTAAAGTTTTGACATTTTGCGCTTTTTACAATGTGCGGTTTTGACATCCTACTCTTTTGACAATTTAAGATCGTATGTTATTTTGCGCTTTTGACGTTGGTCTCCTAAACGGTGTCTATTATTTATTTGAATACAAAATGTGGCAAAAAGCTTAATATTTTGCAGTTGTTGCATTTTTGCATCATGGCTTACCTAAGTACTAGTAAATGGATGGACATACTGTGTCCATCCTGTTAGATATTGCAGATTATGATAAACCCGTCCATTGTATTATTTCGTAATACGTTCCTTTTTGGACTGTAATAAAAAATCTCTCTATAAATCTAAGACGGTAATAGAAGAATATGAAGCTCGGAGAAAAGTAACAAACAAATACCAAACCGAAATTTCTACAGATGATTGGCTGTAGCAATAATATTATATACAATTTATATTCCCCTCAGCACGTTCGTGTTATATTTTTGAAGTAATACACGAATGAACGGCATCAAACAGCGCAAACCTACAAGCACACTGAGAATACTAGATCTCATAAAAGAGAGGAGAAAAAGTTTAACAAATTGTGTGGTAAGCTCCAATCTGAAACGTATTCTCAGTTTTTTAATATAAGGTCCAAAGTTCTTCGTATATTAAAATGGATTGTCCAACAACCTTCATATTTGCACGCTATGACAATGATGGGTAGCTTAGATTTTATCACGAATGTTTTACGGACATTAGTGAGTGCGTGGTACGGTTTTTTGAATTTAACATAAACCTCTTTGGAAATATTTTTTATAGTATTATATTTATCGAGATTTACCAACTGGAAGTTATAAATTATATGTTTTATATTATCCTTCGTTACGTTTTCTTTGCCTCTTTAAAACGGTATAATGTACGGTTTGCACAAAGAAAAAGATTATGTGTTTCAAAGGAAATTTGAAAGTATCCGTCATTTCTGCTTTGCAAATGCGTGTAAGTTATATAGAACAAATAAAATTAGGTTTTGCTATCGACCGTGAAACTAATTATTTGCCCAAACTAAAATGATTAAATGTGAACGTTTCTAAACACACTCGGTCTTAGATTTGAGTAGTTTTTAAAAGAATTGGGATGTTCTCTCTACATAATGTGGTATACCAAATGTCAGTAAAAATTATAATAAAATATGCCACGGTTTTAATGAAATGAAAACTTTCAATATAGGTATCGACATTCGTAATGTATTAAAAGCTCCGAGTTCCCTTATCCAGATTGATGAAAATATCTCATATAATCCGTCATATTATCCCTCGTTGTAGATAAGAACGAGAAACCTTGTAAGTGATTCGATATTATTAAGGTGAACTTAAAAGGAATGTAGTCTTTGAGAAGTTGGTTGCAGTGAGAGAGGTCCTTAATAATTATCAAAGACCTTGTAGAATATTTTTATTTACGATAATTTCATGTTTTCTATGACACACTTAGAATAAAAAAATCTGTGTAAAGTAAATTTTATTTTATAAATAGACTGATGGCTGCTGGGGCAAAACGGTAGGCGAAACGTAGCCCCAACCAGATGGACTGATGATTTAAGAAAGGTAGCTGAAGTAGATAGGATACGGGAGGCGGGGATTAAATGTCATAGTGAAGGCTACATAAGCTGATTGATTGATTAATCATTATTTATAAACAATAAGTAGTAATAAATTACTTGAAAGCTGCCTTACCAGTAAGTACCACAGTACCAGCTTCTCATTCTGGATCGAATCCAAAGAAGAGCGACTCGAATCGTCGATAGACACTTTTTGCCTCGCATTACCAATCTGTAGAACAAGTTATCGGCTGCGGTATTTCCGGACCGATACGACCTTTAAACCTTCAAGAAATGAGCGTACTCCTTCCTCAAAGGCTGACAATGCGCTTGTGACTCCTGAGTTGCAGGCGTTCATGGGCGGCGGTAGTCTCCCTCTCTCATCTATTGCTGTGCCCGACAGGGTCCATGATGATCTGATCTTATATTTAAGTTACCATCTAAGTAAACATTGTGGAATGCAATAAATATATTGAGTATAGTCGCTTTCCATCAGGTGACCCGTCTGCTCGTTTGCCCCCTATTCCATAAAAAAAAGTACAGTCTTGTCCGATATATTGTAACAAAAGAGCTGGGTTTTTTTCTGTGGCATTTATTACAACAGTGTGCGATACTTTAGAAATTATTTTAATAGTATTTGAAACATTTAAAATTTTTTGAACGTTATGGCTCAGTCCATCAAATTTGTCCAATGTCGATATTATGGAACCCCTAAAGGACTTCAAATAATCTTAGAGGTTAAAGCTTTCCTTTAAAAGAGACTCTAATAAGCCACGTTAAGATTAGAATTGCACTTCTAATATTCAGCTTAGATGAAATACGAAATGCTTTATTTCAAGCACTTGTAGATCGGGCTTTATAACCCCGGTTCTGAGCCTTGCTAATAAGAATCTTAAATTATATATATTATAATGATGTTGTTATGAAGATAAGCCACCTTCTTAATAATCGAATATTACTCCTTACATCCACCAAACCTTAAAATCCCAAGGTACAAAGTTCTTCGTATCTTACACCAACCTTTTAACCTATTCATCATTTCCTGAGCTTCTCTAGAACTTAGAGTATAAACTGGATCAATCTATTATGTTATCTTATTTTAAATGTTGGTTAATGGTAAATATTGTCTTATCAGTAGCTAATGTTTTCTGCAACCTTCCTTTGCGTATCGCCTAAGTGTTTTATTTTTTTATTTTACCATCCTGTTTATTTTTAGTTTATAGATTAAGTAATAACTAGTCATCTTAAAAAAGTGAACTGGTTATGTGTGCTATATCATAATTGCCCTAATTAACACATTTAACTTTCCGACAGGATTTTTATATCAATTTTCATTATTGTTTTGATTGCTTTTTTACTGTAGCTATCAATTGCCCTTTACCATACTTTTGAAGCAAGTAGAGGGACAGTTTTAGAGCTTATATTTGTATTCATACCTGCTTTTTTTTACTTTTTTTTTTAAATACAACACTCGCATTAGGAATAAATCCTGTGTCGCGGGGGACTTTACAAACATACATGAAACGGACACAAAGAACACCCAGACTCAGAACAACAATTTGTGGATCACACAAAGTGTGATCCACAAATTGTTGAACCCACAACACTCGGCGTAGTAGGAAGCAGCGTGGCTACCGCTTAAACCACTACGCCATCCGTGCAGTCGAATGTGTATGCATGTAGTGTATGTTTCAAGACTAACTTATATGAATCTAATTTTTTTTTTATTTATTGGCCATAAGCCTAAATTTTAGGGCTTTCATTTTCGAGAAATTATATTCTTAGTTCTTCGTAGCTCATTTCATTGTCAGTAAATGATATTGAGAAATACATCTTAGACAAAGCTATTCACTGAACTCTTAAACGCCTTAAGGCTATAATTGTCTAGAAGACCGTAGTTTAGTCCAGATCTTGTGACTCAAACCAAAAAAGAACTGCCAAACCATTTGTTTTTAATAAAGTGACGTAAAACACATACGTACACTCCTCTTATTACAACAATATCTTCACCTGCAGTTTATTTCGTAATAGGCCTTTTATCACCTGGTCCCTATTCGCAAGCCACTTCGGCATTAATTGAGTACGAGGTATGTGGACAGCGGGGGGCCTTTAGCGTCTTAATTATTTCCCAAATAAGCACCGAGCAGCAAGTTATTAATTGCTTTAACGCCTTTCATAAGTTAATCAGTTAAATATCGTGTGATCTACATGAAAGTAATATGGCTGAAGATATTTGGGTTAGTTTTTTGTGTAAATGCGATAAACTGCACTGCACGGATGGCGTAGTGGTTCAAGCGGTTACCGGCTTAGCAATTAGGTTCATTGACCACTAGACCAAGAGGTCCGCCAATACTTTTCAGATTTTATAATTTTTAGGGTTCCGTACCTCAAAAGGAACCCTTATAAGATCACTTTCTTGTCCGTCTGTCCGCGTGACACCACCGATTTTCTCAGGAATGGGTATTCCTAGCAAGTTGAAATTTATTATAGATACTGAAGTCTATGGTCCCTATTAGGTGTATAAAAATCAAGGTCCTGAGTCAACACGATAAAAAGATATGGCTAAATTTCAATTTTCGCGAAAACTTATAAGTACCAAAATTTACTTTAATTTTCAACTTTTTTCATTTTTCAGAATTTTCTCTTTACTTGTGCTGTAAGATCTTGCTTTTAACCAAAATTGACAATTCTAGGTCAACCGGAAGTACCCTATAGGTTTTGGGTCGAAAACCTATATGGTAATTCCCGTTGACCTAGACGATAATCACGAATTTTGGCAAAAAGAAACGTCTTACAGCACACATAAACTAATAATTCCAAAAAATTAAAAAAGTTGAAAATTAAGATAAATTTTGATACTTACAATTTTTTACGAAAATCTACGTAAAATCTGGGTAAGTACGGAACCCTCAGTGTAGGAGTTCGACTCGTACCTGACCGGTTTTTTTTTTATTTTGTTGTATCACAAATGCAAAAGTGCCTTAATGCGAAAGTGAGATTGTCCGTTTGTTAACCGATCATCAACCTCTAAAAATTGTATATAATAACCGAGTTTATAGATAATTTCAGATAATTTGAACTTCTTTTATTAATGTTGTTTGTTTTCTCCATTTAAACAGCTAACAAATATAAACAATTCTTAGAAAATTTTATATGTTTACGTTAGTAACAAACTCTGTCGATACGCCTACGGTGTACATGAACTGATATCGTTAATTAGAGACTTGGTTCTTTGTGAATAACTTTCTCTAATTAAGGAACACTAGAATCTACCTATCTATCACATTGGATTACTTTAAAAATAAGGATCGTATCTAGTACAAATAAGATTTGAAAAAAAAAGTGTACAGTTGACATTAATATAATAATAGTAATATTCTACCACATTCACACAACGCCATCTAGTCCCAAACTAAGCAGAACTTGTACTATGGCTACTAGACAACTGATATAAATACATATATACTTTTTTTTTTGTAAATACATACATATTATACATTGCGCTTAAATACTTGTATAAAGTATAGAGAAATGTGCTGAGGTCTCGGTTTCGATTTCCGGGTCGGAACAAATGTTTTTATGATCTGCAACGAGTTGTTTCGTAGTTTGGGTGTTTTCTGTGTATAATATGTACTTTTTACCAAAATTTAAAATATAGTCAATCTAGCTTTCGTAGTACAAGCTCTGCTTAATTTGAAACTAGATGGCGTTGTGTGTTAGATGTCCGAAATATATAAAATATTCCGAAATATATATATCTGATATAACATAATTACTACAGAGATTTCTATTCAAAAATATGAGAATGTAATTAAGGAATAAGGAATATCCTTTATTAATTAATCAGTTAAAAAACGGTATTCTTCATTTCTTAATTTAACGGTAATTTATGTACAATATGTACGTATTTAAAAATATAAAGTAAGTATGTTTATCAACGTCCGTGTGGGGACGAATCGTCCGTGTGGTGACGAATTAAGAATACGGATTGTCACCACCCCCATTCATCCCGTAGGTGTCGTAAGAGCCGACTAAGGGAGCCAACTACGCAGGGCAACAACACTGCAAAGAGAAGGAAAACTTGACACAAATCCTATACCAACCCGTCTGGCCAGCGTGGTCTAGTAGGCCAAAACCTCCTTTCTAAGGAGAGGCCTCTGTCCAGCAGTGGACTGTTAAATGCTGTTGATGATATTTATCAGCAGGCTCTACCTAGTTTGGGTTCAGACTGCCATGTGTGATATGTGTGTAGTTATCAATGTTTATTATTAGAACATACTTAAAAACAAATGTTAATATTACAAACAACACCTATTATTAAGAAATTAATAGAAGTATTACCTACTTTCCACAAAAGTGATTTAATTTAACATTCATTGAAACATTTCTGCCGCACCTTCCGGCCATAACCATCCGGTGAGCTAAAAAGGTACGTAAAAGGTTCGGCGTATTGTACTTTCATCCTTTTAAGCGTTTATAATATGTCATTTGATATATTTATGTATATAAGTCGGCATTATATGGGAACCTCTCTGTATAACCGTAAAGGCAACGTGTAAAATTCTTTCTTTGTAAATAATGCGTTGTCACACGATGTTACGTAGTAGTTTGTGACACAGTGATATTATTTATTGTCTGATATCGGCACAACTACTTAAATAGAGCCGATGATGAAAAAAGTTAAGAAGTTTTGGAACAATAGTTAATTTATTTGCGTAATTTAATTATTAATCACTTTATTCATGTAAGTAATAAAAATCTATTTAAAACGAATTTATTAACAGACGCTGAAAAGATGGGATGATGATATCAGAGAAGTGGCAAGAGTGATATGGAACTGGAGTGGCTCAATAAAGATCAGAATGGAAAAGGCTAGAGGAGGCCTTTGCCCATTGGGTAGGTGGGATCCGGATGTCTTAATAACAGCAGTTCCCGGATCCCTCCTATTACAGGCGCAGAGTGGCACACCGTGTGGTTTTAGTCGGTCCGGTAAGCCCCGGTGGGGTGACGGCCCGAGGGGGTTTCCACACGTAAAAAAAAAGCTCTTTGCCGATTGGCATACAGATCTATTTATTTATTTATTTAATTAGAGCATGGAAGACTTACAGCTACAATTGTTCAAAACGTTACAAATTACAATAATTGCCTGAAAGCCAATTGCAAGTCTTCACTTATAGCACTATATTAATAATTTGAGGTGCAATCAAAAAAAAAAAAGAAACAGTATAAAAATTTTACAGACTATAAATAAGCTAAATCACGGTCTCAACTAGCCTCCTGGGTTATGTATGCATTTTAGGTTTTAAGTATTGTTAACTGAGGTAAAAAAGGAACGACTCAAGCACCTTCTAGCCGAAGGAATACTTATAGCAAAGGGGTCAATATCGTGCTGTTTGCATAATCTGTTGAATTTTCGGCTTGCCCGCACAATATAACTATTTTGCCTATAATACGTTGTAGTTCTAGGTACTCTTAGTGGTGGATTGAAACGAGTTGACTTGCATGGAATATTGAAATATATTTTGGCTAAAAGCTCAGAGCAATCTATATCGTTGTTTAGTAGTTTTAGAATAAATAAATAGTCAGCAATTTCCCGTAGGTCAGAGAGCGGTAATATGTGAAACTGTCTACAGAGTTGAAGATAATTATTAGAGTGATATCTACAAAAAATAAATAAGTTACCAAAACTAGAATAAGTTTTTAAGTTTTATGTTTGTTTTAGAATATTGTTATTAGGCTAAGTTGATCTGAATAAAGGCTTTTATTATTAAATAATTAAATACTTAACCTAAAACACCACATGTCTGTGGCAGCGAAGAGCATTCTCGCTCGAGACGTTGGGCTGTACGGATCTATGTACGACTGTCGGTGAGACCTTGGAATACATCATTAATTTTATTTACTGTCGTACGAATCTATGTACAACTGTTGATAAAAACTTAGAAAACATCTTTAATTGTATTTACTGTTGTTGTTATTTACTATAGCTTGTATAAAGGAAAATCACGACAGTTTAAATAATGACGCAAGCTTTGCTTACGTCACTCTAATTAAAAATTATTTTTTGTCTTCGCTATGCCAAAAGCCATGCAGAGAAACGCTTCCAAATAAGCGGGCTCGACCGTAGTAATAACACGGACTCACAGAAAACCAGTGTTAAGCAATTATTTCGTTACTTTACACTAAGTGAGTCAAAGTCAAAGTTTCTATTACGTTTATGTACGTACATAAGATGTTGAAGACAATTTTGGTTCTAAAAACATGAAATCCTGCTAGAGAACAGCAATTTTGTTAATATTAGGCGTTATCATGTATGCCATATATTTAAAATATAGTTATACACTAAATTTAACCATTAATTATCTATCAGTACACTACAATTAACAATAATGTAACAATATTTTTTTTTTAACTATATATACAGGATGTAAGGGACGGTGTAACGAATACTTAAATTATATATTCAGACAGTGTAGTTATAATTCTAAGTCAAAAATCGTTTCTAATTTTCTGCTGGAAAATTCATTAATTTTTTGCATACTTTTCCATTTTTTTGGTTTAAAATGTGCGGCCGCTATCTTGTTTTAGTGTGCGTAGACTGTTTCTGCAAATAATACAAATGTAGTTACTACTTTTGTACGATACCTACTGGGAATGAATTTGACGTTTGACAGCTGATAACATAAAACGTTTAATTTTCTTTCCGAAAATTCCAATGCTTTTCAACTCAGAATGATGGTCTGAATACACTATAATTTCAGAATTCGTTACACCGTCTCTTACACTCTGTATATTAATAGTTAGTAAGGTATATGAAATAATGTAATTGAGTAATGTTATTTTAATATTTTCCATATAATATTAGTTTTGCATAACTTTTTAAAGTTCAATATAACAAACAACAATATCTATTATTGTAAACTACCTTCAAAAAACTGTGTGAGTGTGGTAACCACAGGTTGCCAAAGGTTCAACAATCCATCAGAGGGCAACACTTGTGTCTTTTGAGTTCCAGGTGTCATTAGGCGGCGTCAGCTCGCCTGCACCCTTAAAGTTAAGATAGTCCTTGTTTTATTGTTCGATATCTTTCAAACTCTCTTTGAAGATAAACTTGATTAGTGTCAAACGTCATATTGATTACATTTTGACATTTAAAAAAAACTTGACAGCTTTTAGACAGATACGCAAGGTACAGAATAACCCTATTGTACTTGATAGGCATTTATTAAAAACCGGTAACGAGAGACTGAAGGGAGCTTGGAATTTCGGTTGTTAAGAAAATGTAAGAATAGGACCGTTCTCAATATATTGGTGGTAGTAAAAGAAAACATCTGTATACATGCAGAACACTGATATTCAGTAATTGTTTTGTACTTTTTACCTAATAAGTCAGGTTATCGGACCTCAACTCCTACCATCCCCGGGGGGGGGGGGGGGGGGGGGAAGAGGCGTACCCTCGCTTTAAGGATACAACTTGTACCTATCTAAAAATGCGACCGAAAACTACTGCATATGTAACAGATTATCCTTAGTATATAAAGAAAGGCTCATCATGAATATTGTGAACACAGATGTTTTATAAAGTAAACCCAAACAAATATCATAAAACTATAAAAAATAAGATTTATAAGTGTGGAATATTTAGCACCGTAGATCTGTTGTACTTACCCACTTTATACAAATAAATAGAAACTTACTATTCTATGGTTAGATTTTACCGAGTGAATGAGAATATCGAAGACACAACTACAACCCAAACAAAATCTGACCGCGGCACTTAAAGGCAGACCCTTCACTTTTGAATTGCAAGTGTTCTTGAGGAACAGTAACAGTAAAATAGATGGAGGATGGAGAATATAAATACCACTGAAGATCACTTATAAGTAAATGAGTAGCCAACGAAAAATGTAAACATTGTTTGACTAAACAGAGAAGGAAAAGTTACTGAAGTTGTTTACCCTAATCAACTTTATACATGAATATAATACATAACTATATACATATATCTCAGATAATTAAATTCTCTTTGTAACAAACAGTTACACCTAGTAATTCAAAAAAGATATTATAAATCATCATGTTCCTCCAACACAAAGGGAGGATCCCCTGATCTGGCGAAATGGTTTTGCATGCCGGGCCTTCTTCGGATCTTCTATTCCTCGGGTACACAGGAGCCAGGAGTATATGGTGATTCCACTAAAAACCACCCCGACGGCCGGCCTGAGGTGTCTTACTCTGGGGAGGATCCGGACCATGTTATTTCAGGTCCTCCCCGAGTTGCCACCATGCGGCCAGAGAGAGGTTTCAACTCTCTGACGGCCTGCAGCCTCGTCGACGGCTGGTATCGTTGCCGACGTTCTCTACGTTCGGGATCGGGCCGGGCCGTGGCCCAACGGAACGGAGCAGTTACTGCGTAGTTCAATGTGTCTTCGTTACTTGGCAATGAACTACGTTATTATTTCACTGCATGTGAAAATCGCCAGAATAGAAGCCCTACAAAATATGTTGAAAGATTCTGCTCGGATTACGCACACAACACTCGCAAAAAATGTCCAGATTGCTATAACATCCTGTATATATTGACTTACCCTATAAAAATGATTGTTTTCTTTTATACATTCCACTGAGTTCTTGGTAGCGCGCTCTCTGAAGAAACGAAAATATACTCTATGAAACAAACAACCTAAGCTTCAATTATTTTAGATTTAGTAACTTAATTTATATTTATCTTTACCAGTGAATTCATCATCATCATTAACAGCTACAACAGTTCACTGCTGGACATAGGCATCTCCTTTAAAGGAGGTTTTGGCCTACTATACCACGCTGGCCAGACGGGTTGATATAGGGTTTGGTTCAAGTTTTCCTTCTCTATGCAGTGTTGTTGTCCTGTGTAGTTTGCTCCTTTATTCGGCTCCTACGACACCCACGGGATGAATAGGGGTGGTAACATTCCGTATTCTTAATCTTTCACTACACGGATTGAATTCAAAGCGTCAAAATTATCAATCGTTATACTTAGATCGCAGGTTTTTGGATAAGCATAGTTTTCCTAAAGTAAAAAAAAAAACACCTGATAACGTTACCAATGAATAGATGATGATAAGGGTTTGATTGGCCGTATGACTCGCGTTGTATAGTAGGCCAAAACCTCCTTTCTAAGGAGAAGCTTATGTCCAGTAGTGGGCTGTCAAAGACTGTTGTTGATGAAGATGAAGGTTTTGATTCATACATGATTGTGGGAACTAATAAAATTGTCATTCGCAAAAATATAGTTTTCTCTCAGCAAATTCTACAAGAGACTAATGTTGAAAGTACGTTTGAATCTTTACCATTATAATAGCCAATCATCAATAGCTCAGGTAAATTTAGGGATCAGAAATACCCCTTTTTGTTTTATAGGTTAATCTTCAGCTACATTTTTTTAATCATTAGTTTTAAAATAGAAAATTTGAATAAGATGTCGCATAGATAAGTCTGGCAAGGGCAGTAGATTGAGAAAAATAGAGCTAATATTTTTCTACATGTAAAGTTTTGATTATCTATTGTGAGCTCGTCTATACAAATAAGGAAGAATAATAATAAGCGTAAAATGTAGTGTGATGCTCATTTGATAATACTGAAGAAAGTGCATAATAGTCTTAAAGACTCTCATTGAGGCCGTGACACAATTAGAAGGAGTAGAATCTTACTTAGAGCTCCACTTAACATTTTATGGTATGAGCTTTTTTTGTGACGGTTTTTTTCGGGTCTCCTGTCAACTCCCGTGGGATGTCATAGCTGTGATACAAGAACCAAGAGTATTTATTATTTTCAGTAAAACCACCCCGACAGCCTGCCTTAGACGCTGGTGAGGACCGGTACTATGTGATTTCAAAGTCCCAAAATCGACGCAGCAATCTGCCCCTCGCTAATTGGCCATATACTTAGTGGCGACTCGATCGAGTCTTATTTAGGCGAAAATATTCTAAAATAAAAAAGTCTCTTCAAAGAAATGTATATATCAAACTTATCCTTATTGACGAACTAGCTCTCTACCTAAAACTTCGCTCGAGTGAAGCATAATTTTAATTTATTGAAATGTCCCTCGAGAGTCGCCGTTTAGTTCTAAGTCACTCTCTTCTGTACTACTGACATAGTGCCAAATCGTATTACGATCGGAAAGTGTGACATACGAATAAATAACGAAACCAACTTATTTATAATAAGATTAGGCTGAGCAAATATTTCTGAAGGGTACACCTACTCCACCTACAGTATTTCGCCAGGAAATTTAATATTACATTTTCCTCATAGAACAAAAGGGGTTAACGATACACATATCTTATATTTAGTGTGTTATATTTCAACTTTATTGATGTGGGTAGCTCACTATATTGTGGTCCCAGAAAGTCAGATTGAACCCCTGCGGCCAAGGGCAAGACACATATTTGATACATCACTAAATCCCCTTTATTACGCTGGACCGCCTGATAATTGAATGACCATAACAATAAATAACCTGAGAATAATGGCATATTGCTACTGTTTAGTTGAAAATAACTTTCTGAAAGTTGTTTGAAAATAATCTATCTCGTTCAGAAATTCACAGGAAGTTATTAAAGATTTACATAATTTGAAACTTGTTTGTGACGATTTGCGCAAGATGGCTGGATACGAGAAGTCCAAAATCGATCTAAGTGGCATGCATTGGGATAGACCTATGTCCAGCAGTGGAGTGCGATAGGCTGATGATGATGATGATACTTGTTTATGATTTAGGAAAGGCATGAAAGGACAAGTTTAACTCAATACTCTTGACTCCAACTTGCCGGGTCCTCATACCTGTAGGATCCGAACCTAATCGTAGTTTCTTAAAAATATATACCTCCTACCAAAATATTTTAATAATTATGAATTCAAAGTTTATTTTCGAGTAAGACTATCAAAAGAGGAGAGAAGTGAAAAGTAATTATACGAAAACCAATTGTCCTACAGGACAAGTACAGTATAATTAAGTTCTTTGATGGAATTTAGCTAAGTTAATCTCTGTTTTTTTTTTAAATAACCGTTGAAATTTTATCTCATATAAATAAAAGATAAAATGAGATGAAATGTCAAAATGTTATTAAAAAAAAAACTCGCTTTTAAACTCGGCTTAGTTCACGTTAGTGAAGATAAATAAAATAATAAATAATAATAACTTCAACCATCTCACACATCGTCACGCCGTCTGATCCCAAACTAGGAAGAGCCTGTGCTATGGTAATCAGACTGCTGATAAACATACCTACTTATAAATTTTTAAATACATACATATCTATATATATATATAAAAGATTTCCACGTAGGTATATAGTCACACATCACGATATCTCTGGAACCATTAGAGCTAAAGACTTGAAATTCGGTAGGAATATTCTTTTCACCGAGTAGAGGTCAGCTAAGAACGGATTTTTAGAAATTCAAAGTTATATTATGTAAATAGCAAAACAACGTTTGCAGGGTCAGCTAGTTATAGATAAATTAAACCCAGACACAGAACAAATGACAAAAGAATATAGATATTGCCCCAGCCAAATGAATGTCTAAAAGTTTATACAGCATAAACGTTCTCACGTAATGCGGGGAAGAGCCATGATTATTTTTTATTTATTTTCTATGTTAGAGGGGCAGACGAGCGGACGGATCACCTAATGAAAAGTGACCATCGCCGCTCATGAACGTCCTGCAACTCAGGAGTCACAAACAGAAAAGAGTACGCCCTTTTCTTAAAGGTTTTGAAGGTCATATCGGTCCGGAAATACCGCAGACGATAACCCGTTTCCACAGATTGGTTGTGCGGGGCAAAAAGTGTATCGAAAAGCGAACAGTAGTGGAGCGCACAGTACTTTATAAACTCAAAGGCTGATAACACACAAGTCAAATATTGATTACCATAGCTACCATCGTCCTTTTCACTTGATATGTATTACTTCCTCTTGATAAGTAGTATACGTGATGTATGCCATGTTTATTTTCGGTCATTAGTTTCCGATATTTCGGTAGTATTGCAAGCGCCATGATCATGGACGATCTGATGAGCGCTATAATAACGGATGTACTCATCCATCGTCTTCGTCACTTCATCGCTTGAGACTCTTGAATTGCAGGTGTCAGTGTCCGACTACCGACCGTTATTCTGCACTTAGCGCCGTTATTCTGCACTCAGCGCTGTTATTCTGCACACAGTGCTGTTATTCTGCACTCAGCGCTGAATGTAATGCCTGACACCAATGAGGACTGTCGTTTTACCTCTTGATGAAGGTCCAGTGGAGTTGAAATAGTCAGACCTCACTTAAAATGCACGTATGTCTAAAACCGATTTTCCCTCATAAAGTATTAAGTCTGTCCGTTTCTATTTCATTCTTTTAGGTGAGTTGTTTTCTTTTACTAAAACCTTATTAATACTTTTTACTTTTAAAACGAACACCGTAAAATAAGGTGTTCATTTTTTAGTTAAGTCCTAATGCGCGCTTTGAAAACAAACGAACTATTTCTAATCCCCCTTTACAGTATTAATTAGTATTGTTTGGTACGTTTAGTAAGTTTTTATAACTTCTAAATATTGTAGACTTTTCAATACTTATATAATATACGTATTTTTGCACTATACTCATATTTAAAGTTTTAATTAAATAATTGGAACTCAATTTCAAAACAGTATAAAGACTTGTTACAGGGACTTATTAGTTTAAAACTTGTCTAAAAGACTTAATTTCAATGCAAACTTTTAATAAAGCGTTCGTATTGATAATTAAATATTTGTAGTAAAAATATTTAAACACATAACTTTGTATCTATATAAAACAAGCTGGTGCCCGCGACTGCGTCCGCGTGGAATTCGAAAAGCGCTTTCTTCGTGGACCGTTTGCTGGACCGGGTAAAATTTTTTAGGTGCTTCCTGATTAAAAAAATAGCCTAAGTTACTACTTATATAGACAGCTACCTGGTAGTAAAATATTATCAAAATCGGTCAAGCCGTTTTGAAGATTACCCGGACAAACAGAAAGACAGACAGACAGAAATACAGACTACGCTTCCTACTGCGCTGTGTTATGGATTCGACCCCTACATGGGACAACACTTTTGTGTGATGCGTAAATTGTTGTTCTGAGTCTTGATATTCTTTGTGTCTGTTTCATGTATGTCTATAAATTCCCCCGCTACACGGGATATACGAGTATTCCAAGTGTGTCTCTAAAAAAATTAGAATAAAGAAATGTCGTAACAACACAACAGAAAGAACTGCTCCTTGGTAAATTATGCGGGTTTATCATTTACACTCTTCAAAGTGAAAGTTCAAAGAAAACTTATCTTTCTGCTTCATACGAATAACTTTATAAAAAAAAACTTGTTAGTTTTGACACAGATCACAAGCTCAGATACAGAAAAAAAACCCAATTTATCAGTTTATAATTTACTTAATTAATAAGAGATAATAAATTTATATAAAAGCTTTCTAACTTCTTTCTCATTATGTCTAAATTAAAAAAGCAATTGAAACATTGGCGATTGGAATACGTGGAATAAGTAGAAACTTGAAATTCAAGAGTATTTTCTAGAGAAATGTTATTGAGAATGTCTAGGCTTTTTCTTTCGTATTATAACTTAACTTGACGTTCTAAAACAGAAAATTAACTTCAAAACTTATGGGGACTTATGGGCCGGCTTGACCGGGGTGATATCACGGCCTCACAGAAAACCGGTGTTAACGATATTAAGGCCCTTATTGCTTTTCACCGAGTGAATGAAGACCAAGCCATCCCCTTTCCCAATTCTAAATCATTAATAGATTCAACAGCCTTTACTAGTCCACTGCTGGATATAGGCCTCTCCTTAGAAAGGAGGTTTTGGCCTATTGTACCACGCTGGCCAGACGTATTAGTATAGGGTTTGTTTCAAGTTTTCCTTCTCTTTACAGTGCCGTTGTCCTGCGTAGTTTACTCCCTTACGACACCCATGGGATGAATAGGGGTGGTGACACTCTGTGTTTTCAATCCGTCACCACACGGAAAATTCTAGATGGGGTACTCAATGGCCAGCAACTCACTTGTGAATCTTGAGTTGCAGACGTCCATGTGCAGCAGTAGTCATACGCTATCAGGTGTCCCGTGTACTCGTTAACAGTGACAGATATTTAGTCAAGGATAGTTTAGGCGCTCAGTACATTAATAACGTAAATTCAATAATGTTAGAAGTATTAACTGGCTGAACGTGAATATCTGTAGGAAATGTTTGATATATTTTACTAGTACTTAATTTTTTTTTATCATTTCTCCGATCTCGCTTTGCGCTGTAGATTCGATTTGTTTTATTTTTTTAAAGACAACTCCCAAATTAGGAAAATGTCTTGTGTCGCATGGGAATTTACAAATATACATGAAATGGACACAAAGAACACCCAGACTCAGAACAATAATTTGTGGATCACGTGTTGTCCCATGTGGGGGTCGAACCCACAACACAGTGCAGTAGGTAGCGGTGAGGTGATATTGATTCTGGGGGAAAGCTGGTCCTCAGGACGGCATCAAACGTGAGGTTCTATAGAATAGGTCCTAAGACCAACCCTAGGGAAACCCCGCATGTGACCTCCCATCGACAATCTTCGCCGTCAGTTACACCATCCGTGCAGGCAATGACAGTTACGATAAAAAACTTTTTATTACGGTATTCCTGCTATATTACAAAATTGAATATTAATAACAGGAATTAGTTTATGTTTCTCTTCGTTTCTGTAATTTGAATAGATTACAATTTATTAGTCGATTAGTCGCTGATGTGTCTAAAAGTCGGTTGAGTCTTACTATTATTATGAACAATTTCAAGTTTATAAATATATATACAATATTTGTATTACTAATCGGATTCTATGGAGTTTGCTATGAGGAAATATCATCACTATGGGACGTGGGTAAATCTGTGTGTGTGGTAATGAGTCTTTTTAAACATGGCTTATAGGCTCAGAACATATTTTTTTCTAGTACTGGGCAATAGGAATTCAATATGGACTGAATTCTACCTAGAAAAATGAAATTTGAATGTAAGAAATGGTCATATAAATGAGATCGTACTCATTCTGAAGCCTTTCCAGCCATACGATTTGGCAAATACTCAACTACCCGTGCAATCGGCACGTAGTCTCACCCGATGGATTACATACGAATTTTCCTACGTGATGCAAGTTATGCCATCAGTCCCAATGGCGGTACGGGTTTAACATCCATTATTTTCCTAGATACTTGGACGAGTTTGCAGGCAATTTAGGACCAATACGCAAAACTGGTCACTGAACACCTTTCGTGAATGAATACATTCAGTGATAGTTGACATTTTCCTTAATTATAGACAAAATCTAATTTGATAATAATAATATATCATAAACATGGTCAGTTTCAATATAAGATATAACAGTTTTACAAAACACAGCCGAAATCAATATAAAACTTCTAGATTTTAGTTGAAATTGAATAAGATGATGGTATAAATTTCTACCTCAGTTTTTCTCATAAACATCAGGTGTTTCATATGCTAATTTTTTTTTAAACTTGTTGTAAACCTCACAGTCTATCCGATCCTATTAGTCCGACTCTATTGCAGAATCCGTTTTTAGCTGATGTCCTCTATTCATAAACATCTTTTTGCTTAATAATATCTTCAGAGGTTTAGTAGTTTTCCAAATTTTGTAATTTATCACTGGACGAGTGAGTGCGTTTGGTTTAATAATACACTTTTAATAAGAAGTGAAATTATGAAACGGACCTGTCGGTCTAGTGGTAAGCGATTCTGACTATTAAGTCAATGATAGTGGGTTCACTTCCCACCTGTGTGATGATACCGTAAGGATGGTACCGTGTGATGATCACGGTAATTATTTCAGTGTCTGTGTGTTCTGGATTTGTATATTGTATGTATTTAGAATTTTTTAAGCACATTTATCAGCTGTTTGGTTACCATAGCCCAAGTTCCGCCTAATTTGAGACCTGCCAAAGATTAAGAATATAGTGTCACTACCCCTATTCACCCCATTCATTATGGGTGTCGTAAGAGCCGACTAAGGGAGTAAACTACGCAGGAAAACAGCACTGCAAAGACCAACCCGTCTGGCCAGCGTGGTATAGTAGGCCAAAACCTCCTTTTTAAGGAGAGGCCTATGTTCAGCAGTGGACCAGTAATGGCTGTTGATGATGATGATGAAGAAACATTTTTGTGAATGTGGTAAATTATTACTGTTACTCATTAAGCCTATTTCCCCAAAAACGTTACGTGACCTCCAATATAAATATTGATCAAGAGACTTAACTAACACAATCATTGTCTGGGTACAAAAATAAGTCTGTGAGATACGTCACAGGAAAACATGTGTCGAGAGTTGAATTAATGAGCGAAATTCATGTTTACTTAACAGTCGCCGAGTACGAAACTGCGGAAAGGGACCATGCTTTATAATTAAGTAATTGCGGTGGTTTTTAGGGTTCCGTACCCAAAGGGTAAAACGGGACCCTATTACTAAGACTCCGCTGTCCCTCTGTGTCTGTCTGTCACCAGGCTGTATCTCATGAACCGTGATAGTTAGACGGTTGAAATTTTCACAGATGATGAATTTCTGTAGCCGCTATAACAACAAATACTAAAAACAGAACCCCGCACAACAAACTTTTTTTTTTGCCTTTTTTACAGATAATGCCACGGAACCGATCGTGCGCGAGTCCGACTCACATTTGACCGTTTTTTATAAATTACTAACTGACCCACGCAACTTAGTCTGCACCTCTCAAAAGGAATACATTTTGCACGTTTTGTAACATTTTACATTAATGCTGAGCTCTTATTGTGTCGTAGCGTGGTGTTATGAAACCTATAAGCCTTCCCCGGTAAATGGGCTATCCGAAACTAAATTCAATTCAACCCAATAATTCCTGCGATTAGAGTTCAAAGAAACAAACAAACTCATTAGCTTTATAATTTTAATGGTTTAGTATAGATTTACCAGGTTACCATAAAAGTTTTAAAAACCACATTCGTTACTATGTTCAATACTATTTTTTTAAGTGTGACATGTTTTCTCTCGCTTTTCTGCAACCCTTGAAAGTAATCTCGTGTGAAAGTGACGGCAATGATTAACAGGAATACAGGGAAGCTCGCGGTGTTTGGTTTGAACAATGATAATAATATTTTGGACATCTAACATACAAGCTCTACTTGGTTTCAAACTAAGTAGAGCTTGTATCATGAAATCTAGATTGACTGATATAATAATTATGTACACCCAAACTCTGAAACAAATATTTGCTGATCATACAAACATTTGGTCTAACCCGGGCATCAAACCCGAGACCTCAACACAGCATTCGCATACAATGTGTAATACGTTATCTGACATCTCACCTTCCATCTCACAGTTATAGTAACAATTGTAGTACCTTGCGCTTATTAGTCAAATCAAATAGCGAATGCTTCAGTTACATACTTCCGTCCCTTTTAACAAAATAACTTCAAAGGATCTCTAGACAGTGAGAGCAAAGATATTAAATATCATAACGGTTACAATTGTTATACAATTATACTAACAATTATTTAGTTTTACGTATCAAAACACCGTAATAGATGAAATCGACCTTCGTAGTATATTGTAAACGGAAATAACAAATATTATCATAGGTAATTGATATTTGTAGGGATCGTAATGGTTTTAATGTGTTATCTGGTTGAGGGTTCTCCAATATTTTCTATACTCGATTGCCTTTTAACATAAAATAAACGTATCATGATAATTTGGAAAATAAATATTTTTATTTAAATTAAGGGAGAAGTAAATAAATACTTAGTACCGATTGAATTGATTGTACTCTATAGAAAAGAAAGAAAATTTATTAAGATAAAACAAAGACTCAAAAAGGTTACATTAATTATGTCCAAAAGACTTGTAGCCATGCAATATTCAAACTTGATAAAAAGCTGAGGTAATACGAGTACTATAGTCTGTGGTACGACGTGACGTGTTGGCTTAGGAATGAGCCACGTTGTACAAGAAAATAGAGCATATAATTATAAAATAGTTTGTATATATTTGTATCAGTCTTATAATCTACTGACAGGATACACAGCGAGCAAGTTATGCTCGCGAAGGAGACGGCGGAGCGGGACCGGGAGAGGTTTAGAACTCTCCCGGCCCGCCAGGCCCGGGAACGGGCCAGGTACCGTAGGCGACTCAGGCGCCGGAGGTCGCAGAACGACCTCCGTCCTCTATAAGCGCAGGCCTGGGGGTGACAGGTGAGGCCATCTGTCACCCTAGCAGAAGCAGGCCGGGGTGGCGGCGAGCGCGTTGCGAAGCGCGCTCGTTTCCAGGCAGCACAGGGAACATGGAGTTCCCACCAGGGGGGGGGGGGGAAGGTTCTGTCGTCTACTCGTCTGTAGATGACCCGAGGTATGTCGGGGCACCAGGGACTTCCTTTCTAGGGTATACCTGGTTCTCCGGCTATTAGTACCCGAGACGGCGTGCGGTTTTAGTCGGTTCGAGTCCGACATGCCACGGACAGGTGGTATCCGAGGGGATTTCCGCAAGGAAAAAATAAATAAAAAAGGGACAGGATACACAGAAAGTAAAACTAGTTACTTATAAAAGTTGTTGTGATCTCTTCTAGGTAACGTTGGATGGAAAAGGAAATCAAGGAAGGCATGGGGACTCGATACAAGATATAAGACTAACAAACTCGTCAACAACCACAATAACAAACGTTTATTTCATATTTTATAAAGAAAATACAAATAAAAGGAACATTATTGTCTACTTATCTAAAATACATAAACATATATATTGACGATGGTTGGACGCATGTCTTGTAAATAGACAGACTCTCCGCATTTACTGCGATGGTTATGGCTCTTATGAGTTTCTTGTCAACCTTTTATTGTGATATATACGATTTTGTTTGTACTTATCTCCTAATGAACTCTAAGTATATAACTTTACTACCTTGTATTGCTATTTTGAACTGCTTAGAAAGAAAAAAAATATAACACATATGGTTTCCTATCGCAGTTAGCTGCCAAAATGTTGAGTTTCATGAAGCGAAGTACTAAGGAATTCAAACGTACTTCATCAAAAATTGTGCTTTATAAAGCTCTTGTGAGGAGCACGTTGGAGTTTGGTAGTGTCAACAAATAGTGTCAACCCAAAAAATATTCACTCGACATTTGGCATTAAACAAACATATTAAATATATTGAAGATAAATTACACCCAGACACAGAACAAATGATCGTGCTCATCACACAAAAATTGTCCTGGGTGGGAATCGAACCCACGACCTCCGGCTTAGTAGTCAGGGTCACAATCGTATTGCAATTTAAATAAATCGAGAAAACACTATAATTTATAAAACCCAACAATTTGTTGTGATTCTCTGACGCTGTAAAAATCCCATAACAATACCAAGAAACTAACGAAAAACATAATAAGATATATTTTATACCCATAGTAAGGACTAGCTAACCACTACGCCTGCGTCTCTCAAATATAATAAATTTTCCCCGTTTTTGCAAAAATTTTCATCGTTGCTGGCCTCCTTTTAGTTGTAGCGTGATGTTATATAGCCCTTAGTCTTCTTTGGCAAATGGGCCTTCACTAAAATTATTTTTCTATTCTAAGTAGTAGTTCTGGAGATTAGCGCGTTCAACCAAACGAACAAACTCTTCAGATTTATTATATTATAATAGTATAGATAAATGAAAGACCATTGGCTTGCCATCGCACTTGGCATCAACTATCTGTGGGTTCGAATCCCACCTAATTCAAAACGGTTGTGCAATCATTACAATGATTGAGATTAACTGTAGAGATAAACAAGAATACTAGTACACACACTAAACTGAAAATCTTAATCTGGGTCACTAAATGTTACACTTCAATGAAACTTATAATTTTCCTAGAAATAGTCTCTTAGCAAAGACACGGATGGACGGACGGACAGACCGATTGACAAGGCCACAATATGAAAGCTCCTTTGTAAGACCCAAAACATCAAATACCCACTTATCCCTAACATCAAAACATTACTTCTTTATCTGATCTACATCCACACAAAATTAAAGCCATAAAATCGGATTTATCATCAAACAAACATTAATTTAATACACCAAAGTTAACTGGCTTCCGAAATTGATGACTTGAAAAGGTCAATAATATATTGTAATACTTTCCCTAGACACGTAAATAAACGAAATTTAGTATTATTTCGTCCTCAAATCGTAAATTTTTATTCAACTCCTATAAAGTAAAACCTGCTTAATTATGCATTATAAAATATTGGAAGCGTAAACAGTTCTAAAATCAAATTAATCTGCAAGGCGTTAAATTAACCTAAAATAGATGATGCGAATCCAAACAATGCAAAATGAGGATACGTGAGACGTAAAGCATAACTGGCGTTTGGATAGACAATTGTCATTTAAATCTACCCAAATGAATCGTTTTGGGTACTATTCTCTACGGAGGTGTCATGTAACCACAGACTAAATTAACTTTATATTTGATAGTCTTTATATATGCAGTATGAATAAAGTACGGTTGGAATTTTACTAGCATGTGGTCCCCTGAAATCGGTCGTCCTAGTCAGGTAGCGACGGCAACTTTCAGTGCCCATACCAACACCGGGGTGAGCAGACGCTATTTGTGCAATTTTACCGTCTTATTTTAAATTCGGAACGGTTCGAAGATAATGCTTGTTATGTATTGTTCAAGTTAAAAAGTTTTTTTTGTGAAGTGCATTTGTTTGGTGTGGAAATGTTGGGGCAAGGAGTTTTCACGTTTTTATGTTTGTTACTCACGTTGTTTGGAGGTAAGTGAATAATTAAGGTTTTTTTTTAAAGTTTAATAACTATATGAGTACTTAAATTTTTGACTTAGAAATTAGATTATGTCTACATTGTCTTTATTAATGGCCTTTTTGAATAAAGAACAGCGAGAACATTTTGTGGTATAATTAATTTTTAAATTGTTAATGGTAACTTGGTTTGTCCAGCCAGTCATCGCAGACTAATCTTAATAAATTCGATATTTTCTGACTAATGAGTTCGATTTACGGATTAAACGAAATTATAATAAAAAGATCTTTGTACAACTTAATTAAGTGGAATTCGAAAATTTTCTTTATGAATATATTTTAAGTAAAGACTATTGTTATTGGTTTTTAGTATGTTTAATACTGTAAGTATTGATATGAAAATAAACATACTTGAAGAGTATATTGATTGAGATAAAAACATGTCTGAAACTAGAATAGGAGATAATTGACTGAATAGAATTTCTCTAGATGCTTTCGTAATTGAAAGAAAATAATACCAAAGAAAATTTTCTGTGTATGTAATTATCTAGTGTACACAACGTCTGATTGACTTGCCCGGGTTAATAAAATGACCCAACTAAATAAAACCTTTTTTTTTTCAAATTTAGATACCTACTAAAAATATCAAAACTTATTTTTTAATTCTTTTGAATTTAGAATAAACAAAACAATATCAATGTTTTTTTATATTCGAGCAATGAAAATGTATCTTATTCTAAGCTTTTTACATATTTATTTCGCCAGTTTTGTAACGTTCAAGAATTATTGATGGTATTTTAAGATGAATCCGATACATTCACACAAGTTTATTACATTATTCAAAAATAAAGTTCTGAAATAAAGTTCTGCGTAGATATTACATATGTAGAAGATAAATACGAATTTCTATTCATTGAAATAACTTAGAAATAATAATTATGTTGCCTTTTCAAAGAGTTAAAAGGAACCTTCATAATAACTATACATTTACATGTTCTAATGAAGAACCTACTCGTTAATATGTACATATGATTTTGTATAGAGTCGCCATATCTGTATTTTCTTTTGGCCAAGGTTAGAATTGTTTTTTTTTTATAAGACTCATTTCGGTTTAACATTTTCACATGAATTTTTTAATTAAGACTATCGCTATTCCAAATCGTGAAGCGTATTGGAGAATTATTAGAATTCGAATTTAAACTCATGCGGGATGAAATATTTTTAGCAGTAAGACTAAAGTGTATTAGCAAAACATCGAAACTATAATGTTAAGTGATAGAAAAGGAACTTAATAAGCAATTCAGATTATCGCCATCTTGCGTATGTTTAATTGCAATATTAATGGTATTACTTATGAGTTATCAACGCTTACTGGTAGGGAGAGTGGGATTGGGGGTCATAGCGTTTTCGTAATTTTACTAATCAGTCAAATATCGATAAGTTATCGTAATCGTCTTATTTTTTCGAGTGGAGACTTACTTCTACGAGTACCTACGGTCGTGTTAACGTTAGCAAAAATCATGTGTGAGGCATACCCTACCTCTAGTATTGTGGTAAATATTTAAAAAAAATGTAATCTTTATACCATCATAATTCGGAAACTTCGATCTGCAAATTTCTTTATTTTTCTTTTTTTAAAGACAACTCCCGCATTCGGAATATATCCTGTGTCGTGGGGGACTTCACAAACATACATGAAACAGACATAAAGAACACCCAGACTTAGAACAACAATTTGTGGATCACACAAAGTGTCGTCCCATGTGGGGATCGGACCCACAACACTCAGCGTAGTAGTGAGCGGCGCGGCGGCGTGGCGACCGCTTAATCCACTACGCCATTCGTGCAGTCAAATAGCCACTACTCATCTCATTCTTAATCTCCTTCTCCATCCAGTGGTTGCTTGGAAGAGGCCAAGAGGCCACTAATTGTACAACTGTTTTAAATTTTATTTTCTTTACGTCACTAGTCTTTACGTAATTTAGATCATAAAACTTATACAGTAGAATAGGAGTATTTGGAAAACAAGGGGCATTTGAGGCAATAGTAATGTTTTATAAATTACTTAAATTTTGCAATATTTTAGTTAATCGTGAACATAACTTCTTCTGCCTCAGTGTTACTGTGGTAGCGTATGCGACTGCTATGCTGAGGTCTTAGGTTCGATTCCCAGGTCAGACCAAACGTTTGTATGATCTGCAAATATTTTTTTCAGAGAAAACACCCAAGTGTTTTCTATATGTATTTACAAAAAAAAATGTATGTATGTATTCTATCAGTCACTCTAGCTTTCATAGTACAAGCTCTGCTTAGTTTGAAACTAGATGGCGTTGTGTGTTAGATATAATATAGTCTTTACGCTATTTTGTCGTGGGGACAGTGACGATTGAAAATTAATCAATCATAGGAGACTGTTCATTGGCTGTAAAAAAATTCATATGATAGCTACAATTTTGGCTATTCAAGTGAAATTTTCATTCGTATTTTTTTAATAGCCACCATTTTTAATGATGAAACCAATTATAATAATATTACAGTTTGTTAACACTTATAAATGTTTATAAACTGTACTTTTATTATTATTTTTGTACAGTAAAGAGTTATTCCATCTATCTGACGGTAATTGAGCAAATTCAAGTCTGTTATAATTTTTACAACAATAACTATTAACCGCCTTTCTAAGGAGAGGCCTATGTCCAGCAGTGGATTATTAAAGGCCGTTGATGTGATGTGTGTATGTGTGTGTGATAACTAGTACCTATAACTAATTCTAATTGAGAAATAGAACTCTGATTCCATTACCCTTATTATTTAACAATCATCATAATAATAATAAACGTATAAGCACCATTGTTTAAACATTAAGATCCGGTTTGACCTCTTTACAATTCAGAAACCGAAAAATGATAGAATATTAAAAAAGTTATTAACTTTGTTAGTTTTGAAAAGGGTAAATTTTATCCCTTTTGTAACCGCTGGGGCGCTATGGGTCTCCTAATATAATTACGTCAGAGTGATATATAGCTATCTCTGTCAGGTATACAGGTTTAAAACTATTAGACTTTTATAAATTTAGTCTATGGAAGTATGTACTAGTATATACATTTTATAACTGAAAAGAAGTGAGACTATGAATTAGTGACTTCAAAAAAATTAATTGGTTTTGAATTTTGTATTTTTCTTTTCAAGTTTGTTACGTCAGAACTCCTTTTTTTTTTAAATACCTACTGCCCGCTTTGTTGAATCGATTTTTTTTTCACCAATGAAAAGCTTCATTATTAAGTAACATGGCTTCTTTTTACCACGATACCCAACATATACGCTTGCTTAGTCAAGAATAAAGTTAATGTAGCACTGAGGTCAGAGATACATTTTTTAAAGTTAATTATGTCACAAGACAGCAAAATTGTCACGTCATAATGTGAGCTCATCTTTATAGTTATTAATAGCGGGACGAGAGTGACAAACCAGTCACGGCGGGCAAAGTCACTCGAGCGTGCTCTCGCTAAGTCAAGGATATTTGCAAATAACAACTATGGTAACCTTGATACTTACGTACAGGATGGTATTTAGGTTATTCATGCTATTTTAAGAAATTAACAGTATTTTTGTATCAGAGTTTGTACTATCGCCTGAATAACAGACAAAAAGTCCTAAATGAAATTGGTTGTGAAATAAAGTACTTAATGTACTCACCTTATGTATCATCACATTATCAGCCTTTAATAGCTCACTGCTGGACATAAGCCTCTCCTAGAAAGGAGGTTTGGGCCTACTATACAACGCTGGCCAGACGGGTTGGTATAGAGTTTGTGTCAAGATTTCCTTCTCTCTGCAGTGTTGTTGTTCTGCGTAATTTTTTCCTCTTACGGTATGAATAGGGGTGGTGACACTCTGTATTCCTAATCCGTCACCACATGGACAGTTTTTGTGTAACACTCACCTTATGTATTACATAGAAAAACCTTCCTAAATACGACTATATTGACTATATTGTTAGTGAATAATCAAATTGTTCTGTTACTTTAAAAACATCTTAGACATATTATTAATATATTTTTTTATCGACTGAAAACCGGTGATTACCCGCGGGGGTTCTGCGGGATTCGAGTATACCCTGGTAAGGAAGTCCCTGCAAAGTAAACCCCAAACTGGACTTTGCTATTGCTTAAGTCAGTGAGTTAGTTTGCTCTAACTTTTAAGTACCTATGTTTTTTTTTATCCCAGTATGTAGATATTTTTTTTTCTAAATTTGTGATGTGTTTTTAGAAGAATATTTTATGCACTAACTTTTATATTTAAGAAAAAATCTTTAATATTTCTCTTTCAATTCAATTATGAAAAGAATAACAATGCTTTGTATCTGATACATTAAAATAAACTGTTATTTGAACTGTAAACCCGTGATGCATATTGAGTTTCATATCTGTATCTAGACTGAAAACAATGTCCATAAATAATATGTTTATATCATGAAACATGCATAGAATAATAAGGTTTTTTAGTTAATATATGAAATTGCAGCAGCTTTAATAAATTGTAAATGTTTTTCGTGTATTAATTGGACACATCTAAATGAATATGAACTTTTATTGCGCGATGCAGAATCGATAATTCATCAATATTTTCAATTGTTCCTATTACATTTTACCACAATGTGAATTGAAAACGATTTTATAATTTATGAACAAATATTAGTCTTATAATTTAAGTGGTTCAGACATTTTAATGAATAATTAATGAGTTTAATCATGAATTTTGATCGACAAAATATATTCAAGAGAGACTGTGTAAACAATTGAGGCAATAACAAAACAAAACAAAATGTTCAGTTTAGAACAATTAGGTACATAATATTATGTACCTAATTGTTCCCTCTCTACATGGAAATATTACATACACACATACACTAACACATACATGCACCATGGGCCTAATGTGTATATTGGTAAGCGACCGTAACTGCTACGCCAAAGGTCGTAACAAATAATTGTGTGATAAGCACAATCATTTGTTCTATATGTGTGTAATTTATCTATAATATCTATGTATTTAGAAATATTTCAGTATGTTTATCAGCAGTCTGGTTACCATAACACATCATCTTCAACAGCTTTTAATAGTCCACTGCTGGACTTAGGCCTCTCCCTAGAAAGGAGGTTTTCGCCTACTATACCACACTGGCCAGGGCTGATGGGTTGGTATAGGGTTTGTTTCAAGTTTTCCTTCTCTTCGTAGTGCTGTTGTCGTGCGTAGTTTGCTCCCTCAGTCGGCTCTTACTCCGTATTCTTAATCCGTCACAAGATCTGCCTAATTTGGGATCAAACTGCGGTGTGTGAGATGTGTGAAGTTTTTATTATTAATATACGTAAATACGACTATATCGTAAGCATATTTAAATGTATTTAACCATTTATTTTATCATTTTAGTCTCACTTATATAATATTACCGGGGTAAAGAAGTTGAGAAAATTAGGAGTATTTTGAAAGAAGAGATAGACTAGAAGAGAAGGTAATTGTATTGAAACTCCAGTGCATTTAATTCATATATTAAGTAACTTGATCAAATAATTGGGCAAGAGTGGCTCGTAGTTAAGTGGTAACCGAGTAGGTTAACATATTCCAAAGTTAAGCAGTCCTTGCCAAGTCAGTCTATGGATTCTTCTACCAACCATTCATTAACACGGTGATACCCCTTCATGCCTCGGTTGCCATACAAACATCTTTGGTAGTGGTTATGGGTAGTTAAGAATGCCGACAACAGTCTTCGATCGCCTAGTACTTAGGGTATAGAAGAATGATATCATTCGCTCCACGTAAAAAATCGAGGTTCAGCCGTATAATAATAGACTTTAAGCTCTAAGAAGCTTTAAGAATTCTGCAAAATTATTCATACTATATTGTATCACATTAACGATAAAACCCTGCATATTAGCACGACGATGATTATTTCATTAGCGTTTATATAAAATTTACATTGGGAGCCTACCCCAAAATTCAAGTATGTTTTTATTTTCAAGTTAATACAAACAAAAACATCAGACTTTCTACTCTTATTATTTATATATACTCTAAGTATTTTAGAACTACGAACTAGGCTACGAAAATACTAGAATTGAATGAATTTATTTTCAAGATATTGTTTAGATATGATAAACTTATAAAAGTAGAACTTTTTGCTTTCCAAAATATTTATCAGTAGTCAAATTTTTTGGCTTTGATGAAAAAAGTAAATATAAGGCAAAGATCTAAATTCTTCGACCATCAAAAATTCTTAACGACTTCGACTGTAGTCCTTATAAAATCAATATCACAAGCCTGATGGTCTAGTGTTTAGGAAGACTGACTGTTAAGCCTGGCTTAACAGTCAGTCTTCCTAAACAGTGTTGGATTCATTTACCACCCAGGAAAAATATAGTCTCATGAACACGATCGTTTGTTCTGTATTTGGGTGTAATTTATCTATAATATATGTGTACATATTTAGAATTTTATAAGTATGTTCATCAGTAGTTTGGTTACCATGGTAGTACAGGCTCCGCTTAGTTTAAGACCATACTGCCCTGTAAAAAAAACACTTACATTTTAATGTTTTTGGTGTAATTTAATTTATTTTTCGGTATAGCTCTAGAATATAAACTCCACTGAGTAAAATTATGAAGTCTTAAAAATGCCGTCAACAGTATTTTTGCAGAACTTCGACATTGCCTAATACCTACTTGGTTTGTAGAAGTCTGATGGCAGTCGCTCCGCGTAAAAAAAATTAAAGCTGGCTCCAAAATATTTTGGGAAAACGGCTCGGAGGAAGAGAAAAAGAGAGTCAGTTTGAGTAAAAAAGAGAGTACTGCTTCGACTCAGACCTACTCAAGATACTCAATATCGCTTTTCTACTGTACTCTCACCAACTTTACTGCTGAAAATTGAGAGTTCAATATTAAGAGAAAATTTGATAATACTAGTTTAGGAATAGGCTAGTCTCCACTAATAACAAATTGCTATGTTTATAGTTTCAAATTATAAATGAAGGGACATAGAAAAGAAAAAAACAGTCTATTTCTCATAACAGTTAAAGATTATTAATATTTTCTTTAAATAAATTCGTACAAAATACGCATTAAGTCAGGTGACAGCGAACACCAATCAGAAAGTGTTACGTCACGCCACGCAAAACATCATTGTTGTTGTTAACGTTTTCATACAACAGAGCAGGTTACTCCTTATTGTTTTACCTTTTTAGCATATTTTCTCACCTTAATACAGTTTCAGTTGACACTGGGCACAGATGTAAATAGTTTTCTTTCGCAGACTGTGACGTCATTCAAGACGCCATGACACTATTCAGCGTTTTCAAGGGTAATTTAAATTGTTTTTTTTTTTAATACAAAATACATAATGTAAATATTACTTTTTCTTTAAAATATTCGTTTTTAAGATATAGGTAGATATTAAAGTATATAATTAACCAAGTTTTCAAATTGAGTCAACTAGCCTATTCTTTCAATAACATTTTTCTGATAACCTTTGACATAAATTGCATCATGTAGCGTATGTTTTTAATAATAAATTAGAGTGCGTTATCATTAAAACATACTATTTACTTATAATTTGTTAGATTACATAATATAAAAGCAGTACTATTATTGGAACTATATTATTAATCGATTTGAAAAAATATATTTGACAAGTTAGAATTATGTTGGGATCAAATTTGTGTAATATGTGTGTGCAATATTAGAGCTGTAGCTGGTTCCTTGTTTTATCTGTAAGCCTGTGGATACTGACATATAATTTCCTACACATTATAGTTATATAGGAGGGAAAGAGAAAGTAATATACAGGTTGAATTTAAATTCAAATAGAGTTCTAAATGATGTTCAGTTGGATTTGTTTTTAACGCGGCTATCTGATCCCAAACTAGGCAGAACCTGTACTATAGATAAATTACACATAGAGACAGAACAAATTCACTTAAAAGATTCATCATCATCATCATCATCAGCCTATCGCAGTCCACTGCTGGACATAGGAAAAAAGATTAATATAAGAGACTTAATATAACTTAGAGATTAATATAACTGAATATAAGAGAAACTTATAAAAAGTTTCTAATAAAGGGTTTCTAATATAAAATGTATGAAACAAGTAACTGTGGCGTCATACTTTGCTATCTTTGACAAATTTATTATTAGTATTTGCATGAAAAATAATAATAATAATAACAGTATTTTCTTAACACCCCCACTGCAATAACATAACTCACTGTTCGATTGCGACTTCTATTTTACAACCATGTCGGAGATCTACGTTTTTCTCAAAAACGTTTTTATTTTCACACCACTTTTGTGCCGTACACATAATTCTTACCAAACTCACTTCTCATTTGCTCTTCCTTTCCTTAAATTCCATTTAGTTAGATTCTCCAACTATTCGTCATATGAGAGTCAAGTCGTTCGCAATTTATACCCAGATAGTAGGACAGATGTTTAATATTTCCTTGCCTCTGTTATATAATTGACTGCACGGATGACGTAGTGGTTTAAGCGGTCGCCACGCCGCTTACTACTACGCTGAGTGTCGTAAGTCCGATCCCCACATGGGACTACAGTTTGTGTGATCCACAAATTGTTGTTTTGAGTCTGGGTGATCTTTGTGTCCGTTTCATGTATGTTTGTTAAGTCCCCCGCGACACAGGATACATTTCTAATCCTATTGTCTTCTTAAAAGAAAATAAAATATATATACAATACTGGGACGCGATAGTATTATAGTGTATATATATAGATATATCTATATTAGTACGATATATCTATATTATAAATAGATAATATCTATATTAGTAATATTAAATTAATAATATGGACTATTGAAGGCTGTTGATGTGATGATGTGTGAGATAATATCTAAGGTAATTGAATCGCATTCGTCAAATGAGTAAATAGAGGAAGAGAGGCTAAAACATAAACCTATAAACTACACACCTCAGTCTCGTTAATCCGACTAATCTCTCAATCGCATGGTCGGCACCGAGTCCTGATTGTAGCGAGCTTTAGCCGTATTCAGCTGTAGTTATTGTGTACACATCGCAGTGAAACAACATTGTTCGATCCTAGAGTGACCGATCACTGTTTACATTACATGATCTGAGCTTGACATAGATTCCTCCACGCCTCAGAGAGCATAACAAACTGTCACCCGCAGTTGTCACGTGAACTATCAAGCCCGTGTAGTTTGAACGAACCAGTTTGCAACGGAAAGTCGAGTTTCTAAAGACGTGAACACAAAAGGCAGGAATCACACTAGTCCAAGCTTCTTTTGTTTCAGTCGGTGTAGAATTTCATTCAATAACGGCGTTTCAAACTTTTATTTTAATCTTGTAATTTGTTTAGATTTGAATTTGTTGTTGTAATTGTTATGACTAGACAAAGTATAAATAATAATAGCTGTGATAACTAACTGTAAATGGAATTATCAAGGACTAGCTTTTGCCCTCTTCTCAGCCCGCGTGTATGTCGGCTATCGGGATAAAAAGTAGGCTATGTTACTCGCTGAAAATGTGGTATTTTATTAAAGAAAGGATTTTTAAAATCGGTTTAGTAGTTTAGGCGTGAAAGCGTAAAAAACAAGTAAAGAATCAAACAACAAAGCAATCCATCAAACTTACTTTCACATATATGATATAAGTATGGGTTTTAATGCAACTAAGTAATGTGAAATTGTATTAGGCTGTCTTTGTCACCCCTTAATTGTTAGATAGTGTTTTTTCCCTTTCAGGTGGGATGTGTTAGTTAAATTCAAAAGTAATATTAAATATAATTTAAAATCAGGTTAAAATAGCAAAGATCTCCCGTAATATCCACAAGAAAAAATATTCAGGTGGTTCGAGAACCTCCATCTTATGGAAGTCAATTGAAAAATAATAATAAAAACAAATTTTAATACATCTATGATTCTTGTAAATACACATCACACACACACACAAACTCAACATTTCTTTATTTCATAAAATTCTATTAAAAATTGTTTGAAATCGTAGTCTAAAGTCGTAGATCAACACACACAATAGCAACAATCTGTTTTGTCAAATATATTATTCCCAGAGCATAGTAGAGCCCCGTAGACAAAGACATATAAACACCCACATTTTATCCGAGCAATTTTTGTATATATGTATAAATATAATCTGAATCTTGGAAACGGTTCTAACGATTTTCATAAAATTTAGTATGCAGGGGGCTTCGGGGGCGATTAATAAACTAAAACAACTTTAAACGCAAAGGTTTAAAAATCTGGTAATTAAAACTGTAATTGTTGATGATATGACCATCCAAATTAATACAACAATAATCAATAATCAATCGGTACAAAAGTCCCATACATGCCTGTCATTGTCCTTTTGAGGTTTTGTATTTTTTTTTGTAATTTTGAATTAATAAAAATAAAAAGATAAAAGTTAAAGCCTACTATTTAGTAGGTAAATGTGCAACAAATACACACAAAAAAGAAAAATAGTGTCATTAGTAACTAACAAAAAGAAGTGAAATCCCACTAAAAACATTAAAATGTTGCCAAGATATGTGGCTTGGCCGTTTCGCTACCGTCACATAAGCGTGAGGTGCAAAAATATTCACTACTCACTACTTCGCTGTTATATAGTTGTTGTAGTAAGAAACGGCAGAGCCATATATTTTGGCTAAGGTGTAGAGTTTGTAGAGTTAGGGCGTGTAGAGTTAGAAGTTTGGTTTACATGATTTCTGATAAGTTTTTGGCAGTGTGAGCCATATGGTGTCGTTTTGGCAACAGTTTACATGAAAATGTTTTTAGTGGGATGCTTATTACCAACAAAACTTTGCAATGTTGTAAAAAAATATTGCATAGTTTCAATGTTGCTTTTTTGGTTTGTTGACATACAGAACTTCAAGTGTTTTCAAATGTAATGTCAAACAAATTTGGCGTAGACTGCCTTTCCAACACAAATATTACTGCATTTTTTTTGTATGCGAGCCTGATATGCAGTAATTTATTTTAACAAAAAAAACTTTATCTGAAATATGCAACTCTAATTTAGAATACTAGCTTTACAATTGCGTTGAAATTTCAAAAAATCCTTTTTTAGTGGGTGTTTACAACGTAAAAACTTTCAAGAAAAGAGCGTACTCCTTCCTAAAAGGCCGGTAACACGTTTGTGACTCCCCTGTTGAATGAACGTCTAATGGGCGGTGATGGTCACTTTCCATCAGGTGACCTGTCTGCTCGTCTGTCCCCTCTAACATAAAAAAAGCATCAGCTGTAAAAAATTAAAGCTTGTAATCCCAGCACTTTAGGGTTTGAGTAGATAAATCAGTCAGTCAAGCAAAGTTATTTTATATTGAATAGATTATCATGCTGTTGTCCTATTTCTAAAAGATTAGTTTGTAAGTGTAACGATATTTACACATACACCGAATTACGGTATAACTACTAATCCTGCCTCGCGCAATGAAAGTTCTCACACTTGTTATTATAATTATATCACCATCATCACCCTATCGCAGTCCACTGCTGGACATAGGCCTCTCCTATTGTACGCTACTCCGATCGTTTTAATATAAGTATGCAGCTTCTTAATAGTAAGTGTCCGGCCACGGGCCTCCAGGCATGACTGCTTATCATGAGATCATACAAACTATATTCATGGAATTCCCGTCAAAACTAAAAAATTATTAAAAACGTTGAAATTGATTAAAATTGTTCGTAAATGTGTACCATGGATAAAAACAATGATATGTTTATGTGAAACGAGGGAGTAAAACCTTGTAAATTTACCCAGAATTAAACATGTGAGTTACAATATGTTTATAGGGTTATTCACAAGTATTCTGAGGGGATGTCTTTCTAGATTTGGTCTCGAACGTTTGCGTCAAGACGAAACATTGTAGTATGTAAATTTAGGTTAAATATTATCTTAGAAACTTTAAAAATAAAGAGCGAAATTTGTTTTATAACAGGAATAAATCGGAGTATTTATTATTTTTTGTTGAACTTTAACAATCGTTATATAGGCTTAGCTTAGATCAAACAAGGGGAAAGTTCAGAAAAATATAGAGCATTGACCCTCCACGATTAAAGTATTAATGTTATTTATGTTGTTTTCAATAATGTATAGAAGCAAACATTTACAGTATACTGTTTTTTCTGTCGAGCTTTCATTTTATTTTTGTTGTGGATTTGAAAGCGGTTTAAAAAGGCTTGGTGTGGACAAATGAATATTTATAAGAAATATATAGGGCAACTGTTATTTTCACGAGCTAGCTCTTCACCTTAAATGTTTTGTTAAAAAGGTTTGTGTTAAGATATTTTAGTTTATGGCCACCGTTATTTATTTTGTACTAGCAACTGTCCGCGAGTCTGCCCACGTGTATATTGGTTATCGCGGGTAAAAGTAGTCTTTGTTCCTCGCTGATATAGCTTTCTATTTTTTAAAGAGTTTTTGTCCGTGTAGTGACGGATTAAGAATACGGAATGTCACTAACCCAATTCATCCTGTAGGTGTCGGAAGGGCGCAAAACAACGCAGGACACCAGCACTGCAAAAAGAAGGAAAACTTGACACAAACCCTTTTTTTTTTTTTTTTTTTAACGTGTGGAAATCCCCTCGGACCGTCACCCCTCCGGGGTTTGCGGCGGGGTGGTGTGTCGGACTCGGACCGACTAAAACCACACGGTGTGCCACTCTGCGCCTGTAACAGGAGGGATCCGGGAACAGCTGTTGTTAAGACATCCGGACCCCTCCTAGCGCCAGCCCGCTCCTGGTGCGGGCTCCGTCTCAAAATTTTCCTCTCTTTAGGCGACGTCCGGCACACGCGGACGCCGCCCCCTCGCGGCTGGCCAACTAATGCGGGCAGAGGGGAAACCCACCCCGTCCACCCGCGGCCACACTCAGGGCGGCATGAGGCTGTGGTAGGCGGGCCTCCGCCGCCCGGTTCGCCGGCGGCGGATCGGGTCCGAGTGGAGGTCGTCCTCCCGGGCCCTTTCCGCCGCCTCCTTCCGCGAGATTACTACCTCGCAGAAGGTTGCGACCGCGGTAAAACAACTGTCGCTACCGGCCATGGAGCGTACTACGGCCGGTAGCGAGAGATCCACTCCGATGACTGCAGTGAGGGCCCGGCGCTGCGCCGCCCATGCGGGGCAGACCGCCAGCGTGTGCTGGGCCGAGTCCTCACTGCAGTCGCAGTGGTGGCAGGCGGGACTCAGTTCCCTCCTAGCGACCGTGTGCAGGTACTTTCCGAAGCAACCGTGCCCGGAAAGCACCTGCGTCAGTCGGAAGGAAAGGGTCCCGTGCTGCCGCCCTGCCCACTCGGCGATGACCGGCTGGAGAGCCTCCACGGCGGCGAAGCCAGCGCGTGGAGTCTCCAGCCGGAACGACCAACGAGCCATCGTGGCTCGGCGAGCGGCTTCGCGCCACTCGCGCACATCCTCGGGCGGAGGGCGAAATCCGCTCTCCGCCCGGGAGTCAGCCACTCGCCGATAAACTTCGGCGAGCACTTCCGCCTCCAAATCCCACGGGGGAGTTCCGGCCAACGCGCATGCCACCTCCGTAGAAACGGTGCGGTAACCGCGTATGGCTCTGACCGCCATTACCCTCTGAGGGCGCCAGAGGCGTACCCTATTCTGGGCGGTCAGAGCCGCCGCCCACACCGGTGCACCGTACAGCGCCATTGACCGGACAACCCCCGTGTACAGCCGTCTTGTCGCGACGCTGGGTCCACCCATATTGGGCAAAAGTCGCCCTAGGGCAGACGCAGCGCCGACCAGCTTTGGAGCAAGCTGTCGGAAGTGCTCGTCGAAGAGCCACCTCCCGTCGAGGATCAGGCCCAGATATTTCATCTGGGCCCGAACCGGTACGAGGACCGAGTTGACCACGATTGAGGCGCCAGGGGGTGGACCACGACGGGGCCCATGAAATAACAGGGCCTCCGTCTTATCTAGGGCCACCCGTAAGCCCAGCGCCTCAATGCGCCCGACCACCAGGGAGACTCCCCCTGTGGCCAGGCGCGCCGCCTCTTGGAAGTTTGCCCCCCGGGCTGTCACGAGGGTATCGTCTGCGTAACAGATTACACCCAGCCCGGGGGGGAAATCGGCGCGAAGGGCCCAGTCGTACCCTATGTTCCACAAGAGGGGTCCAAGAACAGACCCCTGTGGAACACCGCACGACATGGGCCGACTCCTCAAATTACCTTCTCGGTCCTCGTACACGACGGTACGCTCCTCTAAATAGTCTGCCACCAGCCGCCTCAGGTACTTTGGCACCCCATGATAGTGGAGTGCTTCCCTGATGCAGCTGAATGGCAGACTATTGAATGCGTTGGCGATGTCCAATGACACCGCCAACAGCACGCCGCCACAGCTCACGGCCTCTTCGGTCACGGCCCTCAGGCGCAACACAGCGTCGACTGTCGAACGCCCCGCCCGAAAACCAAATTGGGCGTCCGACAGATCGGGGCCCACCTCGCAGAGGTGCCGGACGATGCGGGCAGAAAGAACCCTCTCAAACAATTTGCCCGCCTCGTCCAGCAGCACGATGGGCCTATAGGCCGCGACCGAATCGGCAGGCCGTCCCGGCTTCCTCAATAGGACCAGCTTCCCGCTCTTCCAGCACTCAGGGAAGCGTCCCGACGCCAAGCTAGCGTCGAACACCTCCCCGAGGCGGTCTGCCATGTGGTTGAGGGCCAGGGCCAGCACTCGGGCCCTGGGGATACCGTCTGGCCCAGGGGCGGTGTTCTTGGAACGGATCCGTAGAACAGCCGCCCCTACCTCCGAATCCCGGACGGGCGGAACATTTTCCTCCCCGTGCTCCCCGTCGTCTCCGGCCAAGGAGGCCATCGCCGGGGGAGTGTGTTCCGCTCGTTGCGGGAAAAGGCCCTCAACCACTTCTCGCAGGAAGCTGGACTGGAGAGTCTCCGTAAGGGGGGGGCCCGACGCGCGGAGCTTTTGTCGCACCGCGCGGTAAGGGCGACCCCAGGGGTCACGATTAAGACCCTCCAGCATCTCCTGTCTTTTTTCTTCTTTGGCGCGGCTAATGGCCAGCTTCAGAGTTTTCCGCGCCCGTCGGTACTCCTCATGAAGCCGGTCCTCCTCACCGTCTCCACGGTGACGCCGCCGACTGCGCGTGTAGGACCTCCGGGCACGTGTACAGGCCGCACGGAGGTCTGCCAGCTCCTGGGACCACCTGTAGACCTCCTTCCTTGGAGGCCGACGACCTCGAACGCGGGGCATAGCCGCATCGCATACATGCGTAATCGCATCGCGAAAGCGGCCAGCCCCCACGTCGACCTCCTCGGTCGGAGCCTGAGGAGACAGCCACGAGTGAATTATGGCTGCCTCCTCTAGTAGGTCCCGGTTCAGCCTGGCAACAGCCCACCGCGGAAAGCGGGATAAACGCCGCGCCACGTGACCCCTACTGGAGTCCTGGGTCCGGGAGAGCTCAAATCGGATATACAGGTGATCCGAGAGCGTCTCAACCTCTTCCAGGACACACCAGTTCCTTACTCGTGCGGCGAGGGCAGGGGTAGCGAACGAAAGGTCCACTATCGACCCCCCCTGCTGTCGCACGCACGTGTTGGTGGAGCCTCTGTTTAGAAGACAGAGGCCCACCGAGGCCGCCCACTCCTCTACGGCCTCGCCCTGGCGTCCGTCCTGGGGGAACCCCACGCAATGGACTTTGCGTTGAAGTCCCCCAGCACAAGGACGTGCCCAGACGCTAGTCGCCGTATCGAGGTCTCCAAGCTGGTTAGGAAAACCTCGAAGTCGTTCAAACTCCGGTTGGGGGAGAAATAGACACCATATATGGTGATCCCCCCCCACTCGACGGCAACATATCCAGTGCCCTTGTCTCTTAGCGACAAGGGCGGGGAATGAGCCGTCGTGGAACCGACGACTGCCACGGAGCCGTCCCAGTCACCCATCCAGTTTGGACGGGGAGGGACAGAATAGGGCTCCGCGACTACGGCAACACCTATCGACCACTGTGCCATGGTTTGCAGGAAGAGATCCTGCGCCGCGGCACAGTGGTTCAAGTTCGTCTGGACCAGGAGGTTGGAGACTTGATCCATTACTGGATCGTCTCTTCAACCTCCTCCATGGGCGACGACGTCGACGCACGAACTACATCGGAGGCAGCCTGGGTCGACTGGCTAACCCCCGACGTCTGCCGAGAACTGCGGGGAGGCTTGCAGCCTCTCTGCCCCATCTGGTGATTGGCGGGCTTATTGCCCGCCGCACACACTGGGCAGTGAGGGGCGGCAGAGCATTCTGCCGCCTTATGCCCCGGTTGACCGCAGCGGAAACACAGTCCGCCGCAGTCAAAACAACTGTCGCACTTGACGCGCGTGTGTCCCGTGGCCAGGCATTTAAAACACCTCATCGGTCTCGCCGCCAGGACTGTGATCCTGGCGCTCACGAAACCGATGAGCAGCCTGCCGGCGTCGGCCAATACTTGTGCCGACGCTACGGGACAGCTGACCCACACGGCGCCAAGCCCTCCTGGACCGGGGCGGATGGTGCCGACCCTGACGTTGTCCGCGCTGCACCCCGTCTTCTCCCGGATTACAGCGCGGACATCTTCGGCCGTCACAGAGTCGTCCAGGCCCGAGATGCGCAGCTCCGCGCACTTGGTAGGCCTGGCGATCTTGACACCATCTGTGGTCGCGAATAAACCCCGCAGCCTCTCAGCGAAAGTGTCCGCCGTCTTGGCGCCTTCAGCCCCTGGGAACTCGAGAACTCGAGCTCCCGTTTGGGCGAGGCGCATCTTCACCCCCACCGTCCCAAAGTCGTTGGCGAGGCTGTCCCGGGCCTTTTTAAACACGGCCGCGTAGGACAGCCCGCCGTCAGCCGCCTCCGGGGACACGGTCACCACTACCGCCGCGGTTTTGGGCGGCTGCAGCTTCCGCGGCCTCTTTGCAGAGGCCGTTGCCACCGGTGGCGAAGGCAGGGCTTGGGCTGCTCTTTGGGCAGCCTTTTTGGCCCGCCTTCGGGACTTCTTGGAGCCCCTCGCCTCCTGCCAACCCTCGTTGGAGGGGGCAGGTGCGGAGGGGCCCGGCAGGGGTGTCGGAGTGGGGAGCGGAGGGAATGCCACTCCGCTCCTCGGCGCTGTTCTAGGCCCCGTCTTGGCCGGCGCCTGGGGATGCGCCCTGGCCGGCGCCTTAGCCGGTGCCTTGGCCGGCGCCTGGGCCGGCGCCTGGGCCGGTGCCTTGGCCCCCCTCCTCGGCTTTTGTGGAGCCGATGGAGTAGGGGCAGACGCCGCCGCCGCGTAAGAAACGCGGCCTCCCACAACGGGGAGCGCGGTCGGAGCGGCGGCCTTAGGCCGCTGTGCCGACGCGAGCGGGGGGCGCATAATCGGCGCAGGAGGCAATCTCGCCTCCAGGCCAGCCAGGCGTCCGTCCAGCATATTCCCAACTGCGATGAGGATTTCTCGCAGTTGGGAGTCAAATGCCCCTGAGTTGGTGGTAGGGGCAGGCTGGGACGCGGACGGGGCTTCCCGCTCGGGGAGGTTCGCCTGGAAGCGGGCAAACTGAGCGCTCAGCTCGTTCACCCGCTCCGTCAGCTTCTCGTTGGCCACCTGCAGGCGAGAGACGTCGCCCGCTAGGCCCTCCACGACCTCCGACAAAGCGGAGGAGGAGTCCTTAAGGGCCCTCACAAACGAGCCCTTAAGGTTCACGGATTTGGTGGCCACCTTGTTGATGACGGCCACCGCCGCTTTCGCCCTCTCCTGCACGGACACGGGAGCCTGGGGGGCATTTCCCCCCACCGGCTCCCGAACCTTGAGCAGGAGATCCGCGATCTCCTCCTCCGCTACGGCCTCGCCGTCCACTCGTACGCTCCTGTAGGACTCCGCGTTTGAGAACGCGGAGCCTGACGGGGTCGAGACCGAGGCCGAGGCCGGTTTACGCGCCCTCCCTCGGCGGCTGCTTGCCACCTTTGGTGGCATCATTTCGCCGGACGTGTCGGTCCCCTCCTCCCTGGAGCGTCCGCGTTTCCGGCTGTCGCTCCGCTCCGCTTCCATGGCGTCCGCGCCATCTGATGAAACGGCAGATCCTGAACGCAGCCGATCTGATGCTCTTCGGCTCCCAGAGACCAGCGTCAGACTGACTTCTGGGAGCCCCATCGAGATAGGCGTCCCCGACGCCACCTCACCCTCAGTGGACGACCCATCCGCTCCACTGTTCTGTTTCTCCTTCCTTCGGTTTGCTTCCTTTTCCGTTAGGCTTGCCTGTTTTCGTTGTGTTTGTCCGATTGTTTTCTTTGAGTTTTTAATTACATTTTCCATATTAAATCCCACGAGTGGGGGAGAACTAAAGGTCCACCCGGGCAGAGATCCCCCATTACCCGGGCAAGCGTAAGTTTTTAACCCAACCGAGGGGTCCGCAGGTACCTCGGCTTGGAGTGCGCTCGCGACTGAACTTCCCATCAGCCATGCATCCCCTGGCCACGCACCAGAACACGGGATTCGGGGAATTTTTTAGAGAGGTTTAGAGAGAGAACCCTATACCAACCCGTCTGGCCAGCGTGGTTTAGTGGGTCAAAACCTCCTTCCTAAAAAGAGTCCTATGCCCAGCAGTAATCTATTAAAAGCTGTTGATGTGAAAGAGTTTTTAAATCGGTTTAGTGGTTTAGGCGTGAAATAACAAAGAAACAAACAAACTCACTTTTACATTAATAATATTTTTATGGTAGTATGGATTAATCTTTTTATAACTTTATTTCTCTTTCTAAGGTTCGGATGAGTCGTTATATTGCAGTAGATTTTTTTACATACTTTTGTGTGTTCAGCATAAATGTTGGAAGATAAATTAGAAACACTTCCTGATGTCCGGTTGGGCTCAAATTTAATGTACGTAGGTAATATTTATTTTTTGCACAATATTTTTTTTGCAACTGTTATTTTTAAATTAATTATTTATTTTTATTTTAAATATAAATTAATAATAATAATAATTTCACACACCTCACACACGTCAGTCTGATCTCAAGCTGATAAACATACTTATATATTTCTTAATACATGCATCATCATCATCCTTTAATAGTCCACTGCTGGACATAGGGCCTCTCCTTAGAAAGGAGGTTTTGGTCTACTATACCACGCTGGCCAGACGGGTTTTTATAGGCTTTATGTCAAGTTTGCCTTCTCTCTGCAGTGCTGTTGTTTTCTCCCTTAGTCGGCTCTTACGACACCCACGGGATGAATAGGGGTGGTGACACTATGTATTCTTAATCCGTCACCACACGGCCATACATGCATATCATAGTTAAATTACACCCAGAAACAGAACCAATGTGTGCGGTGAGCACGATTCACCGCACAATATTTGTCACGGGTAGGAAACAAATTGACATATATAAAAGTAGAAGACGACCAAAAAAAAGATAGATGGACTGCGTGAAAGAGGATATGGCTAGTAAGGGAGTAAACAGTGAAGTGACAAGTTATAGAGGAGAGTGGAAGATGAAAACTCATTTCGCCGACCTCAAATATATGGGAAGGCGGCAAGAATATTTTCACACATCTCACACACGGCTGTCTCATCCCAAACTAGGCAGAGCTTGTAGTATGGTAACCAGACTGCTGATAAACATACTAATATATTTCTAAATACATACATATTATGATGCTTATATTTATGGACTCACAAATATAATAACTACATATTTGTGAGTCCGTGTTTGTATATAATTTATCTACACTAATATTATAAAGAGGAAAGATTTGATTGTTTGTTTGTTTGTACTGAATAGGCTCTGAAACTACTAGACCGATTTGTAAAATTCTTTTACCATTAGAAGCCGACATTATCCCTGATGGAGATAGGCTACTTTTTATCGCGGTAAAATGCTTCATTCCTACGGTAAAACAGGTAACAGGACAACGAGTAGTAAGAATCATCCTTTCGTACTTATCTTTTTCACATAACTTCTAAACGGCTGAACCTATTGCGTTGAATTTTTATATGGGTATTTCGATGGTTTCCTGGATGATTTAAAAATACAATCAGACCCGGTAGGTGGCGCTGCTGTCGATATGTCAACTACTAAACTAATGTGTATTTCCATGGTTTCACAGACACAAATGTATTATGCCTACCTTATCTATCTTCCTATACATTTAAATAAAAATGAATCGCAGTAATTTATGTACTGTAAGCGCTTATTCAGAACATCATCACATCAACAGCCTTTAACAGTCCACTGCTGGACATTGGCCTCTCCTCAGAAAGGAGGTTTTGGCCTACTATACCACGCTGGCCAGACGGGTTGGTAAAGGGTTTGTGTCAAGTTTTCCTTCTCTCTGCAGTGCTGTTGTCCTGCGTATTTCGCTCTCTTAGGCGCCTCTTATGACACCCACGGGATGAATAGGGGTGGTAACACTCTGTATTCTTAATCCGTCACCACACAGACAGTTATTCAGAACGATTGCACCAAATGTCTTATTTTATTAAATGGGTACACTAACCGTGCGAAGCCAGGCCGAGCAGCTAGCTGCTCTATAATATAGATGTATTTTTAAATATTTAAGTGTGTTTATCAGCAGTCTATTTTGGGACCAGACGACTGAGTTTGAAATGTGTCAAATTATTATTGATATCTAAGCCACCAACCAATTTGGCATTCATGAGAGTAGCCTCTTTTAATATTTTAAGCATAATGCTCACTCTTCAAGGATAATTCAGCATGGACAATGGAATGGTGACCAAACTAACTGCCAACAATAAAAATCCATACTTCTACAACTTTTAAATGAGAAAGTGAGTTTGTTTGTTTGTTACGCTTTCACACCTAAACCACTAAATTATTTTTAGAAATTCTTTTACCAATGGAAAGCTACATTAAGAAAGAGTAACATAGAATAATTTTCACCACGATAAGCAACATAAACGCGGGCGGAGTCACAAAGAAAAGCTGTTTTGAAGTAAAACTTATATTATTTAAATGAAACTTAGACTTTAATAAATATTAATTGGTCTTACTCACGAAAATTTTAATTCTAAGTATAATTAATATGTTATTTCAAATGTCAAATCTAAATTTGTATTATTTTAAAGAAGTAACTCTAGGTATTATAAACCTGAAAAGTTTGTTTGTTTGGTGAAACGCGCTAATCTCAGGAAGTACTGGTTCGAATTGAAAAATTATTTTAGTGTAGGATAGCTCATTTATCGAAGAAGGATATATAGGCATGATGCTACGACCAATAGGAGCCGAGCAGTAATGGAAAAGGTTGCAAAACGAAGAAAATATATTCCTTTTGAGATACACAGACGAAGCTGGGGGATCAGCTAGTCTATAAGAAGGATCTAATAACGGGAGATAAATCTCGTGTCGTAACCTGCTTTTGCCAGACTGGGTTTATAATAAAAAATGGAGGAATTTTATGTATTCTATACCATCCGTACTTAGATGTAAATGAGAGAGTGAGGGTTCATTGATCTCAGCCATTTATTGTAGAAGTATTTTTCTGATACGATTTAGATTTGTGAGATTCTTTAACGATAATAAATTGTGTTCATCACTTACCATTCTAGAATAATCCTTTGCTACGGTTAGTAAACTTAATAATCACGAATTTATATATATCGTTGTCAGCTTTACAATACCTAGAATTGCTTCTTTAAATTAATACAAATTTTGTTTGTACGTATTTTTCTTTCTATTTTAGAGGATACAATCGTTTACTAATATTTAAATTAGCATATGTATTGAGTGAATAGATCTTAATTTTTATCTATGAAATACACATTTTTGTGTGATTACCCTATTTTAGAGTTATGTTGTAAAATGCGTAAATAAAACTAAACTCTGGCTTTAACTAGTTACCTTACTGTTATAAGTCTCGTGTGTCAAATTGCGGAAACAGAAGGACAGATATGATTATATATAATGAGATTGTAAAGTTTTTTTGTACGAGCTACGGGACCCTAAAAATTAAGATTTCTTTAAGTATGCACTCTATAAAACACTTTTAAACTTTGCCAATATTGAATTCAAATATCTTTTATCAGTATAACAGCTATTTTAGTCGGCATGGCCAATGAAAATTTACTTTTAATCAACTGTTCCAAAATTCAAACTCTACAGAAAAGGGGTTGAAAGGGTCCGGGAAAGAATTAAAAAAAAATAACAGTCAAAAACTTTTAGCTTTGTTTTATGAACAAGGCGTTACTTAATCTAAAAATAAGAAGGTTTGCATTATTGAGTGGGCAAGATTACGATTTTACTTAACAATTTAGAAATTAGTGTTAGATTATTTTTATAAGGTACAGATACATCTATGTCTACTAGGCATAACCAGCTAGTCGAATTCAAACCATCATTAATTTTTTGTTCATTCTATTTGCCAGTAAAACGTGAACTGTCTTTGTATAGACTTAGGTACCAAGACAGGTGAATATTTATGTTCTTATATATACTGGACGAGTGTAGCTTAATCTACCTAAGTATCTGATTTCATGTAATTTTATTATTCCTATGAGTCTTTTCCAAACCAGGTTGGGGTCGGCTTTAAGTTTACTACGATACGGCTCAACTTTTTTTACGTGGAGCGACTGCCATCAGACCTTCACAACCCAGGTAGGTACTAAGCGATATCGAAGTTCTGTAGAAAGACTATTGTAGGACATTTCAGGGCCCCAGCTTCCCGTAACGACGGCAACAGATGTTCGTATGGAAACTGGGGCAGTTCGCTTAACGTGCTCTCCTAGGTATGGGTCTCGTTGTGTTAAAAATGATCATCCATCCATAAATTGACCTACTTGTTTACCTTGTTTAGCTATGAGTCTCTAAATTTATAAAATATATTGTAACGTCTTTCAGTTTTAGGTAAAGAGTGTATTAAGGAATGAAAATATATGAACTTATATATCTTATCTTTTTCGGCAATCGGGTAAACATTAAATGCTTTTCTTCTGTAAATATAATCATATAAAAGCAATGTATCTAACAACCAGAATAAGTTATTTAGTGTGTTCGCGTAAATATAGGTCAACGAAATCGTAGAGCGATTAATTCTTTTAATTAATACCAAAGTATGAATAGTTGGTTCGATAGATGGCGGTGACTTGAAAATTTGAATTGCGTTATGGTTTCATTAACTGCGTTAGATAAGAAGGAAAAATATTTCTTCCGTGACATGTAAACCATCAAGCATGTAAAACAGCAAGCATTGTGACGGAATATTATACGCGTTTAGTATTTAGTTCAGTGTTTAATTTCACACCATTTCCAGGTCGACCTATGTACACAGTGTTATGTAACGTAATGTAATTTTAAAATTAAGTAATTCAGAAAAATTAGAAAAGACCTGGAACCAGCTACGGTAAGTTCGAATTATAAACATGAGAATATCATGTTTTCATCTCATTTCAAAAGGCGAAATTAAATACATCTTTGTTTAGCGTTATTATCCGGTGAACTGTGCCTAATTAAAATCGGTTGAAATATTCTCCGTGGTCTGAAGTGAAATTGAAGACTTGATATTGTTGAAGTCATCTCCATTATCAATAGTGTATTATCAAAGCTTAACCTTCTAGGAATACTCTTTTATGTGACTAGTTTTCACACGTGAATTTTTCGCGTGAATGTAGACTCTGTTAATAAATTTACTAGTCCTCAGGGAGGCTACTTTTTGCGAGTGGAAACTGTGTAGATGTGTAAGTGTAAATTTTCGTGAATATCGGTTTAAGACGGATTAAGCATACGGTGTATCACCACCCCTTTCATCTCGTGGGTGTCGTAAGAGGCGACTAAGGGAGCTAACGCAGGACAACCAGCACTGCAAAGAGAAGGAAATCTTAACACAAACTTTATACCAACCCGTCTGGCCAGCGTGGTATAGTAGGCCATAACCTCCTTTCGAAGGAGAGGCCTATGTCCAGCAGTGGACTATTAAAGGCTGTTGATGTGATGATTTTGAATGCTTGAGAAGGTTTGAAACAAATAAATAGACTCTCGTTTTAAATAAAGTAAGTAGTAATGAATAACAAAGTCAAATTTGACTTTAACAAACAATTATTTAAGTAAAATAAATTAAGTTCTTAACAGTGAAAAGCGGAGATTGATAATTGAAGTCCCTTTTTCCGGTATGAGTTCAATGTCCCATGGCGTAGCTTAATATCTAACTTATCGAAGTTTATATGTAAGTTAGAAACAATTATCTCTCGAAATGCTATGAAACTTTAAGTGGATTTCCTACTAACTGAAGTTGACCAAAGCTAATATCTCTCACTGACCCGTATCCAGCTATAGGACTTTTTAAATATATAGATAGAATAATTAGCTTTTGCCCACGCGTGTGTGTCGGTTTTTGCTGTAAAAAGTAGCTTATGTCATTCATCAAGAATCAAACTACCTCAATACCAAATTTCATCTGAATCCGTTCAGCGGTTATTGATTCTCCATACAAACTTCCACCCCCCTTTTCACCCCCTTAAAGAATGATTTGATTGATTTATCCCTCAAACTATATCAATACCAAATTTCATCTAAATCAGTTTTGTGGCTTAAGCGTAACAGACAGACAGATAGACACAATTTCGGATATCACCACATGCAGGGCATTTTGACTGATATTAATTTAATATATATATACCTGTGTAAAGTGAAGTTATTATAGCTATGCCTACGTCTCTCTAAAGGAATCAATTTTTGCTCATTTGCGACATTGATGCTGGACTCATTTGGCATCTTGTTGACTGTCCGTGTGGTGACGAATTCAGAATACAGAGTGTCACCACCCCTATTTATCCCGTGGGTGTCGTAAGAGCCGACTAAGGGAGAAAACTACGCAGAACAACAGCACTGTAGAGAGAAGGAAAACTTGACACAAACCCTATACCAACCCGTCTGACCAGCGTGGTATAGTAGGCCAAAATCTCCTTTCTAAGGAGAGGCTTATGTCCAGCAGTGGACCATTATAGGCTGTTGATGTGATGATGTTCTGAATAAGCGCTTACAGTACATACATTACTGCGATTCATTTTTATTTATGATGATGTGATGTTGACTTAACTTTTAAGTATTTACTCAGTTTTAAAAGAATTCACTACGCCATTTTTAATCGAGTTCATATCTCATGAACACCAAAACCTTCAAATAACAGACTGTGTGGAATAAAACTGTCGGAATAGTCCCAAAATTACACCATAAACAACACAAGCGCCTGAGGTCATCACTTAAACTATTAATTACAACATCCGTGCCTCTAACGATGTTTTAAATTTTATCATGTAATGCTCTTTGAAATATCACACAGCATTTTTTATAAAAAAAAAAACATTCATAGTTAATAGGTATTACATAGTAGGTGCAGCATGTAGTTTTGTCATCATCATCACATCACATCAACAGCCTTTAATAGTCCACTGCTGCCTCTCCTTAGAAAGGAGGTTTTGGCCTATTATACCACGCTGGCCAGACGGGTTGGTATAGGGTTTGCGTCAAGTTTTTATTCTTTTTGCAGTGCTGGTGACATTCCGTATTCTTTATCCATCACTACACGGACAACAGTTTTCAAAGACAAGTCAGTCACTCCAGTTTTGTCATAATAAGAACATATTTCAACGATATTTTTTATCCTCCATTCTATTTCCGAAATTAGTTTGGTTTTGGCGTTAAGTCTACTTTGGCCGAACCTTGATTTTTTACCCGGAGTGACTGCCGCTAAACCTCTATAACCCAAGTACTGGACGATATCGAATTTCTGTAGTGAGACTGTTGTCGTACTTTTTAGGACTCAAACTACCCGTAACGATTGCCACAAATATTCATATGGGAACAGGGACAGGGCTTAACGTGTTCTCCAAGGTACAGAGGGGTATCAATGTGTTAAGAAATGCTCACCTATGCATAGACTGACCTGGATTGCGGATAGGATTGCGTAATTTTGCAATGTGTTAACCGCAGTTAACCTACTCTACAGATGTGTATAAACACTCACAACTTGTCAATTCCTATCTTCATAGCCTTTTGCCAACAGGGCATGTTGAGATTGAGGATTTAAAGATGAAATAATTAGACGTGTATTGAATAAAGTTACTCAAGAAGCATAAGGCAATTAAGATAAATGTATATTCGAATCGCAAATTAATACTCGTAGCTTGTTCTAGCTAGAATAAATCTATATTAATATACTAAAGCTATATACCATCACGCTACGTCCAATAGGAGCAGAGTACCAATGAAAGATATTGCAAAATCGAGGGAAAACTAATACGGTAATCAAATTTGTTCTCAAATAATGCATTATTAGCGAAGGTGTTTTTATGACCATTATATTAATCCTTATTCAAATAAATACAATCATAGGTTAGGCTTTTTACCGCGAACACCAACATACACGCGGAGAAAATCTAGTAACTAATAACTCTCTAGATAAAAAATATAGCTTAAGATTGATTAAGTTGACTGCACGGTTGGCGTAGTGGTTTAAGCGGTCACCTCACCGCTTCCTACAGCGCTGAGTGTTGTTGGTTCGATCCCATCATTGGACAACACTTTGTGTGGTCCAAAAAGTGTTGTTCTAAGTCTTTGTGTCCGTTTCATGATTTTGTGTAAAAATACCCGCAACACAGGATATATTGTCTTTTTAAATAGAGACCAAAAAAAGATAATTTTACACTCGAAATGGTGATAATAGACAAGAGGCTCGTTAAAATTAACGGTACAGTACAGATTTCCATTGATCTAAGTACATCTACGAAATATTGAAAAATTGGCCATGAGTCCGCTTACATCTACAGACGCCGAGAACGCGTCTTGAAATCTTGCTGAGAAAACTGACACGTGGCTGTGTTTTGAAAGACGTGAAGATTTAACCTAAAGATTTCCAGGAAAACAAACATTGTACACTTGTTCCTCTAACCAGTTAATTAATGTTTCTTTACTGTCAATGCCCTTAAAGATACTAAGAATTCAGGCTAATTCTCCCTTTGGGATAATGTTCTCTGACTGAATAAATAATTGTATTTAAATATCAAGTTTTACTTAATAAACTTGTAATTTTATTCGTCTCTTTGTAATTTAACATAGTTGGATATTGAATATGTATATCGGGCTACTAGAAAGGGAGGTCATCATCATCATCATCAACAGCCTTTAATAGTCTATTGCTGGACATAGGCCTCTCCTTAGAAAGGAGGTTTTGGCCTACTATACCACGCTGGCCAGACGGGTTGGTCTATACCAAGTTGGTTTGTGTCAAGTTTTCCTTCTCTCTGCAGTGCTGTTATCCTGCGTAGTTTGCTCCCTTAGTCGCCTCTTACGACGTATTATATACGTATATATTGAAAATAATATTAGGTTTAAAAATCTTAATTAATACTCCAGAAAGTTTCCGTCCACTTAGTGAGCAAAATATAACATAAAGAAAGCAATAGAAAAAACAGCGGTAGGTTTCTAAATCAATGACTCAAAAAAAGATGAAAGCAGATTGCATTGTCCTATGTACTCACACAAAATTATATTTTGTACATATTATCTTTGTATTATTGTGTTTATTTTATTTAATAGGTATACTGTACCTATTAAATAAAATAAAATAAACATAATTGTGTATGTTCTCATCTGTTACTACAGATCAGAATATACACAATTATGTTGACAATATACAATACTTAAATCTGAAGCCCAATTATAACTATACACAACATTCTATTACAAAGCTTATGAGTATGTTAACAGACTAAAGTACCTATTCCACATAATAAACTTAAGTTCCATTATTTATTACGAAATAATTAGTTTAAGATTTAATTAAAAAACAAAACAAATGTTTTAAAAAAAGCCAAAAAATGTGTAGATACTATTGTAAGGCACATTTTTTTAGTAATAAACTTATGAATAAAATATATGTATTGTGAGAAATGTGGAGCTCAGAGCAAATAGAGTTATATTAATTTAATATAATCTAGTTTGTTTAATACGTCTTCTTTCATGTTTGTTTCGTTTTCCTTTAATAATGATATTTATATTACTGTACTACTTGACGTTCAAGTATCAACTTAAACATCAAATAATACATTTGAAGAAATTGAAATACTGTAAATGAATGCCTGGAATAAATGAATGCATTCCAGGACAGCCACCGATGTAAAAAAGTGCCTGAAATTATTTAAATAAATAAATATTTGAAATTTTAGCCAAAGTTTTTTTACTAATTTTTATCTAGTAGTAGTCTGTGTATAGCCGGTATTCTTGTTGCTTTTCATTTCATTGTTATTTTTTAAATTACTATACGTAAATTAATGTAAGCCGTTTAGGGGGCCAACTACGCAGGACAACAGCAATGAGAAGGAAAACTTGAAACAAACCCTAAACCAACCCGTCTGGCTAGATTGGTATAGTAGGCCAAAACCTTCTTTCTAAGGCTCTCCTTTACTAGCCTATACTAGTCCATGCTGGACATAGGCCTCTGCCTATGTCCAGCAGTGAACTAGTAAAAGTTGTTGATGTGATGTTTTTGTGACACGTTTTGATCATGTTGCACTGTTTCTGGTTCTAAAGACGACTATTTTTATTTAACGTACTTTGTATGTTTCTATACCGAAGTTAGTGCTAGAAACAAATTGAACGAATATCATAGTGCTCATATAAAATATTTTACCACGTCTCATAAAACAGTCAGCAGCAAAAGGAAATTTCATTAACATTTTCGTACATACGCATAACTTAATTATTTGTTTATTTAAATTAGAAGCAAATGGACTTTTTTTAATTTCACAGTTTATAACAAGAGTGAAAAGATTATCTTTAATGCGGGTTAAAAGGGTGAAGTGAAACAGAAACGCTATCTAATTAGTGAGGGGTTAACCAAACCCTTTAAAGAATTCTTTGATATACAAATCCCTAGGTCAGTACACTTTTCGGCTGTCTTTGTATGAACGTCGTCGATATAAATGCTGTTATTTGTATTTTTGAGATTTTAGAACCTTTTCAATGAAGTGTAGAGGCAAAGACTGTCTTGTAAGGGGGAAAGTTAAAAAAAAACGATGTGTGCTCGGTTAAAATATTATAATATTTTTACTGTCTGAAAGTTATTACACATTTATTTATTAGCTGTAAAACTCATTGACCATTTTCGTACGCGCAGTCAGTCAAGCCAATATAAATTTATCTTAGGATACCGCAGGCTTATTGGATGCGGGTCCAGATGTCTTAATAACAGCAGTTCCCGGATGCACACCGCACACCGTGTGGTTTTAGTCGGTCGGATTTCGACACACCACCCCGCCGCAAACCCCGGTAGGATGACGGCCCGAAGGGGTTTCCACGCGTAAAACGAAAAGCTTATTGGACGCGTTTTTACGGACACTTTTCATACACAAAGATGGTTTTCCTTACCTATGCCCTCCATAGTTCTAACGAGTCATGTGTATATTTATTGTGTAATGAAATCAAATTAATTTTTAGATAACCAAAAGCGAAGTATACCTCAGTCATACCTTTTTTTTTTTAAATCGTAATTGCAGTTTTTAGGTAACAAACATAAAAAATATAATCGAACTGAGAACATTTTTCTTTTCTTTTAAACAATTTTAAAACGATTTACTACTAATTTAAACTTTAACAATATATTTATTGATATATTACAGTACTTTGTATCACTGTTGCAATTATTAATACTATCACTTTTTGTTGCAAACGAAACAAAAACTGTAAAATAAGTATTTTTTATTTATTTTTATTTTTAAATTAGTGTATTGTCATTGGTCCTCGATATAATATATCTACAAAGTTTGAACGAATGCTGACCGTTTAAAGTCAGTCAAAATCACGCCCAAAGGAGTTGGTTACAAACATACAAGTGAAGCTAATATAAAGCGTGTAAAAAAAAGGAATGGTCAAATTTTCCCAGTCATTTTAATGAATACTGATTGTCGAATTTATGTTCAAAATGCATAAAGGGAACAACATCCATTTAAAAGACTTTAAAATCTTATTTTAGTACTTAAGAATGTTATTTTATACAACTTTTTTTTTAAGACAACTTCCGCATTAGGAATGTATCCTGTGTCGCAGAAGACTTTCCAGAAAAAGTTAAATAATAATTTAATAGTTTTGAAAATAGAAATTATTTCATATTATAATGACAATCAGGGATGTTTTACACTTATTAACCTTTCGCCATCTTTATTTCTAGACGACAAAGAGAATTTGTTGCGTGTGAAAAGACTAAGTCAGAAGAGGTCTTGAATGAAAAACTGAATAACTATTTTTGGCACCGGGACCTTGACCTTAGAATTACATTGAAAACCTTATGTCAGTATCTAAACAGTATTTCAAGTGCCAATGCTATTTTTGTAGTGCAACATTTCCAGAACTTGCCTCGGTATGAACGGTCGTCTCTCGGTACCAATTTCATTTCAACTCACGCCTGTCTGTATCAGATGGTTTCTTCGAACGTGTTCTAACATTTTTCATATCTAAGTTCAAACGCTTAGTGAATATTATTTATTTCGCCATTGATGCATATATTTTAAACACGGTTCGTCTTAAATTCTTTCATTTGTTTTTTTTTATTGGATACTAAAACGTTTTGTACATCAGCTTTCGTAATTATGATTATGTTAAAGTAAATAAATTGGTTTTCAAAGATTTGAAGCTCAATTTTGAAATAATTTAAAAGAAGAACACAAAGGCATTAATTTGCTCTGTTTTTATTTTTGTTTCTAGCGTTCCCATGTGAACCAATTTGTCGGAGAAAAGACTGACGATCAATAGTTATTGTTGGCAAGTTGTGTGTACTGGTCGGTCCTAAATTGTCCGTGTGGTGACGGGTTAAGAATACGGAGTGTCACCACTCCTATTAATCTCGTGAGTGTCGTAAGAGCCGACTAGGAGGGCAAACTACGCAGGCCAACGGCACTGCAAAGAGAAGGAACACTTGAAACAAACCCTATACCAACGTCTACCCAGGGTGGTATAATAGGCCAAAACCTATTTTCTAAGGAGAGCCTTTGTCCAGCAGTTGAAGGCTGTTGATGATGATACTAATCAGCATCAGAACTGTCATTGTGTTAGTACTATCAACATAAATAGATGACCAATTATAATGAGGCATATGTTTAAATTAACATAAACACAATCTTGATTCTATTTCCTTTATTTTTTTTATTTTAAAATAAAATTCTATTTCTTCTCTTAACATACAAATAGTTTTAATTATTTTTTTAATATCAAAGAAATTTCGAGGAAAAACGTAATGAAACTTCTAAAAGCTTTTTTTTTAATTTACTCTTATTTATTATTCTTTCTCTTATTTCTGAAAATATTTTCTTAATTTGCTTAAAAATTGTACCTCAAATGAAATCGTTAAAAGAATACGAATAGAACATAATAATTTATATAGCTTATTTCTGATACAGTTAAATTGAATTAAAAAAAAAAGATTTGAAAGCTTCAACTCAGGTTATAATTAGTTAGTAATCAATATTTTATAGTCTAGCATACTACATAGCCCACAGAGATTTTCTAAGGTTCACCTGAGACCCATCAAAATACCTAATTGTGAAACACTGTGTGGTTTAAGTCGGTTCAAGTCCAATATACCACTTCACTGTTTGGGCTCGGTTTCTATACAAGTAATCCATACTTCTTTTGTAAAACTATGTGAAAAAAACTTAACCGATTTAAAAAAATATTTTATCAATGGAAAGTTACATTATCAGCGAGTGACATAGGCTACTTTTTAACGCGAAGTACATATATACACGCAGTCAGAGCCGGGAGCAAATTTAAAAAATAGACCTATATTAATATCAGTCTGTTATGATGTGCTAATTCAATTTCTATCTATTATCAATGATACATCTGTCTAAGATTGAGTTACTCTGACTGCTAGCTGTAAGAACTACAGTGAGGTTACATCGACTCGCCCGGGTTTTGTGGAATCTACATTAGCCACCAGTTTATCTTGCAGGAGTCTTTTTTGGTGATTCACGTTACAGTTCTGCATAGCTTTCGTTATAGGCCCATCCGCTGACAACAGCCTGGGCCTCAATTCTGCTATTTTATGTTCACGCCAAGCCACTTTCATACCACTGACACGCTATTGAGATGCCATCGAGTGGCCATTGGCATCGGTATAAATATCTGTAGTCTACACTAACTCAGTGTCTTTAATGGCAGTGGCTCATCAGTGGTGATATCAAAAGTCAGTGTCAGTGGTATGACAGTGGCTTGGCGTGAACATAAA